>CM067320.1:63491130-63942767 GCA_034231615.1 Meghimatium bilineatum
CTGTGTATACACACACACACACACACGCACACGAGCACACGCACGCACAAACGCACACACACACACGCACACACACACATACACAAACACACACAGAGAGAGAGAGAGAGAGAGAGAGAGATCATTTTCTATTATTCGAAGGGAGGTTAGATTTAATCCTTCAAGTACACGCGCCGCTATTGATTCTCAAAGTAGAGCGCTGCTTCGCAAATTGTTTCATGCCATTCCTTTGTTTTATTTAGATTCAACAAGTCATATATATATTATAATATATATATATATATATATATATATATATATATATATATATATATATATATATATATATATATATATATATATATATATATATATATATATATATATATATATATATATATATATATATATATATATTATAATATATATATATATATAATGAGAAGTCCCACTCTTTATGGCTTTCATGGATCTAACTAAGGCTTTTGACACTGTTAGTCTCTATATAAGATTAACAAATTTACCGGGATATTTGTTATCTAGTCCTATAGATAATCTTTAGCAATAGCACGCACGGCTGTCGTTTTTCTCAGACCATTAAATCACACTTAGATAAGAGCTAAAACGGAATGATATAAGCAAAATAGATTTCTATTTTAGGTTGAAAGTGTCGTGTCTCGGCCAAGAGGCTTTAATCCCCAATTTAACAAACAAGCAAGGGATTTTTGTTACCTCTAATATTTTATTGTAAGTAAAAAGTAAAGTAACCCATAGCATTTATTAATGCCGTAGGGGTGAAAGATGTTAGCGATCTCACATTTCACAGGCTCTGCAAATGAGGGCGGTAGCCATCTCCTCTTCGTCGCAGTCTTTACTTCCCGGATTAATCCGGTACCCATTTAAGGCTGGGACCTGGGAGCCGTTGCGATCTGAAAACATTTCCGCCTCAACTGGGGAATGAACCCAGGACCACTCATATGCGAAGCCAGTGCGCTAACCACTGCACTAACGCGGCTCCGCAATTTTATTGCAATTTTACAATTACAATTTTATTGTAATGCTTCCTGATATAACTTACTTGGACTTTGCATCCGCTGGATGAAAGAGACGTGCCTCTCCAAAAGAGAGGCAAATTCATTAACTACGTAACATTATATAATATTTTAAAATGTACTGGTTGTCAACAAAACTACTGGACTTGGTTATTTCCCTTCATGAAGACGTTCGTAAATGTATCATTCGAGGGCTTTGCAGTAAAGACTGGAGTAAAGCATGGGTGCGTTCTAGCTCCCATCCTTTTCGGAATCGTATTCGCAACGCTTCTGAAACATGCTCTTGCAGATGCAGCAAGTGACGTATTCATCCGCACCCGTAACGATAGATTACACTTCAACTTAACGAGTCTCAGAGTGAAGACGAAAACATCAGAAATACTCATCAGGGAACTTCTTTTCGCTGATTTCCCTGCATTGGTGGCACACAGTCAGTCCACCTTGCAGTCCAAATTAACAACATGGCCTGCGAGCTGTTCTCGATGACAATAAGCATCATTAAAACTGTGGCAATGTGCCAGGGATATATAGTACCAATAAACATCACCTCAAATAACACCATATACAGCAAGTCGACAACTTTTGCCACCTAGGATCCACAATTACATCCACCTATACCCTAGAGATTGAAATAAGTGCACGTATAGGGAAAGCGGCTACCATTTTTGGCGGACTGTCAAAACGAGCTTGGAAAAACCATAAGTTAAAATTGAGAACAAAATACAGATCTATCAACATGCGCAATGAGTATACTATACTATGGATCTGAAACATGGACTACCTGCACCAAACATGAGAGAAAACTTAACATCTTTCATCTAAGATGTCTCCGCAAGATCTTAAACATTGAAAGGCACGACAAAATCACTAACATGGAAGTTTTGCACCGCACTCAGCTACAATCTCCCATGGAAAAACTCAATATAAATAGATTGCGTTGGCTGGGTCATACCCGCTGAATGCCAAGCTGCCGCATCCCAAAACAAGAACTATTCAAGGAACTGGCTGAAGGCTATCGAGCCCACAGTAGACCAATGCTGAGGTATAAAGACACATGTAAATCTTAATGAAAGGCTTCCATATAGAATCAAAAACTGCGAAAACAGGGCAGAAACTCGGGATACCTGGAGGCAGAACCTGCGTGTGAGAGCAGCATTGTTCAGAAATAATATGTTAAAAGTTAAAAGAAAAAAAAGAGAAAGACGCAAACACAAATCTTCCGTTGCTGTAACATGATCGCATGAAAAGTCATATTCTTGAGAAAATATTCAACATATTTCTTCTTTTTATTGTTAAATGACCGTGTGCTTGACTCAAATGGCAATATATATATACGAGAATGTATCCCTTTGATTGCCATATACTTTTAATTACTTTCTCTTCTAGCCAATGAACAGTGGCGTTGGTTGTCACGTCTTCTCACTGTTTTTGTCTTATGTGCTGATAATAACTTTCGATACTGATGTTCACACATTTCACAATACCAAGTTGAGTAACATCTCATGTGGTCTTTCCCCACCCCTCCTGGTGTTCAACTTGCCTTTGATCTCTATGTGCTCCATTGTTGCCATATTTGAAAATGTGGCCAAATGATGTGGAATGTCTTCTGATGTGAGTGAGAAATTTCTTTTTCGAGTTAATTACATCAAGATATCTTAATTACATTCTTTATCTGCCAGTTATGTTTTCATTATTCTCAATAAATGTCACACATATGATGTATGCACAAAATGTATCCACGCTAAATAAGTCCGTTCAGAAATTCAATGCCAACGCTAACAATTAATTATTTATAAACTATTCAACCGTCGTCGATAATTTTATAGCGAAAAATACATGTTATGAAAAAAATGACGCATGAATTTTTGCACTGTAATACTCTTAGAAGGAAATGTAAATAGCTCATATATCATATACACTTGAAAGAAGGAAATCGATATCCTTAAAATGAGAAGGATCTACCTTAAAAATTATACTTTCTAATTTCCTTTCAAGTGCATATCAGTTCAGAAAACTGGAAAAATAACAACCGTTGTACATGTTTGCATTTCTTCATGACAACAATTTGGGTACTACATATTATTGGGCACTTTAATTTCTGTACACAAAGTAACAGTTTCGAAGCTGTGTCGAGACTTATGATAAGGGTGCTTATTAGTCTAGATCATTCAGTATAAATGCTGTTGAAAATGTCAGAGAAACATACTAGTAAAACTGAAAGGTGGGGACATCATTCTATCAATTTCCACTTGGAAAAGCCGGAATAACCTTCAAGAAGTAGAAGAAGCTCTGAGACATGCAGCAAACACTTGCGCTTAATGTAAAGCTCAAAGAAAAAATGACATTCTCATAGATTCCCTCTCAGTACAGAGCCCAATCGTACAGAGCCAGAATAGCAGAGACTTATGCGTTCTTTTGAATTCATTTGAAAAGTTCACCGCCAATTGTTACAAGTGATCAGGACCATAGATACGTCTTCAGTAAAGGGGTTTACCTAAAGAATGGGTCACACGCCAAGATTACAGCATTCAGAGAATTCCCAACAGAGCACGTAGAGGCATAACTCAACCGATATTCCATACGGACATTTCAAAATGAGATATCGTTGTGCAGTATCTAACACATTACCTCGGTAACATAAGTCACGACCACTTAGTTACGGAGATGTATATATTGTTATTAGTGACTTCTACAAGAAGTTAATATTGTTCTCTGTGTCATTATGATTATTCGCATGCATGGAATCACACAATCGATCATTATAACCTGCTCATGCGTGATTGTTTTTTGCAGTGTGTATAAGCGCGCCACTCTCATCTCTCTCGACTTTTAAATGTATTGATTTGATTGTTTACATTCAAACCCCATAGAATGATACATTTTGTAGTTTTCTTTGTGATTTCTTTCAGAGAAAAAAGAAGGGTGGAGGGTGAATTTCCGGTGCATTTTTCTTTTGTGCCTTCTGGTTACAATATAATATTTTCTGTTGCAATTGTTTTTTATATATTATTTATTAATTTGATTGAATGTTTGTATTTTCTTGTCTCGATTCGAAAGAGTACGCCTGTGTTCGATGAATACAAAACAAGATAGCGGCAATAAAGGCGTAAATATAATGGGGATATTCCATCTTCGTCAGTAGAAATAATCACAAATTTTACAGTCTAAAATTTGTTATTATATTTTTGCTACATTTGTTAATGCTTCTATATTATCTGTTTTGTAACATTTGTTGAATGACTTGTATATATTGTGCTCGCAATATCTGTATAATTACTTATATCTAGTGAGTTCGATAACATTCGCTTAATGATTTACTTTTATCCATGCGTTATCAATGTGTTTAATAGCTTGTTTCCATAGTTTCTTCCGCAAGCGGAAAATCTGAAGATCTCATCAGTAGCTCATCAGACCAACAACCATGAACCAGTAAAATAATAGATGAAGACTTGCCTACATAATGATTCTTTGGGAGCCCCAAAGTTTGACAAAATTTTCTCTATACAATTCTGTTATGTATATACACCTCCCCCACTTCCGAGTAGGAGATTTTTCCTCAAAGCACAGCATACTGTTCAGAGTTGGAGCCTTCTGCGTAGGAAATAAGGATCTGGAGAAATCTCCACATTTCACAAAAGAATACAAGCGCTCTATTTATCCTAATTTCTAGGGATCAAAACAATCTACTATTTAGTAACATTTATTTTATACTTTATATCAATTTATATAATATTTATTGAGTGGCTTGTATCCGCTTTGTGTGAATAGAAGATAAGTCCGAGTGTCGGGGATAACCTAACAAGCTGGAAATATAGGAGCTATGATAGCACAAGCAAATGTGAGTATGAATAGAAATAAGTAAATTAAAGTGCTACTAATAGTATAAACGACTTTCTAACAACGTAACATAAGGATAGAGAGCCGTTTCAATACTCTGTAGGTTTGTGCATGTTGATTATTATCTTCACAAGCCGAGAATATCCGTAGGTGCTCAAATCTCCTTCAGTAAATCTGTTAGGGTGTAGTGGCTGCTGGTTCATGTTCTGTGGTGATTGATTTGCTGGGTTTTTGCTGAAATTTCGTGAGGTGTGTTCTCTGTGTGATGTCACTCTTTACTCCCACTTCACGCATTTTCTATACGGCCTCATTCTCATTGATCTCAAAATACTCCGACATTGCACACTCTCGCAGAACATTGCGTATGTATACTCTATCCATAGGTTGACCGCCAGTTATAGAAGCAGAATTAGTCAGCTTGTCGACTCGCTGGGCTCGTTTCCCTCCACACTTGCACGTCCCGGAACAAAGATGAAATTGATTTTGCCCAGTGAGATCCAAATCTTATCCCTCTCCAATGACTCTACCCATCGCCTACACACTTCATCTGCTGTGACACTCTGGATTATACTCATTGAGTCACCCAGTACGTATGTGTGATGATACGCTTGCGATTCTAATCAATGTAGGGCCTCGTCACGGTGAACACCTGCATCGTTAGAATGCGTATTGTTGCTGCGAAGGCCCCCATTCGCTTCCTGAACTATTCTTTCACTGGATCTGTCGATACAGGCCAGTGAGCTCTATTAGTGCTCGATCTATGTGTGTAAATCACAACATTTGTGTCATCTGCATGTTCAGAGAGATGAGAGCCTTGACCCCGATGTCAACACTCACATGACTACGCTCCCTGCACTCTCTATTGAATGTAAAGATGGTCTTTAACGTCACTTGTAAAATCCATGGGGCAGGTATCCATTTGTCACCTGGTTAAATGCTTTCTGCTTCATATTATTTGTCTGACAGATTCCTCAGAACACCCCCATTCACAATTCACCTCTCTTGTAAGCCTGCTCACCTTCACACGAGGTAGCTTTATCTGCTGTGGATGATCTGTATTAGAGTTCAACAAAAGGCATGCACGGGCACGTCATGTATGGACTCTGTGACATATGCTTGGAAAGTCGAGGAGAAACCTCATAGCCACACTTGGCGTGTCCCTTGAGTAACCCAGGGTGGTGCTTGCAGGATTCAACTGTGTTGAATACAGTTGAATTTCTTGAACATTTGAATTTCTGTGTTTTTGAATTTCTGTGTTTTTTTTCTTGAACAGTTGAATTTCTTGAACATTTGAATTTCTGTATTCAACTGTGTTGAATACAGTTGAATTTCTTGAACATTTGAATTTCTGTAATATTTCTTGAATTGTTGTAACCCAGGGTGGTGCTTGCAGGATTCAACTGTGTTTGTAACAATTCTTGAATGGTTTGTACCCATTGATGGTGCTTGCGGGATTCAACTGTGTTTGTAACATTTCTTTAATGGTTGTACCCATTGATGGTGCTTGCAGGATCCAACTGTGTTTGTAACATTTCTTGAATGGTTGTACCCATTGATGGTGCTTGCACGATTCAACTGTGTTTGTAACATTTCTAGAATCGCTGTTCCCATTGATGGTGCTTGCACGATTCAACTGTGTTTGTAACATTTCTTGAATGGTTGTACCCATTGACCGTGTAACTTTTACTGATATCATAAAGTCTCTTGCATTTTTTATACGTTGATGTTCCTAAGAAAAAAAATGTGCTGCCTCATGGATTGGGGGAATAACGCCTGGTGGAGTAGAAAAATGTGTTTCCTCGTGTATTGGGAGAATGACGCCTAGTGGAGTAGAAAAATATGCTGCCTCGTGGATTGGGGAATGACGCCTGGTGGAGTAGAAAAATGTGCTGCCTCGTGAATTGGGGGAATGACGCCTGGTGGAGTAGAAAAATGTTCTACCTCAAGGATTGGGGAAAAGACGTCCCTCATGGATTGGGGAATGACGTCTGGTGGAGTAGACAGAAATGTGCTGTCTCATCGATTGGGGGAATGACGTCTGGTGGAATATAAAAAAAATGTGATGCCTCATGGATTGGGGGAATGACGTCTGGTGGAGTAGAAAAAATGCATTGGTTGTTAATTTTACATTTATTTATTGTGATGTCTTGAAGGGTCAAACATGTCAGACATTGAATGCGATTATTCTACCGTCTATCGAAAAGAAACAGAAACACTGTGACAGAAGGTGTTCTGCAATCAGAATCTAGTTACAAGCAAAAGATCTCAGACATATTTATGCAAATATTTGATTGCCTCAGAATCCTCACACCCTCTTTCGCACATACAATCTCTTTCTTATGTCATTTAAATCAGCGGTTCCTAAAATTTATACTCCGTGACTCCGGTTTGATCTTACTTTGTGTAGCCACTCTCCAGTGTTATAGATGATGTACATTTTTAATCTGAGAACCTCTCTAAGGACTCCCTGCTACCTAAACCTCACTTCCGGTGAGACATTATTTAACACACGTAATTTCATACTTCCTTTAGCCGTTTTATTGTTTTCTCCTTCGATGTAGGCATATATATATATAATTGTAGCACATCCTATTCAGGATGTAGCCATTAAACCAGCATTTTTTGGCAGTAGTGATTTTCTAGGCAATATAAATACATTCAGTAGCTTGCCATTGCTTTCTGAACGGTCCGGATACACAACAGCACAACTGATGGGATTCATTATTCCGGGGATACATTATTTAACAAAAGTAATTTCATACTTCCTTAAGCCGTTTTATTGTTTTCTCCTTCGATGTAGGCATATATATATATATAGTATTTGTAGTTTTTTTTATTGTAACATTACCAGCAGCAGCAACAATAGAAGAAGCAGTAATAGCAGTAGTAGTAGTAGTGGCAGCAGCTAGTAGTAGTAGTAGAAGTCGTAGTATTAATATTGGAAACAGTAGTAGTAGTAGAGGTGGTGGTGGTGTTGGTGGTGGTGGTCGTGGTGGTAGTGGTAGTGGTAGTGGTAGTAGTAGTAGTAGTAGTAATAGTAGTAGTAGTAGTAGAAAATGTAGTAGTAGAAATAGTAGCAGTAGTTTTACTAGTAGTAGAATTAGTAGATGAGCTAGGAGTGCTGTATAAACCATGGTTACCACAATATAACGTGGTATGGACTTGTCTTTATTTTAAGCCCTTCCCCAGGATAGTCATATATGCTGATATCGGATCAACCCCATATTAGTGACGTATTTTATTTTTTATTTTTGTCCGGGCTTTTTATTGGCTGTCGACACAAAGTATACACAAAGGGACCAATGAACAGTCTGGTAAGCTAAGATAAATGACTCAGAACGTAGGACTTACTGGTGAAGAATTTTTAAATTCCAAGTTAAAATTAGAAATCCACTATGAACACGCCGTAACAGGTGCTATGGCAAAACAACTGTTTAATACCGCAGCCCTTCAAATTGTTCCTGCACTACACAATAGCTTTTCAACTGTCCCAAAGACGTAAATCAGCAAATATATAACACATATAATTGATATATTTTGTTAAATTTAAATGGAACAGACCTCCAACATTCCCTGTCTCTTTTTTTGGTGGTGCACTCTGCTAGACTGTAACTTATTCATCGTGTAATGTTACTCTCCCACTTGTATTTCTGCTCGCTTCCCTTTGATTTTACCTTCAAGTAAGTTCTTCAATAAGGTGTCATGTCTTTTAATGTGTCCAAAATATTTTATTTGCTTGATCTTCATTTCTCTTAGTAATTCTTTCTTCATATAAAATGTTTTAGAACCTCTTTGTTTGTTTTCTTCTCTTTCCATGATGTTCTCCCTATTCTTCTATATTCCTATATTCACACATCTCAAAGGCATCAATTCTGCCATCTAATTGTTTGTTTAGTGTTCATGTTTCTGAGCCATTATATTAATATAGAATAGATGTAGCATTTTATAATTCTCATTTTCAACTTGTTTGTAACTTGTTTAGATGTTACTATTTTCCTCATATCATTGAAGGTACTTTTAGCCATTCCTATTCTCTTTTAAACTTATGTTTCACATCTGCCGTCATTTGTGACTATGTGTCCAAGATATTGATAACGTTTTACTTGTAGTTTCTCTCCATGTATGTTTATCTCTTGCTCTTATGTGTCTTTGCTGATTGTCATGGTTTTTTTGGTGGATATTTATATCCAGTCCATATTCTTTACTTGATTTACTTGACTAACTTGATATATTAGTCTTTGTAGTTCATGTTTAAAGATAACCTTACCCTTATTGACAATGATATTAGAGGAGAAACATTCCATTATGATATTTATGAATCGCAAAGTGGTGATACCTATAGAAATAATTCGATCAATGAAGTCCCAGTATGGTTCCGCAATAAATGTCAATGACAACAATGTCGCCAGCATTTTTCCAGGTCTTTCCAGAAATCATCTTTCAGATATTCATATGCAAACGCGGTGGATACATTGTTGTCATAGTCTGCTTAATCAACTAACAAAATCTGCGTCTCAAGTGGTAAAATATCGTTTCTCGATACACAATAGTTAGTATGTAATTAGTATAGCAGTAAACAGTTAACAAAATAAAACAATATTATCTTTTTGTAGTTTGTCGGGAGGGAAAGGGGAACGAAGAATATGAACTTTGTGACCTTCCGTAAGAGGTGATTAAAAAGATTTTGAGGGTGGAATTTTATGTTCCATTCTGTAGATAAAATTACCAAAACATGCTATAGGCGGATGTGCCATGTACAAAGATGCAGATATTTCATCCAAACTGTAAACCATAGCACATGGTACAACACGTTTCAATTTCCGGAATTTGACCAGTCTAACCAGTCATGATGATCGTTTACTTCTTTGTTGGTCGCTGGAAGAATAATAATTAATGATGGGGGTAACTAGAAACGAAATTATCCTACCTTGTAAATAACAATTAGAAGACAAAATTGATGCCTTTGAGATGTGGGTATATAGAAGAATAGGGAGAACATCATGGAAAGAGAAGAAAACAAATAAAGAGGTGCTAAAGACACTTAGTATGAAGAAAGAACTACTAAGAGAAATAAAGATCAGGCAAATAAAATACTTTGGACACATTAAAAGACATGACACCCTATTGAAGACCTTACTTGAGGGTAAAGTCAAAGGGAAGCGAGCAAGAGGTAGGCAGAGATACAAGTGGGAGAGTAACATTACACGATGGACAGGTTACAGTCTAGCAGAGTGCACCACCAAGACAAGAGACAGGAGATGTTGGAGATACGTTGCAGCCAACCTTCGTTGCGGAGACGGCACTTGATGATGATGATGATGATGTAAATAACAAAAATGGGAGATCGTTGTGGCTGGATTACCAGAACGGCGATATCTATTATTTTGTGATGGCTAAAAGCTTTGATGATAAAATGTAATGGCATTAACGTCTATGGTTGAAATCCGCGTATATCACCATAAGAAATACATTTTTATTAAAAAAAAATAATTTTTAATTCCTAAACTAATCAAATACTTTTTGCCATAAATATTACATAATTTAACATTTGATTAAAAATTCATAAAGAAAAACATTCTACTGATTTAATATTGCTTGTGAGATTTAGATCTAGTCATGTGTCGACGAATGTCTACCATGGATAAGATTAGTTTAGAACAATTCATTCGACGACTTTCTACACTAAAGGAGTTAGAGGTTTTGTCTGTTGGCTGATCTGAATTAATTTTAAATTGAGAGCGAAGAGGAAAGGACGTAGATTGGTTTGCAGACTGTACCAACTGACGTCTGTAGAGAAGTAGCTGACATTCCGATGTATACATATTGTTAATGTTGCACAATGTGATATTTTATCAGTGTTATCAACTTGTTATTTGAAAACTTAAATCATGAGTATAAAAATATAATTTAAACCCTATACCGTAACCAGGCTCTCGGGTGAGGAATAGTTACTTATACATGGGCGCACCGTGAAATGTGTCATGTAATTATATCAGATTAGCTATTTGACAGCGGAAAACCTCTTATGAAATAGATGATTCACAGTAATAGTCATATTCTACAAAACAACGATTTTGATAATAATATGTAAACGAAATGTATCAACCGAGCTTCTGGCATGTACGCCTACCTGTTGCCAAGCCACAAGAAGAACAAAGAATAACAGCACTGTAGTACTAGTGCGTTTTTTGACAGAACGAGTTGGCTAGACAGGTTGGAAACCAGTCCAACGTCATTTCCCTTCAATCTCAATTAAAATTATTTCAGGTCCAGTTAACAGACAAGTGCCGTGATAAGTTAAGAACACACGAAAGACCAAGAGATAAACATTCAAATTGTTTCGTATTTCTCGCGAGATTGAGAATAAACATTTAACGACAATTGTCTACAATAGACGATATGAGTTTAGAACAAGCAAAAATAATAACCAGAGATTGATTGATTGACACGTGACATTTAAAATAAATCTACAAGCAATTTAGCTTTTGTATCATTTTGTACAACGGCGAAAACGCTTGTGTTGGAGGATTCTAAAAGCATTGCACACCACTGAGTTGGAGTCTTTTTGTGTGTGTCTATCTGTTGTCTGTTCAAGAGATAGACAATTGAATACAACTTTGAACGAAATAAAACTCTTGACTCCAACTCAGTGGTGTGCAATGCTTTTAGAATCCTCCAACACAAGAAGGGTTTAAAAAAAGACAAACGATACATGACTCCTTGGTATTAGTAGCAAAAACAACAATTTATAGACAAAATACTAATGTGCAAATTTGTCATTCGAATTCTAGCTACTATTAAATTATTATCATCGCAGATCGTTATGTTTGTTTTATTTGCATGAATTTGTAGGAGTTACGAGCAATGGAACTATTGTACTACTCTGCAAATGGGGATGTTTATCCAGAGCTTTATTTCATGACCAGAAGACTCCATCCTACTAATAATGAGCAACGCTTTAAGAAGAAACCTTGTAGTCAGAGGGGTAAAACATAATAGTATAGATGTAGTGGTAGGGATGTAGGCAACCACACGAAGTAAGCTTTTCTATATAAGCAAGTCAACTGTTAGAGTTTTACTAGACTTCTATTTCTTGCTTATATATTTTTATTTACATATTTGTGTTTTATCGTGACTTGTATACTTCTTACTATCGCTGTACATTCTATCTTTCTAGCTTCATTTTATTACTATCGAGAGACATTCTATCTTTCTAGCTTCATTTTATTACTATCGAGAGACATTCTGTTTTTCTAGCTTCATTTTATTACTATCGAGAGACATTCCTGTTTTTCTAGCTTCATTTTATTACTACCGAGAGACATTCTGTTTTTCTAGCTTCATTTTATTACTATCGAGAGACATTCCTGTTTTTCTAGCTTCATTTTATTACTATCGAGAGACATTCTGTTTTTCTAGCTTCATTTTATTACTATCGAGAGACATTCTGTTTTTTTAGCTTCATTTTATTACTGTCGAGAGACATTCTGTTTTTCTAGCTTCATTTTATTACTATCGAGAGACATTCTGTTTTTCTAGCTTCATTTTATTACTATCGAGAGACATTCTGTTTTTCTAGCTTCATTTTATTACTATCGAGAGACATTCTGTTTTTCTAGCTTCATTTTATTACTATCGAGAGACATTCTGTTTTTCTAGCTTCATTTTCTTATCGCTCACAATGTGTCTATGTAATTTCATTCTCCTTTAATTACTGGATTACGGGACGGACAGGTTAAATGATATCCTTCATTTTCATTCAAATATTTGTAATAGTAATTTCTATTTCATGATAAAAACTCTTTGCCCACAACGTAGAAATCGTCATATTTTATATTTTTACTATTTATTTTTGTCATGTAACGTATTCTTTCCAGAACGTAGTCTTCCTTATGAATCTTTTAAAAAACTCTGTGGTCTCTGGAAAGCTGTCCCGCTTCCTCTAGCGACATATGCATGCATTCCTGAATATCTCTTTTCCAGCAACATTTTGGTCGGTCTCTGCCTCTAGTGCCTTCTATCGCCCCCCCCCCTCTTCCCATGCCATCGTGTCTCTTCACATGGCAGAAAAAATCTAACTTCCTTCATAATATGGTGTTTACAAGCCAGCCTTCTTGAACGTTGATTTTTCATAGCACGTCTTGGTTTGTCTTTCTAGCAGTCCATGGTATTCTCAGGACTCTTATACACCACTTAATTTCGAAGGCCTCTATTCTCTTGGTTGTAGTTTTATTTATTGTCCATGTTCCGCAGCCGTAGGTCGTCACTGAGAATACACATATATGTAGCAAACATTTCTTAGTTCTCGTGTTTGTCCGTGCAATTGTTTTTTTCAGTTGTTTTAATTTGGACATTGCTATTGCTGTTATCCTCTTGATCTCGCCAACGCAGGCTCACAGCGCAGGCTCACAGCGTAGTCTCACAGCGCAGTCTCACAGCGCAGGCTCACAGCGCAGTCTCCTGTTTATGTTAACTGCTAGATATTCAATATTTCTCACTTCTTCTAAAACATTGTTATCAATATTAAATGTAAGTCTAGTTTTCATTTTATCGGTTGTCATTATTTTCGTATTTTTCATATTTAGAAACAGGTTTTGTTGTTTACATTAATAAGGGATTTTTTGACACAACAATCCTGTAGCTTGCCGTTGATGTCATGAAGAACATCCGAATGTATATGACCATATAAGAACGCATACGTTCTCTTCGCCACCTTGTACAGGAAGTCTATTTATTATTATTTATAATTTGTTTTAATCTTAGTCATATTAACAAATTTATCAGATATTTATACATCCTGGTTGTTCAGAAAATAGTGACATGCTACTAAGCGTAGGTACTACAGTAAAATACTATATCTAAATATGTTGGGTTGATTGTTAAGTCTTGAATAGAATATGCTATCAAGAACCACTATCAAAATTGATTGCACATTTAAAATATAGTACATCATGATATTATAAGTAGATTTCTTTAAACTATCTCTTGAAACTTCACTATTAAAAACGGTGAAATCTTTCCCAAAGTACAAGTAATAAAGATATATTACATCAAATCAGAGCACTCATATTCACACTGGCAATATGTGAATGTGAAACATGGGCACCCAATAAAGCAAAGAGAATTCTTCCTTCTTCTTCTTTCTCGTTCTCCAATATGAGTCCAGATATAGATTTTGTCAATGAATTTTACAGTGGCACAAACCTAATGACAAGGCTGTAGACTCCGTAGAGCGTATCCGTCAGAGCTGTTTCTGGCGGCATTAGTTTTCTTCTTGTGGGTGTGGTACATTGGTCAGTTCTGTAAAAATGTTCTGTGTAATCTCTTTTGCAGATTGCCCACAGGAGCAGATATATATATATTTTTTCTTTCGAAATGCAATGCTAAAGAATGGTATAAAAAATACCATAGAAATAGAAAAAACCCCAATTAAAACGTATTATGAGCATTAAGTCCCCATCGAGGCCAGAACCTTGAAGTGGTGATGGGGCTTAGTTCAGCCATCAGAGGCTGGAAACTAAGACTGGTCGGGCACTCCCACTCGAGCAGGACCATAGTCCGGCCCAAGTAAGCAGAGTGCTGAAGACGGAGGCAACCAGCCAAAAGGCGCACAGATAATCAGGTTGCCACGCATAAAACACAATGGAAACATGTCTGCATCTAATAAATGTTATGGTGCCTGCCCTGTGGCGGACGTTCAGGCAGGGACGGTGCCGGGCCCTATACCTCGAAAGGGCCCAACCTCAGTTACTGGAAGTCCTTCTCAATTGCCCCGAGGAGCCAGGAGGCAAAGGAATAGAGCTACTGGCCAAACAAACAAACGACCAATAAAAATAATGCACTGGAATGCTGAGGGTGTCAACAGTAAAAGAGATGGATACAGCAAAAAATTGGAACTTGAAAATGTCCTCAGTGAAGAACAAGTTAATATTTGCTGTATCCAAGAAACACACCTCAGCAGCGACATAGCCTTCAAAATCAGAGGCTACCAGTGCTACCGATCTGACCGAAAAGACAGGCGAAAGGGTGGAATTCTGACACTAGTTAAAAACAATATCAGCGCATGTCAGCTGGAAGTATACATGGACGGGGCAGAATACCAGATGCTCCACCTAAAAACAGACAGTGCAGAATTCCATCTCCTGAACTACTACTGCCCAAATGATAAACCATTGGCACTAGACACAATTCCAGATAAAGAAAGGCTTATGGTGTGTGGTGACTTCAACAGCCACTCTCAGAGCTGGGGCTACGATCATATCGACAAGAGAGGTGAGGAACTTGAGAGCTGGCAGGATGAAAATAATCTCATTCTTATTAACCAGCCAGCTGACTCACCAACCTTCTACTCGAGAGCATGGCACACCACCTCTACACCAGACCTGGCATTCTACTCACCAGGCCTGGAATGGAACATCACACGTGTCGTTGGAAAGCAGCTTGGGGGTAGTGACCACAGACCAGTATTTCTGGAAATTCACAATGAATATACCAAGGACAGCAGCACGCTCACTAGGTGGAACTATAAGAGGGCAGACTGGAAAATGTACCAGCATTTAACCAGTGTTCTAGCTAAGGACATGAACTTGGACAAAGACATCAATAGAGCAGTGAGTGAATTTAATAGATGTATACTACATGCTGCTAGTAAAACCATACCCAGGGGGGCACGCAAAAACTACAAACCCTACTGGAATGATGAACTGGAAAAGCTGCAAAATGAGATGGAAACATCTAGAAAGCAGGCTGAGAACAGACCTAGCCAAGAACATCACAACAAATATCAGCAAACAAAGGCTAAATTTCAAAGAGCCAAGTTACAAGCCAGACGGAACAGCTGGAAAGAAAAAACAGAGTCGCTGAACCTAGAAAGAGATACTAGGAAATTATGGAAACTTGTAAAACAACTAAATGATGAAGGTACAGGGAGAAATACCAGGATCACACTTTATAAAGATAAAAACATTTTAACAGGTAAACATGCAGCTGATTACTTTGCAGATTCCTTTGCAGAAGACAATAACGTCAAAGTCAGCCCAGACAAACAACAGGAGGTTCGAGCGAACCAGCAAAACATTGGACAAGACGAACCTATACCTGAAGTCATGGAGGCACCAATCACAATGAGAGAACTGGAGCATGCAATATCCAAATTGAAAATGAAAAAGTCCCCTGGAGCTGATGGAGTGTCCAATGAAATGATTAGAAACCTGGGAATTGCAGCAAGAGCAAAGCTGCTGCAAATCTTTAACACAAGCTGGTCCACAGGTAATGTACCACAGGCGTGGAGAGAAGCAATAATGATACCTCTCCTCAAATCAGGAAAAGATGGCAACACAGTCTCCAACTACAGGCCCATCAGCCTCACAAGCTGTCTATGCAAAACAATGGAACGCATTATCAATCTTAGGATGCAGTGGTACCTTGAAAGTGAAAACCTTTTGGTATCACAGCAAGCAGGTTTCAGACAGTGCTACTCTACTGAAGATCAGGCAACCTACCTCTCCCAAGAGATTGAGGATGCCTTCCAAGATAAGAAACTGGTACTAGCAGCATTGATAGACCTTAGGAAAGCATTTGATAAGGTCTGGAAAGAAGGGCTCCTAAAGAAATTGCGAAATTGCAGGGTTAGCTCAAGAATGTACAAATGGGTAAAAGCATACCTGCATAATAGAAGAGCCAGGGTACAATTAGATGGTCGCAAAAGCAAGAAAGTCCTACTGCGTCATGGAGTCCCCCAGGGAGGAGTCCTGTCACCCACACTTTTCTTGGTTTACATCAATGACCTAGTTGCTGAACTACCACACGGGATCAAAGTGGCAATGTATGCTGACGACCTGGTGATCTGGTGCACGGAAGAACATGCGACAGTGGCCACTAAACAAATACAAAGAGCTATCGATGCCCTAACCTTATGGGCAAATAGATGGTGTGTCAGCATTAACACAGATAAGTGCAGCACTACACTCTTTACCCTCTCACCAAAACAAAAAGCCGGTCATATCAAGATAGACGGAGAGCTCTTGAAAGAAGACAAACAACCAACATACCTCGGAGTTACTTTTGATGATAAGCTGACATGGAAGCAGCACATAAACAAAGCAACAACAAAAGCCAGGAGGAAGTTAGCTATCCTGAGAAAACTAAGTGGAACCACATGGGGAGCCAGTGGGAATATACTCAGTAAAGTTTACCAGCAAGGCATAAGACCACACCTGGAATATGGTTCAGCTGCGTGGTGTCCTGCATCAAACACCACATTACAAGATCTAGATAAAGTGCAAAACCAGGCACTTAGAATAATGTTGGGAGCAATGAAATCAACACCCATAGCAGAGATGCAGAAAATGGGAAGAATGCAAACACTTGGCGAACGCAGAGACACAAAAGTACTAATTCAAGCGGAAAAGTTTCAGTGTATGCCAAGTCATCCAATGAAGGAAAGATTCCAAAACCTAGCAATGGGGCGACTGAAAAGAAGCAGCTTTATCCATCAAGCTAAACGACTCCGTAGACAACTTACAGACCTACCTGAAGTTGACAGCCCCTTAAGGTCTGTACCAGAACAAACCCCATGGAGTGAAAGGCATGGAATGCCAATATACATTCAGACCCATGTGAAAGGAATACTAAGCGAGGACGAACAGAACAGTGTGCAGCGGAAGACAGTCACCCTCAGTTTCCTGGACGAGGAATATCCACAAGATATATGGGTCAGAGTATACACGGATGGGTCAGCACAGAATGCTGTGAGGAATGGAGGTGCAGGTGTATATATAGAATATCCACACAAGCCTAGAGATACAATCAGAACACCGACAGGAAAATTCTGCAATAATTATGATGCAGAAATCCAGGCAATTACTGTGGCAGCTAAAAAACTGCTGAACTCCAACTCTGACCTACAGCCTGTGGTATTCCTGACAGATGCAAGGTCAGTGCTTCAAGCTCTCCAGTCTGGAAAACTAACAGACTTGAAAAAACTACTTAGCGAATTGTCTTACCAGTATAGGGTAACCATGCAGTGGATACCCTCTCACTGTGGAATACCAGGAAATGAAAAAGCAGACCAACTGGCTAAGGAAGGTGCTGCCGAAGATCAACCAGATATACCAATCACCTACCATCAGAAAAAACAGATGATCAAGTCAATAAGAAAGCCACAAACACCAACACAAGATGACTATCACATTATGAACAGATCAGAACAAGTTATAATTCTACGTCTCAGAACAGGACACAACCGACTCCGCAGTCACATGTATACAAAGTTCAAGATTGGCAACACGGCCATGTGCACATGTGGACAGGCAGTACAGAGTGCCAAACATATACTTCAAGAGTGTTCTGAGCATGAAACGCTGAGGCAGACATATTGGCCAGAGGAAACAACACTGGAATCAAAGCTCTATGGGATTCTGTATGAACTACAAAAGACAGTGAGTTTTATTAAGGAGACAGAATTGCAGATATAGACATGTTTCAAGTGAACGAAAGAAGAAGAAGAAATGAGCATTAAGTGAAGAAGAATGTTGGCTCTAAACAGCGATGTGATAATAAAAAAAGTCTAGAATATAATATCTAGCTGACAGAGAGAAAGAGAGAGAGAGAGAGAGAGAGAGAGAGATAGTAGCAAGGAAAATCTAATGCTGGAAAGCATAGCTTCTGGTAACAGGGGAAAATGAAGGTAAAGACATTTCAGAGTGTTTAAAAAGAAAGCCACAAACACTAACACAAGATGACTATCACATCAGAACAAGATCAGAACAAGTTATAATGCTGCGTCTCAGAACAGGACACAACCGACTCCGCAGTCACATGTATACACAGTTCAAGATTGGCAACACGGCCATATGTACATGTGGACAGGGTGCACAGAGTACCAAACATATACTTCAAGAGTGTTCTGAGCATGAAACACTGAGGCAGACATATTGGCCAGAGGAAACAACACTAGAATCAAAGCTCTATGGGACACTGTATGAACTACAAAAGACAGTGAGTTTTATTCAGGAGACAGAATTACAGATATAGACATGTTTCAAGTGAACGAAAGAAGAAGAAAATGAAGAGTGTTTAAACATGTCTTTAACTGCATAACACCTTTAGCAGCAGCATATCATATCTCCATGTTAATGAGTTGTTCAGAGCGCCTATGAAGAAGACAACGTTCTGGAAAATTTTTGCCCTGAATAATTAATGCTGAAAACGGCTTGAAATTCAAAGTGCAAAGTATACACAATAAAATGTAGTAATAAAGAAATGTAGTAAAAAACGAATGTAGGTTTTCATTCTTAAATGCGTTTTACATCTAGAGTGCAACAATGGATATACCAGTAAAACTTGTGATCTCCATGAAATATTCCAAATTTGCAGCTCATTAAATGAGAATATGCTATCTTCATCTGAGAACCTGTTTTAAACGATACATCGATATATTCTGGGCTAAGCTATTTCCAGAGTTTGTAATGCATGTTAGATGCATTCCAATTGGAATGATCTATCCGCTTGTGTTTTTTTTTAGTTTTTATAAACAGAAATTTTAGGCATTTTTTTTAATTATTCTACGTGATTGACAAATAAGCGCATTTATTTTTATTTATTTTGTATATTTATCAGAAATTATTAATTCTCATCTAAAACACTGTGTTATTTTAGTACAGCGTTGTTGTATACAAGCCACATGCTTGAATTCGTAAAAATGTTTTCCTTTAAGCAATTTGGAAGTCAATATCATTAAGTGCCGTCTCCTAAACGAAGGTTGGCAGCAACGGACCTCCAACATTCTATGTCTCTTGTATTGGTAATGTACTTTAATTGTATCATTTCCATATCACGATGCTTCCTTCAGGCTAATATATCTGCTACCTCGCATTGACTTAACTCTACCTTCAGGTTAGGTCTTCAATAAGGTCTCATATCTTTTAATTAATATGTCCAAAATTTCAGCGAATGGGTGAGACTGCAGTACAAATTGTAAGTAAATGTTTTTAAAATTATTAAATAAAAAGGTTAAATAACTGTTTACACTGAACAATACACAAATTCGACGATTCGACCAAAATGTCTTTATCATGATAGGGATAAACAAACATAGAATGAAACAAGAAGATTCAGCGAAGACTGTATGTCAGCCATGTGGAAACTGACAGGTCAAAATTACAACGATACGATCAAGATAGGCAAGAGCGATGGGAATGTTAGTTCTTCAATCTCTTGTATACTGTCTTGTACTATTTTTCTATCTCGCCTCACTTTCGGATGTTCGATCAACGTCAACTCCTAGTTTCTAAACCAAATTACCCTAATGGAGAATCAAGTTTTACTAGATGCCTAATTTCCATTATGATCGTACTTCTGACTTCCTCCTTCTCATCCAGCACACATGGGAGCCGTGTAGCGCAGTGGTTAGCGCACTGGCTTCGCAAATGGCCTGGGTTCATTCTCTAGTTGAGGCGGAAATGTTTTTCAGATCGCATCGGCTCCCGGGTCGACCCATCCTTAAAAGGGTACCGGATTAATCGGGGAAATAAAGACTGCGAGGGAGAGGAGATGGCTACTGCCCTCATTTGCAGAGAAACGGAAATGGTCGCTAACACCTCACACTCCTACGGCATTAATAAATGCTATAGGTTACTTTACTTTTACTTTACTACCAGCGCACACTCATCAGTCTCGCAGCGTACACAGATACAATCTTATTTCCCTATTATTGTTTATGCTTTGTTTTCTATTTTTCAGTTTCCTTGTGTACTGTACTTTCTTTAGTCAGCTCCAACATGTCTGACATGAAATCTTGGCTTTATTTGGAGATTACATTTTGCGCTTGTTTGTCCCTATGTTATTAAAGACTTTTTGTTTAAACATAGATTCGCTGCATTGTTCCAAGTAAAACTGCTATTGTACTCCTTTACATATTTTTGTTTATATTTATTTTCAATATGTCCACAATATTCTTCTTCTTCTTCTTCTTTCTGTCCTCATGTACCTTTCGGTGTTGAGGGGAGAGTGAGTGTACGGTCTTTTGCCCTTCTATTTGCCTCCTCTGCTGTTATATTTCAGTGTCTCTAATACACTATCTATCCACCTTTTACGAGGGCGTCCAATAGGTCTCCTGTTTTCGTATCGTTTGTTAAGTGTTTTTTGGATAATACTTTGCTCTTTCTGTCTGGTTATGTTGCCGTACCATTTAACTTGTTGTTTCTGTATGTATTCTATTGTTGGCTTGATTTTCCTTAGTGCTTCATTCCTGATTTTGTCTCTCAAGCTAACTCTAATCATACGTATCACACATTTCACTTCAGTGGTGTTAATCTTATGTATTGTTCTAGAATCTAATGTCCAAGTTTGACTTTATATATATATTTTATTTATATGCCACAATATTCATCTTTTATATTTTTCGTTCCTTTATAACTCTGAACTAGGTCATACCATACGCTTCGGAACCCCTCTATCTATCGTATTTTCTGTGCCAGCTGGTTACAAATCGTCGATATTGCTACTAACCTATTCTACTATTGACTTTTATATGGCTTTGAATTAAAGTTTTATCTGATTCATTTATTGTTTGTTTATTCACATATATCTGGATATACAAAAGAACAAAATTACAAGCGTCATATGAAGAGGCGGTTGCTAACAATCATTTCCGAAATTTCCTTAAAGTATCCACCAAATCATTTGCCAGAATAGTTCTTCATGCTTTTCTCAAATAGCGTCACTCATCTTTGCTGATTCCACTGATCATTTGTCACTTGTGCATATGTTGTGTCACCAGCCAATAAAACGCTCGGAAAAAGTCGGACACACCAAGATAGCTCACGTTGCGCGAGATCATCGAGGAAGATGTCCTCGAGATGTATTTGTTTTCTAGCTATACTAATTAGAATTAATTTTCGAGGGGGAATCTCCAAAGAGATACGGCAATGTAGTACTATGGTCGCAGTTCAACCCCCGTTTTCGTTTTTGTTTCCTATTAGAGTGCCTTCGTACATATTTTGTACTTAATTGATCTAAATATTATATAAATAAATAATCAATAATTAATTCTTCTTCTTCTTTCTTCTTTCTGTCCTCATGTACCTTTCGGTGTTGAGTGGAGAGTGAGTGTACGGTCTTTTGCCCTTCTATTTGCCTCCTCTGCTGTTATATTTCCGAGTGTCTCTAATACTAACGCAAAATGAGGTAAACAGGTTACTAAAACACTTACCTAGCCTATTAATAAAAATATATTTTAAAAAACATACAATAAAACTTAACAGGACAATTCTCCACGTATCGGCTCAAATTGAACATTTTTCAAGAGACAAACAACAGATAACGACAAAATAAAAAACAAAAAACAAAAAACAAATAACGATTTTGTCGTTATCTGTTGTTTGTCTCTTGAAAAAGGTTCAATTTGAGCCGATACGTGGAGAATTGTCCTGTTTAGTTTTATTGTATGTTTTTTTAAAATATATTTTTATTAATAGGCTAGGTAAGTGTTTTAGTAACCTGTTTACCTCATTTTGCGTTACTATTTGTTCATTAGGTTACTGCGGCACCATCCACTTTGTCGGACACCCTCTGACCATTTGGTTATTTATATTTGTCTCTAATACACTATCTATCCACCTTTTACGAGGGCGTCCAATAGGTCTCCTGTTTTCGTATCGTTTGTTAAGTGTTTTTTGGATAATACTTTGCTCTTTCTGTCTGGTTATGTGGCCGTACCATTTAACTTGTTGTTTCTGTATGTATTCTATTGTTGGTTTGATCCCTAATTGTTTCTTTAGTGCTTCATTCCTGATTTTGTCTCTCAAGCTAACTCCAATCATACGTCTCACACATTTCATTTCAGTGGTGTTAATCTTATGTATTGTTCTAGAATCTAATGTCCAAGTTTGACACTGATAACACAATGTTGGTAAGAAAATGGTGTTGAAAAGCGCTTTCTTTGTTTCTAGTGTAATATCTTTGTTTCTTAGTAAAGGTATTAATTGACCAATGATCTGACAGGCCTTATTACATCTTGCGTTTATTTCTGCTTCTTGTTTGTTGTCATATCTCAATGTGCTGCCCAGATATTTGAATTCATCTACTTGTTTTAGTTGTTTATTATTTATCTGTATGTTGATGTTCTCCTTTTCTCTTGCAATATTCATTACTTCTGTTTTGTCTATGTTAATTTTCATTCCAAATTGCTTGCCTTCTGTGTAATAATTAATTAATTGAAATTTGCATTTTTTGGTGTTTGGGTGTATACACACGCACGCACTCACGCACACGCACACGCACTCGCACTCCCACACACACACACACCCACACACACACACACACACACACACACGCACACACGCACGCACGCACGCACGCACGCACGCACGCACACGCACACGCACACACACGATATATATATATATATATATATATATATATATATATACGCGTGACCGTGAAATATTGGTTCTGTAATAGCTTCGCCTTTGTATTTCAACATCAGTGGAGTTTCATAGTCAGGACTTGTGCATTAGAGGTATAGAGAGCGTCGTTAACTGCCTAGGTATCTGGTTAAATATCCGTCACTGGAAAAATGTGCATCCTTATTGGGTAGATATATCAACGTTTATATTACCTAAAACATCACGACAGCCAAAAAAATGTTTGATTGATCGCTACATCTTGAATAGAATATGCTACATACTTTTTTCATTTTTTCTAGAAATTGTAGATCTTCCAAAAATAAAATCAGATGGAAGGAATGAGTGCACGTTGTGCAGTGAGACGTAGGATCTATAAGTTATTTTTGATTCTTTCCATATACAAATCAACAGGACAGAATTAACCGAGCAGAACTTGCATCGATCATCAAGGGGGCAGAATCATCACAGCAAATATCCGCAGGTTCAGTAAATCCATTTGTCATTTTACAAAGAGAAAAAAATATGCATTTACTAATAAAAACACGAAATGCGCAAGATTCATATGTCATCATTATCAAGTACATTAATGACTGGTGTAGGCAATAATAGATCTCTACAACTCATCACGACCAGTTTGTCAAGTATCTGCTATCATTATCGTCGTTAACTTTGTCATGCCACGATGTCAGACTATCTAGCTTTTTCTCTCGCTGTTGTCCTCGATCTCTAATGCCCTAAGTCTTGCCCACTGAAATTATACCCGCAGATCATATTGTATCACAACGTGAACAAAAATAAAGAGAATTCTGTGCTTAAATTATTAAACAACCCACGTCTAACATTTGTAAATAGTTTAATGTGTAACTGTATTGATTATCTCACAATTGTGAAGCTAGTGTGGAGGCACAATAGTGACAAAACATACTCTTTCTATAAACCTGTTACAGTTTATATGAACGTGTACTTGCTCGTTAAGTGACCTCAAGAAAATTATTTCAACATTCCCATGGTCATGATAAGAAATTCCACGGATACGAGATATTAAAGGTATAACATGGACTTCAACAAAAATAAAAGTAAATTCTGTACTACTAGCAATTCTACTTGCGTCATATAGATTTCTCACCTCCAACTGATATTGGGCAGTTTTCTATGAGCTGTCTATGTGCGAAAAACTGTGTATATATATGTTGCATCGTAATTTGTACATTGCTCTATCATTAATATTTGAGGTGTCTCTTTAAGTCTCTTTACTGGTCTTTCAGTTTTTTAGCTAATCTATGGTTTTCAGAAAAATATTCCTGCCATATTTTAGGTATGACATTAGTACTTTAATTATAGAGAAAAAAGAGGCGCTGGATTTTCTTGCACATGTCTCTCAAAGGAAACTAATTGCGTTGTTAGAATTGCTCTAAGAGACCTGAGGTAGAGGATACAGAATACAAGATGAAGAAATATTGCAGAGTATATGGGAATAGAAGATGAAAGAGATAAACTAGCTGTAGTACAAAACACAAAATAAATGACTGGTAGCACAGGTGTGCTTCCTGGTTCTTTCATAAGCCACAGGTACGAATAGGATAAATAATAATGTTATCATTGCTGCGATGAAGGTATTTAGAGTTATTATTGTAAGTCTGCATCTGTGAGAGATTTATGAATCTCTTATGCAATAAGCTGTTCTACTGTAGTATTTACTTAGGTATTTGTTCATGTGGTGGCTCTACAAGAATTTGAACTTCGCACAAATTATTAATGTATGATGATTGTGTAATTTTTCCGTTATTTCAAGTTCTTTCCCATATCCCGGATAGCAGTTTTTTTCCGGATATGTTATTGAGTGAATTTGTACAATCTTTAGTTTTCAAGATTACGATAGTTCTTCATGTTTAGTTTGGAATCATTCTTTATTTGGTTCTTGCTTTAGATTCTTAAGACGGTTATACAGGTTTTTAATCGCTATAGCAGCTTATGTGATTATGTTTTTATTGGAAGCTCTGCTACTATATCTAATGCTTTGACTATCGCTATAAGATATGACTTGAAAATAACCAGGCAGATATATTTTATAAGTAAGTAAACGCTGGTCAAGTAAATGATAAAAGTGATACATGCACAAAAAGGTGTTAGTTCGGCTAGACATTGAAATGATTGAAACCATTGGACAATACGACATGAAAATTTCAAAGATGTAATAAGGGCTCAAAATGTTCAGATTGACTTATGCTGTTACGGTTTCCTCATAGGTATTCGACCCCACTCATAAAAGGTACGCCAGCTGGTGAGACTACAACTTATAACTTGTAACTAGGTAGCTTGAAGTTGTAATGCTCAGGAATCTGTGAAAACATGGACTTGTATAGAAGTCACTAACCCGAAACGAACCCACGACCTCTAGCGCACACGACAAATAGCTTAACTTCTATGCAAAATAGATCGCCTTCAATAATATCTAAGATATTGTAATACATTTTATGTGATCGTTTGGATTACTTGACACACTTTCAAACGTTTTATGGCAGAATAAGTGATAGAAGTCCGTTTATAACCAAAATAATGAAACAGACAAAGCACAGTTATGAATAATATTTTCATAAAGAGCCAAAAATAGAGGTATCGTAACTAGATTTTCAGTAATCGATGAAAAACAATGATTGAATATACGTCACAGCCAGTGTGTTTGTCTGAACTACAATCAATCGTAAAATTAAATGATCACTCAAACGCAACGAACAACAGAGTGGTGCTAATTTATATAAAGAGCTCTGCGCGTTTATACATACACACACAGAGAGGCGCGAGCGCACGCACGCACGCACACACACACATATATATGTCTTCATATATCTTCTGCGCTTCTTTTCAAACTTGCTGGTTAGCACAATGTAGTCTAGAGAAGGGAATGTGTTCTGTCGGCGTGGCTGATTTATCTGCGCTTTTCAAGGATCTCAATAGGCGTAGTGGTTATATCTTATCATTGCTTTGTGCTGAGGAGGTCACGGGGTTGAATCCGGTTACTACTGCCTTGTTTACAAAATGAATTGTTTTGGATAACACTGGGGATTATCGCTTGAGGTTACGGGGTTAACTGTTATGTTTAGTACTCTTTGCAGACGGTGTCTCCCTTTGTTTAGAGGGACATAGTACAAATGGAGAATTATGAGTACAGTTACAACAAATGGAGAATCCCGAGTACAGTTACAGCAAATGTAGAATCCCGAGTACAGTTACAGCAAATGTAGAATCCCGAGTACAGTTACAGCAAAGGTAGAATCCCGAGTACAGTTACAGCAAATGTAGAATCCCGAGTACAGTTACAGCAAATCGAGAATCCCGAGTACAGTTACAGCAAATGTAGAATCCCGAGTACAGTTACAGCAAATGTAGAATCCCGAGTACAGTTACAGCAAATGTAGAATCCTGAGCACAGTTACAGCAAATGTAGAATGCTGAGTACAGTTACAGCAAATGGAGAATCCTGAGTACAGTTACAGCAAATGGAGAATCCTGAGCACAGTTACAGCAAATGTAGAATGCTGAGTACAGTTACAGCAAATGGAGAATCCTGAGTACAGTTACAGCAAATGTAGAATGCTGAGTACAGTTACAGCAAATATGTACGAATTTTGAACAATTTGTATCTGCTATTTTCGACTTCACGGATCTAACTTCAGCATGGCTTCTGGCACACATTAATCCTCCTTAACATGGGACAGTCAACCACACCCAAGAAACATGTTTGGAGATTCTTACAAAATGATGACAGGTATAGTATCATTATTCTTTTCTTGGTCTTTGTGTCCCACACCGCACTGAAGATATACACATAAACACATGCGCGAGTACAAACACGCGCACAATCATATAATACTACTAACGCACACACCTACAACCTGATATATTGCATCTTACTTTTTTTCCAATGGATATGTTCGAATTCATAAAACTCTTCAAACGCACTTTTTATAGACTACTGATTCTCAGAGTTGGCTTTTTGGACCCCCTGAGGACCAAGGAGATTTGACAAGGAAATCACAGTGAACAATTTATAAATTTGGGGCCACAGATTCGTTCTGCTGACAATATCAGTGTAACTATTTTAACTTCTAATTCCTCTTTCTCTAGAAGCTGGTGTGGATTTCATAAATGAACTGTATTTGGGTTACCAGCCCCGAAGGAGGGCCACTAATTGAACTATAAACAATACAATTTACAGATATGAACTTTAATAACAAGTCTAGGTGACCTGCGAAAAGGTCAATGAATGTTATGGCAGCGCTTGTTCTCAAACTCCAGCCGCATCTCTCTGTTAGCAGAAGAATGGTTGTGCGAGAAATATGTAGTCTAGAGAACAGAAATGCGTTGTATCGCAGGTTTATTTGTGACAATGGTCCGACACATTCGGCGTCGGCAACTAATAATGTCAGTATTTTTACCACTTCCAATGAACGGTGAACTTTTGAAACCAGGCGTATGAGAGGACTGGGTTCTGTAACATATGCTTGTCACCAACCTTTAAGCTAATCTTGATCAAACTTGCTTGACCTTTATGTCGATGCCTGCGCCGCTTCAACATACCCGCAAGATGTTAATTTGTTCAAAAAAGATGGCTACGGGTCAAAGTTTGAGAACCACTGTTCTAGAACATCACAAAGTTCTCATGTTATCGCTTTCCCAGGTGAACGAATCATTGATCGCACGTGCGGAAGTGAGTGTGGTAAACCTCCACTTCGTCTCCGCATAGCCCACAACCGCACCCAATCTGATTCCTCTTTACCAAAACTCATTTTTTTTTTACCGGAACCAAGCGAGGTCTAATCTTAGCGTTTGTGTGCTGTTACTTCAGTATTTGACTTTTGATGTTGTCTTGCAAGTACACCATTTTATAAATGCCCTCAATGGGTTTACATTTGTAGCTACTATACAACGATCCGTTTATTTGAATTTTATTATCGTATACAATGTTGAGAGACTAATGTGCTGTCAACGTTTCCATGGACATACATGAATAAATTTGTACGATACATATTTGGAACAATGACCATCATCTGTTGTTAACAACATTGTTGAATACACTTGCTCAATGTATCCACACTTTATTACACGATTTCTGGTAGTTTATATAATACTATAATTCACTGAAATAAGTTTGGTTTTATGATTTAATAAGTCATTAGAAATTGTGAAAATCTCTAATACACTGTGTTGCGCAGGGCTGAGAGGTTAGAGCTTTGGTCTCACACCTTTGAAGCTTAAAGTTACATTCACGGTAAGGACTGAGTTTTTTATTTTGTCGGAGTATAAATTTAATAACCCACCTTGAACAAAACCCAGCGACATCAATGGCATGCAGTCTTTGTCACACACGCCACTCGAAAACTTCCTTCGGGAAAAAAATGTAGTATTGACAGTTTTGTCTTTTGACGATTAGTCAAAAACTCTGCGTCGTGTTTATGCTTATATTATAGAGTTGAATTGCTGTAAACTTTATCATAAACACCAAGTTATATAATTGTGTGGACATTAATGAAAATCTTTGTATGTTGCAAAGTGATTTCAAGTAGCTTTGTCAAAATAGCCGTTATACAAAGCCATATTGTGTTAATGGAATAACTCAAATAAATAGAAACATATTGGTACCTGTAGTTTACATAGGCCTATATGCGCAAAATAGATTTGAACTTTTTATTTGTATATTTAAATGCGGACAGGGATCAAGTTTAGTCATTCTTGAATTTCTTTGTCACATTTTAATGATTAATTAGTTGATTGTATAAACATTTATACAAGATATCAGAATAGGTAAATATTTCTGTTGGAAAATTCAATGAGCTGATGTTTTTATTTTTTTAAATTTTTTTTTATTGAAAGATAAGATATTGAAGCTGGTGGACCTTTATATAACATATTGTCTAACTAATGTTAAACCTATAACTTTTAATAAAGGATTTTTCTGACATATGCTGTTGAATTTATCTACAGACAAGTTCAGTTAAATGTTGTTAGATAAAACTTACATTCGACGCTGAGAAACGAAAGCAAATGTGCTTGTTTGTTAGTCACAACAATAGGCTTACATAATACAACAAGCAGCATGAAATGCGATGTACCTACGATCAATTCGACTGAATGTAAAGGGTAAGTGAAATGTTGTTGTTGGTTAGTGAACAAAGAATACTTTATATATCTTGATATATACAACTAAATTATGATTTTATGTTTATGAACGCGATTTCTACTAAGACAGAAACCGCTTTAGCTTCAGTAAATTCTTAACACTTTAAAAACGTAATTGTACTACATTAGATGAGTTCAGGCACATAATCATCCATCGATTTTCGGCAATGCAGATTATGATAGGATAATTATAATTCCATTGTTTGATGTTGTCTGGCCATGATTTTCATTATCTTTCCCTGCTGATTCCAACTTCAGCTGTTCACTGTATTGTTGTTTTTGACCGGGAATAATGTCAATTTACATATCTAAACCATGCAAATTTTTGTCGTTTTAATTTTTAAAGTAATGATTCTAGTGAACGTGCAGGCATCTCTATGGTATTTCATACGTACACATTTGCCTTTATGTTTTTTATAGTACGGTTGTTGTTAAATATCACGCAGTCACATTGTATTGATTGTCATATTGCTTTTTATAGGCAATGCGTTGAATTAGCATTGACACTTGTATTGGAAGTCCTGTAATGCGTTGAATTAGCATTGACACTTGTATTGGAAGGCCTGTAATTAGTAGAATTAACCTTGACACTTGTATTGGAAGGCCTGTATTTTTAGCCTATGTCTGCAGTGACTTTCCAACTCTACCAATCACACATCATAATAAGAATCACTAGTAAGTTATACAATTGATCTTCACTCTAGTACTGATGTTGCATTTCCACATTAAATTAATTTTGACACTCTGATTAGCCTTGACACTGCAGCTCCGCCTCCAGGCTTACTTTTAGTTACTTTTGTATAAATTTCAAAATTGTTGAAATTTAAGATAGACAAGAATCGCTGTTGACAGTAGCAAAACGTCGCCTAAGTTTTTATCGTTTGCACATGTAACGACTCACAGTGCGCTTTCAAAGATTTTCATGAAAGGCGCTCTTGAGGGTAGAAGGACAGTAGGTGGTGAAAGAAAACACATGCTTGGTAACACTAATGAAAGGGCAAGGAGCTATTTTTCTAGTATCTTCTTCTGCGTTCGTTCTCAAACTCCTGCAGATTAGCATTATGTAGTCTGGAGAACGGATTGCGTTGTGTCATAGTTTACAGCATTGCTGCGATATCTGCGCCTTTCGGCCTGACACATCCGACTTCAGCATGGCTTTGGGTCACTGGCCCTTATTGGGATGGGACAGCCAACTCCATTACATAACCTACCTAGTCGCCTTTTACGACATGCGTGGAAGGTAAACAATGTTGCTATTCTTTGCTCCCCTTTCGGGGCCCCGGCAACACACGGGTCTTTTTCTAGTATGATCTAAGATATGGAGGTTAGACATTTTTGTGTTGATGTTCCCAATGTGGCACCCATACGACACTATGGGATTATGGGTTTAATTAATATATTAATTATGTTTTGAATTTTATATCGCGAATATGCAGAATTCCAAGTTCGGTTAGATAAAATAGAAAAATCTTATCGTAAACAGCTGATTTCTTCGGAATTAAACCATAAAATTTAGATAAATAAATAGCTGAAAGGTAAGGGAAAAAAACAATAGTAAGCAGTGAGAAGGTGAAAAGTAATATGTCAGTAAGAAATAGTTCCAGTGACATAACTTACTTTACTGATTACTTTTACATCCTATGCAGAACGTTACAATAGCATTTGTTTAGCTGTAACTAATTTCAATATTAGCGTTCAGTATGTTACTCCCTTTACACTCGGAAATATAACAGCAGAGGAGGCAAATAGAAGGGCAAAAGACCGTTCACTCACTCTCCCCTCAACACCGAAAGGTACATGAGGACAGAAAGAAGAAGAAGAAGAGTATGTTGTTATTGCTTTCTGAAAATTCCAGATGCTAAACTTCCTGCGGCTGAAATTAAACTACGTATCTTAACAGCTGCGGATAAGTAGTAATAATGACCAAAAAAATAATCCTTTTAATATCATGTATTTTGCCAGTCTCAATATACGGCAGCGAGACCTGAACTTTAAGCTAGACAATATCAATAAGGATAAATTCATTTGAAATGAAGTGTTACAGAATGATTATACGAATATGACGGACAAGAAAAATAAAATCACAAAAGTTTTAGAAATACTGAAATTAAATGAAGGGTAGCATCTAATTATAATCATAAGAAGGAAGCTACAGCTTTTTGGAAACTTAAAGAGAGATTATGCATAGAAGGTTTATTCGTGAAGGCAGAGCACCGGGTAAGAGAAAAAGAGGAAGACCAAGAAGACGATGGACCAGCAATATCGAAGAATGTATTAACATATCTCTGCCCAATGCAGGCCTGCTCGCCAGGAACAGAGAGGCACTCGGATCATCCACGATGAAGACAACGTTCTAGAAAGAATACGTCACTTGATGTATATCTTAAGGGGGCGCGCAGCGGAGTGGTTAGCGCACTGGCTTCGCACGATGATAACTGATCTTCTTCTTTTTTCTTCTTCTTCTTCTTCTTCTTCTGCGTTCGTTCTCAAACTCCTGCAGATTAGCAGGATTCAGTCCAGAGAACGGAATGCGTTGTGTCATGGTTTACAGCATTGCTGCGATATCTGCGCCTTTCGTCCTGACACATCCGACTTCAGCATGGTTTTGGGTCACTGACCCTATATGGGATAGGACAACCAACTCCATCCCATAACCTCCTTAGTCGCGTTTTACGACATGCATCGAAGGTAAACAGTGTTGCTATTCTTTGCTCCCTTTTCTGGCCCTGGCGACACACTGGCGGGACCTCATTTAAAACCAGTGGCAAGACGAATTGAGACGACTGGAAGTGAAGTACGATGCAGTGACCTAGTGCTTGTGAGCTTGTCAATAGTTAATGTTGATGTCCAGATAGGTCAATTTTTTAAATTATACCTACAAATAGGTAGCTGACTTTTATGAGTTGAAAAACAATTCCAAGAACTGATATCACTGTGTATATGTACTGAAGATGATTACTGCCGAAGTCGGATGTGCTGAATCGTTGGTAGATATTTAAATTTCACACAACGCATTTTCGTTCTCTGGACGATGTCATACTGCGTATCTAGTGTGACCATTGTCCTGCAACTAGAGAGATATATTGAGAGTTTGAGAACCAATTATAAGGAAATATGACTTGTCAACCTTGAAAACTCTTGTGTGCAAGTAATTTATAATTTTGAATATACGGGAATTTCTAGCATTACCCCACCGAAGACGGATGTGTCGGGCCATTTGCGCAAATAAAACGGCAACACAACGCATTTTCATTCTCTGGACTACATCCTGCTGGAAATCTAGTAGGATCATTGTCTTCCTACAAGAGATATTCAAGGGGAGTTTGAGAATGAACGCTGAAGATGTATTATTACAAATATACTCTCTCTTTTTCTCCCTACAATAAACGAATATTTCTTTCCCATTCACTTATCTCTCACCTTGCACTATCAACAACAAATTTTCATTTATAAACGGTATTGAAGAAATTGCTACACATTCACGCAATAGAAAGTGAATTATTGATATATTCTTTATAGAACGTAGACTTCACTACGCATGCTCTGAACCCCTCGCGGATGTGGATAAGTTGACGTGATGCAGCCAAGAACATGTTTAAAACTCTTAAATGTCTCTTTCCCATCTTGGGCGGCTATTCTCTCATTACCAGCCATCATGCCTTCGATATCTAATGTATTCATGTTGTTTATGTCTTTGAATATGTAAAAAATATAAATTTTCTTATTAAGATTTTGTTTAGAAATTTCACACTCTTCTACTTTAAATGTTCGTAACACTTCATGATTAATCTTTCTCGTTGCTCACGTGTCCGTTGCTTTACATGTCCTTATGTGGTTCAGATGCTCTCCATTTCATTTCCCAAGGCCACTTTCTCCATCGATGAGGCCTTTACATGTGAATCCCGTAATGTCATTTACGTGATCATATGTAAACGCTGTGGCAAACAGTACATCGGGGAAACCGGCCTACGATTGAGCGATCGCTTTTGTAACCATCTTCATGCCATCAAGCACAGAACACCCACTCCTGTGGCCACACACTTCAACTGCGATGGTCATCATGGTGCTTTGGATATTCAGGTCACCGCCATCAGATCTTGCACCACCGATGATAGATCTAGGTATGCTCTAGAAAATCGTCTCATTTTCGAAATGGGTACACTCAAGCCTTTTGGACTCAATTCCGACCACTCTTATGTCTAGTACTGGTTTGGTGTGGTCTTTGTCTTTATTCTTTTTGTTCCGTCATTTACTCATCTTTTTGTTCGTTTCGTTACCACATATATTTACGTTTTATGTACTTTCTGACCTTCCGGCATATCATTTCCATATTTCCTTTGTGACTTTGTGATAATTTTTCTATTCGTCGTCTTTTAATGTTTTGTTTGTGTCTTGATAAAGACCTTTTGGTTGAAACGTTGAATAGGATTTGTGTATTGTAATTTTTATGATTTCTTGTGTGCTCATCATTGCCCATCATTACCCACTAGTTTTAGATATAGTCTATGGTGTCCCATTGAGACGATATATAAACCTGTGTTTTACGTAAGTCTAATTACTCGCTGTCCAGGAAGGGAATATCATCCAGGTATTCATGTAACAACATTTAGATCAAATTAAGTACAACATTGGCATCGATCTTTGGTAACAATCGATCCTAGCGCTGGCAGACATATTTTCAGGCTCTTATTGTGCTGTAAGTCGCGTTTATGTCCCTAGAAATGTCACTGATAAAGTGACAAAGAGTGTGATCTTCAATAGCATTGATGGACAAGCAATAATGATGATACATTGTTAAGAAATATCGTTTAAGTATCATCTATTATAAACAACATTATAATAAGAAAGCTGAATTTTGTTGACATTTAAAGTTAGACTTACGTAAAACACAGGTTTATATATTCGCTTCAATCAGACACGATAAACTATAACTAAAACTAGTGGGTAATGATGCGCACACAAGAAAACATACAAATTACAATACACAAATCATATTCACCGTTTCAACCAAACGGTCTTTATCAAGATACACACAAAACATCAAAAGACGACGAATAGAAAAATACCTTCTTGACATTTAAAGGGATATAACAGCATGTTAAAAATAGTAATGGAAAATATGGTTGTTGCCATGAGGTGTAAAGGTATTCCAAAACGGCGATTTACAAGGAACATCTCAGACATATCAGACTTGGCTCGACAGGTCAATTTGTCCACAGAACATCCATAACGAAGACTACATTCTGGGGAAAAAATGGAGATCAAGCTTCAGTTCTTGGAAACAATCCGACGCGATGAATATGTAAAGACTGGGGTTTAACAAGGCAAATATCAAGATACACGGAAATAAGTATAAGCTTTAACAATATTTAAAAACGAAAACATGCCAGCAACAGAACATAGAGACAGACGACAGTTCGACTAAAAGGGCTTCATCAGGACGAAAGACATCAGACACACAACATACTTTACATAGAAACATATATCGTATGCTGATGATAAAGAGAAGGAGAGATGCGAGGAAAAGATAGTGAACGTAGGTATATATCGAGACATGGTAAGGCACATATCATGCAAAATTAATGAGAAGAAGGCAAATCCCACAAGGTAAGGAGAGAACAAGAAATGTAAGAATTGTAGAAGAACCAATGAAAAGAATATGTCACCTAATTACACATCAATGATATTTCACAGAAATAAAATTGTCTTCCTTTTGGTTGCTTGTATTCTAAGTTACTACTTCTGGTGGTTTCTTCAATATTACTATCGATAATTACGGGCCGGTATTAACATGTGCGCTGTGCACAGGATTTTACAACTCAATGTAAAACAGGGAGTTGGGTGAGTTAGAGGAAACAGTGATGTGTTCAATCTTCTCACGTCTTATTTTTCTGAATTCGTTCTCAAATTCTTCATATTTACATGATGTAACTTGATCCACGGAGAATCAGGTTATCTGAAATGTCTAGATCTGCTAATGTTTTTATTTCCAAGCCATAAAATATCTAGGTGTTTTGCTTTTATACACGTAAGCAAAACCATTCGTGCAATATGCACCGGTAACGTAATGCAGTATTGTTTAGTACATGTTTCCACTGGAAACTGGTCCGAATTTTCTGTCTCTGTTCGTACAAAATAAACTGAGTTTATGCAGAATGTTTTTTATAGTATTTACATATTTCTCCTGAAAACCATGATTCGTGAAATTTTTTAAGAATGAAGGTCGATAAATACTATTGAACGTTTTTGATAATCCGAAAATTTAATAATTAGATATGATTGAAATAATTGTGCCTCTTCTATTATGAGTTTCAAAGTAAATCTGTGATCACCACATGTTCCTGTATAGCCTTCTCCTAATCTTGCATTTATGGAATATTTTAGTTTTTGTAATAATGTGTTACAGAATAATTTTCTTGGTTTTTATAGTAGGGTAATTCCCCCCCCCCCCCCCTAGTTATTGCAGTCTGATAATTTTTATTTGATCGTTTTAAAATAATGCAAAGTTGTCCATTGTTTCAGTGAAAATTTATTTGGTCAAATTACATTGAAACGTAATACCAGATGGTATAAAGTGTTTCATCAGCAGCTTTCTACATTTCTAAAAATAAATGTCATTTTTGCCTGTGTTTTAAAACTTAGTTCTTGCCTTAATTCTGTAATTATAATCTATTAGCATTATGCTTCTAGAAGGAGAATGGGTTCCTCTTTGTATAACACTGCATGCATCATCAGTTGGTTGTGGCCTATTAATTATTACTTGGAAATGTTCTGACAAACGTTTAAGTTAGTATTCTTCTGAAACTAGTAACTGTCCATTGGTATCTTTAATATGAGCGTTGATTGTGGGCTGATGTCGCGAAATGGACAGGTTACAGTCTAGCAGAGTACACTACCAAGATAAGAGACAGAAGATGTTGGAAATCTCTGGCAACCAACATTCTTTGCGGAGACGGAGTCTCCTGATGTTTATGTGGGCAGGTGGTTGCATAATTGTTTGTAATATGAAATAGCATTTTTATGTTTCCAGATTTAGCGACTAGTTCTGCATTTGTTGCCAGATTGGTCACATTTCTTTTGTACCTTTTTACGTTACATTTCACATCTTCGTCTAGTAGGCCGCAGATTTTTTTAATCACATGAAAAAAAGTATTCTTAGTTAAAATTGTTTTCTACAATTTTCATCCAGATTTTATCACTTAACCATTTTGTGTGTGCAGGAAGACCACTGTTTGGCAGTTTTCACTGAGTGTTGAAGAAAATTCCATTTTGTTTCATTATCCTGTTATACTGTATAGTATACATTATTTTATGCAGAATTATACATTATATATTATGTTATAAAATCCTGTTATACATTATACTTCTGTAGTCGATTGAAATTGTTGCGAATATGTACATTATATGTACTTCGTTGTTATATTCACTATGAAGATCATCTAACTGTATATGTTGATGTTACATTTTCTTGTTTCTTGTTTTGTTTATGTAACATGTTTAGCTTCATCTCTGGTTGTAATATACGCAGAGGTTGTGATCACTGCTAATATATATTCCTATATAAGCTTCTGGTGTCTTAGGTTCATGATCGAAATTTCTTTACGTATACAGAAATGTTCTTTCAGATTTTTATTGCTTTAACGAGTGACCTCCATATTACCTTGTGAATTCTTGTAGGAAATTGCAGTGCTTGATATGACAAGGATTTACAATTAACATAAATATTCTTTTTACCTTGCTCAAACTACCAAAATCTCAAACTCGTGCATGGAGTAGTCGGCATGGAGTAGTCGGCATGGAGTAGTCGGCATGGTGTAGTCGGCATGGAGTAGTCGGCATGGAGTAGTCGGCATGGAGTAGTCGGCATGGAGTAGTCGGCATGGAGTAGTCGGCATGGAGTAGTCGGCATGGAGTAGTCCGGATAACATAATGCGTTTTTCTGGTGTACAGCTTGACTTCGATATCTACACCGTTCGACCTGCCACATCCGAGGTCAGAATAACTTCTAGATAAATTTGACAGTCTAAGGGATCGGGCATCTAACTCCACTTCTAAAAATTTATTAGATGCCTCTTATGACGTACTTGGCAGATAATAGTTTTGCTATTCTTTGCTCTCCTCTCGGGCACGATAACACACATGTATCACAAAACTCTAGTACCTCTTCTCAGCATTATGGTTCATAGTTCCTATACCATGTTAACACCGATATAATACATTTTTTATCGTTCAGTTGTTGTCACCCAATACTATACAAAACCAGGGCAAACCATGCAAAAGATGGCTTACAGAAACAAAAAGAGTCAACGAAAACAGACATATATGAAGCACACACAAAAAAACAAGCTCAGAGAACTCTTCTACCCTAGACGCTGTAAGGCACACATGGGTATAAAGCGAAAAGACGGAATCTGTCACTTATTTTGAACATTAAATTATCCTATTACAATAATGATAACATATTTATGTGTGCAACTTGCAACAGTTGTTAGTGACTCTCATAAAATACATCTTTTTGCATTAACAATGCCTTCGTTAGCTGATGCATAATAAGGAATGATTTCTAACCGAAACATTATATTACTCTTTATATAACACATTTAAGCTCACGCATACCAAGTTTTTCTTTACGTCGAGACCATATTATTTAAGTCTTTACGAGCAATACATTCGTTTCTGATCTTTTATTTGAATGTTTTATACGACAGTGTCATCACGCTCAACCTTCACTAGCCGTCTCTTACAGCATGCATCTTAAGACAGTTAGTATTTGTTTTTCATTTTAAAACATAGTAATAAAAGTGCAATTACTCAAATAATGTGCAAAACAAGTTTACCATAACTCTGGAGCCTGCTCCCGTCATGAAATCCACAATTATATTATAAATCATAAATTCTACGTCTTTCGCGAACTTGGGCGAACACTACTATACAATACATATTTGCTCTAAAACTCTAGAATTACTACCGTCTCAAGAGAGACTTCAAAGACTAGATCAAATATACAAAGCAATTGCATACAATTGGAAAATTAGTGAGGTATTATACGCACGAGAGATGTCGCGAGTGAGACACTTAAAATCTGCATTAACTATTTTATAGATAATTGACACGATAATAAAATAATAATATTTAGTAATATATCTGAAATATAGCAAGTATAGTTCTCTAGGCAGAAAGAGAACAGGAACTACAAAGATTAGTAGAATAAGTATACAAATCAGGAAGAGATTATAGACTAGATATTAACATATATAATGGTGAAGCAAATACACTGGTCCGAAGAAACAACAGTGGAAGAATAAAAACTCTACTGACCTCTGTATGAGTTACAAAACATTCAAGTTTATAGAAGAGATAGAATTCAGATATAAACATTCCAAGCTAGCGAAAGAAGAAAAAGATGAATATCCGGAAAACAAGAAAACATTATAATTTGAAAAATCAAAGAGGAAGAAACTATAACAGTAAAAATAATTGGGATATAACTAATAAATAAATAAATAAATAAAATAAATAAATAATAAATAAATAATTAACTGCATTAATTAGATCAGTACCTGTAACTTGGGCACATAATCACAAATGATTATAGAAGTGAGAGAGAAGTTGAAAGGAGAATGTGAGTGACTAAATGTACTTTCAGTGACACGACTAAAATATTAACATCCAAATAAATCACAAGTTAAACATAAGAATTATAAAGTACTACATCTATTCTACATTAATGTGTGGCTCAGAAACATGGATAATGAACAAATAACTAGAAGACAGAACTCGAATAACTTCAAGGAAGGAGAAAAAAATAAAGATGTTCTGACAACACTGTGTATGTAAGAAGAACTAGTAAAAATGGGATGGAAATACAATGTAACAAACTATTTTGGACATATTAAAAGGTATGACACCATATTGAAGAACTTATTTGAAAGGAGAGTCTAGTGGATATATAATGAATAGAGCAAACGGTATTCAGAGGGAGGTGAACATTTTGAGATGAACAGAACACACTAGCAGAGTGCACTACCAAGGCTAGACTGAAGATGTTGGAGGTCAGTTGCAGCCAACCTTCGATGTGAAGACGGCATTTGATGATTTTATCATGTATATTAGGTGAGTAGGTAGTTAGATGAGTTTACCTCTCTTTTGGAGAGGCACGCCCCTTTCAAGCAGCGGACAACAAAGTCCAATTAGGTTATATCAAGACGCACTACCATAAAATATTCGCATGTATATTACATTGCTATTGCTGAATCTATAGGCACCGCTAGCAGTTAGAAACTATGATTAGATATTAATCATAGTTCCTGCAGAATGTGGACTCTCAGCTTTCGAACCACGAGCAAATTCGACGAAGTTGTGTTTGTCAGACTAGGCAACTCTACTACTGAGCCCTTGAATTAATTCGCTAATTGACACACAATTATCTGAATGGTTCGCTGTTCAACGTGGAGTGAGTTAGGGGTGCACTCTATCCCCTTATCTTTTTAACATCGATGCAGAGAGTATAATGAGTAATGTAGGAAAAGAATTAGAGGAAAATTAGTTTCATCCTTTAAATATCGGTGGGTATAGTGACACAGTCCTCTTTACTACACAGAATGAGGGACTGAAACAGCTAATCACAACAAAGAAATACAGTGAGATCCTAAATCTATATCCAAACGCACAGAAAACAAACACAAATTATGACAACACACAAAACAAAGATCAAACTAATAATCAACATAGGTATTAAAGAACTAGAATGTGTAAACAAATTCGAATATTTTAGAGAAAATATAAGCAGTTCCGGAGATTAGAAGACTAGAGACTAGAAGAAGACTCGCAATTGCAACACTCAAATTAACAAAAATGAGAAAGCTATAAATGGCAAAGTAGTAATAATGCCACTAAAGTAACCCTTATATGAACATGTGTTTCCCGGTGGCAACATATGGACGCGAGACTTGGACGTTAAACAAGACAATACTCCCTCTTCCCCCCCCCCCCCCCAAATGTATTTGAAATGAAGTGCTACAGAAAGATTCTACAAATATCATGGACAGAGAAAAAGAAGAACATTGAAATTTTAAAATTACTGAAACTAAATGAGGGGTGGCTTCTATATGCCATCATGAGAAAGAAGCTACAGTATTTTTGTCACTTAAAGCGACATGATGGTATTGAAAGACTGATTCTAGAGGGCCGAGTACTAGGTAAAAGAAGAAAGGAAGACAAAAAAGACGATATACCATTAACATCGAAGATATCTGCATATGTCTCTGCCATTGCAGGCTTGCTTGCCCGGGACAGAGAGGCGTTCAGAGTTTCCACGACGAAGACAACATTCTGGAAAGAATATGTCACTTGATATGATATATACAATTAACAGACACATTTGATTAAGCGAAAACAAAAATTATATTTTCTCATCCTCAAACGCAAACTAAGGTAATCCGGTAATAAATATTGACTAGACTCCCCCGTTAATAAATAATATACTAAATTAATACGGTAAAGAATAGTGACTAAATAAATACATTAATAAATAAACGGCTGGGCTAATTCGCTTGAAAAAATCACTGGACCCGACTGTTGAAACAAAATCTTTCTTTAGATAGACCCTATCAACATGTTACACACGGCATCACTGATCGTGACTGATTTTAAATTGCTTGGTGCAATTCATATATTCGCAAAGTATACGCAAAGTAACCAATGAAAAGTACTGATCAGTTGCATCAGAAGGATGAGTGAAGCTTGTCTGACTAATTTGCAGGACCTATATCAAGAGAAGGAATTAATTACCATAGTTATCGAAAACTTTCGTTAGTAAACAATGGATGAACAAGAAGCACAGGGATGTACATTGCGCAAGCCCCATAGTCATGCAATAACAAAGATCTTATATGCACCTCTACTTGGGACATGTTGGTTACAACCTTGAGTACTCATCGGTTTTATCTGTCAAGATGACGCCATTTAACTTTTCTTGTTATTTTAATTTGCTGCGGATACAATGTATACACATTTTGACCAAAAAAAATCACAGGAAAAGTCAAATAGTCACTTTTGAAGGATGATGACGATAAATGGACGAGAAACTCGGCAGAGCACTCAAAACAACGAAATATGGTGTGTCTAAAGCAATGCTTTTGGTTGGGAAGGTGTTTATGTTTTGTTTTTACATCCAATAGCTCATGGCGAAGAATAGCGATTATGGCTAGAAGACACACTGTCCAGAACTTCCATGCACAAGAGTGTAGAAATTCAAACTTGCACAAAACCTTGTTCCAGACGCAAAATAAACCAAAATAAACGTTGTACCAGGTAAAACCTATGATCTATATCTGTTCCTTCGACGCCGAATACGGTGCATATGGTACAAACCAGAGTTCTCCAGTTCGAGCGATGTGATGCTATTGTGTGTAATTCTTGCACGTTGATGAGACCCATAGTGATAGTATTTGATGGATGTTCTGCGAGGAGTTTCTCTTAAAAAAATATAATAGAACAGGTGAAAAATGATAACACAGATTAAAGAAGTATTTCGAACCGACGAAGAACACAGGCACATTGACGTTTTGATCGAAAGACCGCTATTAATGATATTACATATTGCGCGATGAATAAAGGGCGGCACTGCCTACGTTCACATCATTCTCGTAAATGTGGCCTGTTTTCATTGCGTGCTTGTTTTTCTCATTATTTATTTGCTTATATTAGCTCCTTGAGTTTGGTTAAATGAGTTATATATACAGGGCGAAATGGAGCAAAAACAATAATCCACAACACATACACAGCAAAGTGGAAGAAACAAATGGAAGAGGAATACGAAAATGATGCAATACATCTCCTCCAAAGATATCAACAGACCACAATATTTCGCATTAGAACAGGCCTCTGCAGACTGTTGGGTCACCTTTACCGATTGAGGATCTCATACACAGATGAATGTCCATGTGGATCCGAAACCCAGACCCCGGAACACATACTTCAGGACTGCCCAACATACAAAGAGCAGAGACAGCAGACCTGGCCAGAGGATACAGACTCGAGACAAAAGATATGGGGCAGCCGTTCTGACCTGGAGAAGACAGTGGACTTCGTCTTGACGACAGGCCTGACAATATAGCATGACCACAGATGCTGAACACAGAAGAAGAAGAAGAATATATACAGTGTAACATATGGCTGTATAATTACCAGTGAATTAATAGACATGTTTCATTAATCTTTCCAGCGCTAAGTGAAACAGCTTGATTCATGCCAAGCTACAAAACCACTTATGAATTATTACTACAGGTTATCATCACCGCACACCGGACAAGTTCACAGGGGCTCCGATTCCCATCTCAATAAATTCATCAGTCATCAGTGTAGCGGCCGACAAATATGAAAAACATATGGCTGAGCTGCTGCACAAAAACAAAACTGACATTCCTAAGAGCTTGTATATTCCTAGTGGTAATATATAGGTGTGAATCCTGGACACTCACCAACAAAGTGAAAAATAAAATAGCCTTATTTGAAACAAAATGTTACAGAATATCCTCAGAATACCATGGACCAAAAAGATCACCAATATAGCCATCCTAATGAAAATGAATGTAAAACTGGCTAAGCAGCATAGTTTTTTTCCTCCAGAAAACTGCAATATTTTGGCCATATCAAACGCCACGACGGCTTGGAGAAGATCATAATGGAGGGGGGTGATGCCAGAGAGACGATCAAGAGCCAGACCAAGAAGAAGGTGGGTGCAAGATATTCGAGACCACCTGTACATGGCAATGGCAGAAGCAAGAAGACTGGCTAAAGATCGACAGATGTTTAGAAAGGCTGTGATGATTGCTCCACCCTGTTCAGGATATGTTACCTGGTGATGATGATGACCGGCCGATAGTTCCAGTTCCATGCGAATCTATCAGCTTCTTCGTACATCTTCTTTCTCCTTACGAGCTGTTCCGATATTTACTCCAATCTATCGCAGTCTTAAGAGCGACCATGAGTCACATTTATAAAAATCTTCTGAGTGGACAAGGTCCCTTAACGCATTAACTAAGTCAGATCGATTCATTAATGTACCTTCTGAGACTGGATATGCTTGCTAGTGTATCGGCTCGTTCATTGCCTTCCACCTCCACATATCATGGCACGAATGCAAAGGTAATGATTGGGGTCAATAATTGCGTCAATAACTCTATCCATTGAAGGAGGACAAATTCCGCTTCAAGTTTGCGAATCATATTAATTGTGTCACTTGGTATGCATGCATAAGAATAGTTATGCGACATCAGCCAAGATTTTAATATATACCCGAACTCGCCAAATCTTGATTTTGTCTGTTACTATCGGAAAGTCAAAGAGAAATATCATCGCCCGCAGAGTCGTAGGTAGGAGTTACAGCTGCACTCCAACTGGGTTGCAAAATTCTAGCATTAACCAGTTAAACAATAATATAAACAACAGAAAAACAACTACATCATATAAATAGACTCCACACAACGTGTAAGGATTTCATCATGAAGATAAACACAGAAAAAAAAACGAGTTAATGACAATAGCAAAGACAGAAAGAAACACTACTATTTTCATCGATGACCAACAACTTACCCAGGTGAAAGAATTCACTAATCTTGGAAGCATCATATCAACATCGTATCCAACATAGAGTCAAGATAAAATACCAAATCTTAGGACATATGTCTCTTTTTTTCAAAAACAAACATGTAAACATGAGCACCAAAACTGCAATATATAAAACAATCATCATGCCATCATTATGCTACCAATGTCAAACGTTGACACAACAAAAGACAAAATATGTATTACAACAGAAATGGCTGGACAACACTGAATTCTTGGAGTAACAATAAGAGACAGAATCAGAAGTGAAAACATCAGAAGATTAACAAACATAATGTCAATCATGGATTACACTAGAAGGCAACAGATTAAGTGGTTCTCCCATGCTTCCAGACTACCAACTGACAGTGCACCTGAAAACGCATTGCTACACGGACACGATGAATACAAGTCCAGAGGTAGAACATGCAAAAGACGGATCACATAATAACTCAAAACAAAAGAATTAACGAAAACAAACATATATGAAGATGAAGCACACACAAAAGTCATCTCCAGAGATCTCTTCTACCCCTGACGCTGCAAGCGAAGGGGTATAACGCGAAAATAAATCAGAAACAACCAGACATCGACACAACAAGAAAAAGGACCCAGACGCGTTGATATAAATAAAAATATATTTTATTCCTAGGTTGAAAGGGACGTGCGTAGGCAAAATAAGGCACATTCTCCAAAAAATAATTATATAATCATCAAACAATAGCCTCTCCATCATAAAGCTGGCGTACATTCATTCTTCTTCTTCTTCAGCGTTCATTCTCAAACTCCTGCTGAATTCTCTTATAGCAGGACCATGGTCCTACTAGATTTCCAGCAGGATGTAGTCCAGAGAATGGAAATGCGTTGTTTTGCCGTTTTATTTGCGCCAATGGCCCGACACATCCGTCTTCGGCGGAGTACATTCATTCAAAACTTGACATATTCCGCAGAGAACAGCGAGTAGTATTTCCTAATGGAATATCCACTATTTACGGGACATTCTTTTACTCAATTCCTTGGTTTCATTTACTTACTTCTACTTTATTTTGTTTAAATTTCATGTTTGACGAGTCAGCCATTAACCTTACACTATTTAGACTATCAAAGCGCTTGTCGATTAAAAAAACTGAGCAATATACATATGTGAATACGCAGGTCTTGATATCATTATATTGATGTCTATAAATATTAATACATTGTTGAAAGGTCAACATGAATGAAATTAATTCTTGCAAGTTTATAACGACATCCATATGATGTAAATAAAAACGCTGACAGTTAGTTTTCTTTTATGTAATCTGTTTAATAGGCCAATTGGAAGCAATGAATTTTCGTTATGTCGTAATTACCCACTATTGATCTTAATCGATTGACGTGTGCAAAACCAACTTTTTAGAGGATTTTTGTTGTATTATCCTGTTCATGTTTGAACGTACTTTTTATAGCTAGTTACCACAGAATGCAGATCTGATCAACTATAAATTAATTAAAGCTGAGGAATAATTTAGAATTAATTCTATCTGGGACACGAGCTCAGCCTCTAGTCATTTGTCTGTAGTGAGGCAATTTATGTTTTGTATGTCAGGTCATTTGATATGTACCCTTTATCGTAGAGTACGCTCGCTTCAACCGTAGTCGTAAGTCTAATTTGGCTATATCAGGGCGATTTGATTTTTAAAAGACGGATTTAATTTGATTTTTATAATAATGGAGATCATGGTTCGTGTAATTATGTCATCACGACTCCGAAATTTAGCTCTGTTTGGTAAGTATTTTGATTGTCACCAAGGATGATGTTTACTTATGTGCTTTGAAATAATAGAAAAATTGGAAATCTAAAGCCCATCGAATTATTCGTTATTCTTGTCATTAATGATTGACACTGGTAATCTTTGCCAGAAGACAAATACAACTACTAACCATTGTTACAGCAAGCGACTTAGATCATCCTATATCACCCATCAATCATGAAACGCCTTTTAGTTTTCTAAATCAAAGTTCAGGAGAAAATCTCATCAGCGACATTGTTGAGGTTAGCCAATATAATCTGGTCAACTAATCGAAGTCTGTAATCTATAAGGACTTCAAACAAGGCATGGACATGTGAGATGTAATCATTGCTGCAATGTTTGCTCTCAGAGAGGAAGAAACCAAGCGCGATATTTTCTCCCAGAAATGAATAGTGAAAGACAAATGTAACAACCCTCTCCAAGAGAACAACTGGCTTTGATCCGTCGGTAAACATTGGAGCTGTCTTGGTGAAAAACAAATATTGATGATAATCAACGTCCGCAGTAGTTAATGCACTACTTTTCTAGTGGAATAATACAGGTTCGAATATCATTTCAGCTAGAAATATTGTTTGATTTACAAACTTCTTTCAAGTAGAATCAGGTGTCAGACTAAATCTGGGTAAAGTGACCGGTCTTTGAGTGATGTTGACCATTGAAAAAATACGAGCCTAGCATTTTATTCCTCATGTGATCCACAATTTAAAAAGGGGCTATATGACTTTATCAATCCCATATTGGTCTCCATGACGTAGCGTTAAGTAATTTCTTTTGTGCTCAATAGGTCGCGGGTTCGAATCCCTTAAGTGACGTCATGTTTAAAATGATTAGAGATCCTAGGAGATTATCGCTTTGAGCTACGGAGTAACGTGCTATGAGTTATATTCTCCGCAGGCAGTGTACGGAGTCGTTTATAGGGACAGAGAACATATGCGGAAACTCGAGTACAATGAAGCCAATCCTCTATGCCTTTTCCGCCCTATAATTCATTAATTTTGTAACTTTTCTGTGCCGCAGGGGAGCTACTAATCAAATACCAACACTAACATCACACCATACCTATCTGTTCTTAACCTTTTGTAAAAGTGTAGAAAATATTAATCCCGACCTGTTCTTAATATTTTTCTATTCCTTATTCTTTTTATCAACGACCAAACTGGCCCATATTGGACAGCCTTGGAAATAAAATCCTGCCTCAATACTTGAACATTACTATGTAAGAAGTTTCATAAAAGAAATATGCTTTTCTTGATAGTACACTTGCTTACTATCGCCTGGTATCAGCGTGTCAGATTTGAAACCTCGTCCAGACAGACAAAAGACCCTGGTCATGATTTCTCGCCTGACGCAACCGCTGCTCCAGTTTCTTGACTCAGATGTATGTATGTATATATATATATATACATACTGGCTTGCATTGTCGTTTCTCCTTTTTTTTGTTGTTAACATACAGATGACTAATTCCTGACAAGTTTTCAAATATGGATTGTGTTTGGGGGTTCACGCTAGAAAAACATATTTCAGTCGTTTCGCGACTACAAAACGGTTATGTACCGCTGCACCAGACATGTGTCACATGATTACGAATGTTATATTTTATAATTATATTTCATTTCTTAGCCTCAATCGTAAACACATACTTATTAATGAAGTACTTTAAAAAATGGGAGATGGTGGCGTGAACAAATTGATGAAACTCATTTTCTGTGCACAATCACGCCTTGATGCAAGGTTGGCACTTAGTTGTGCGTATTAATGGCTATATTTCAGGTAAATAGGACCATAAATACCGAACTACTAAATTGTGTACGTAAACTCATGAAAACATAAAAAAAACGAGAGTGATTTCAGTAACATACAAATAAAAATATATAATTCTAATAACTGAATCTACATTTGAGAACATTTTATTTCTTGATTGTGTTTTGACCAAATATAGAAAGAGAAATAATTCTACCGATAAAATCCTTAGCCGTTGTTGCCATACTTTTAAAAATTTCATCATTTTAAACAGAAATTTGTATGTAAAATGGAAAAAAAATATAGAAATTTTTTTAGTACAAAGTGACATTTAAAAATAATTAAAATTGTGAAATTCAGCCTTGAAATGACCATTATGGCAACACTGTTTTGATATTGTTAAATTGCCGTTTCTAAATATTGATCTAGTTCAAGGCGACCTGAGGATTCAATAGAGACACGCTCCACATTTGTTTTCGTACGTAAACTGTTAATAGGCGAAAAGGAATCTTGTTAAATTTCCATGAAACTATTATTGGTCACTATTGATTGACACGTTTGATACTATCTTTTTGATGTTTTCTCTATCGTGTAACGCTATTCACGTTAGAGCTCATTGTTGTTGTCCATGAAATATGATTTGGTCAACTATATATTTGCTAGACTTCGGTAACAAAAGCAAAGAAATTCTTGTTCACCATCAACTAGTACAGTATTTTCAGACTTAGATGCCATCTTACAACACCAAATTAAGATATTGTAAAGGACAAAGTTCTTATTTTGCATTATTTCAAATAATAGGCAACTTAAATTCCACGGCTCAGTCACGACAAAAAAATAAGTAAACGTTTTTATTAAGAGTAATAATAATTTTGTTATATTCAAAGAATGTAAAATGGTTTCTTCTCAGGTTTTCTAGAATCTGCTATTTCACAAATTTTGCATTTTTAAGTGTCACTGGAAATGCAATTTATGCTTGGTAATTACCACTACTATTTGTCAATTTTAAAATGTATTACACGTTACTAGTTTGTTGGCTTCTCATGCACAATTTGTTTATGTTGTCATTGTCCTTTGGCCGTGTCATTCCACTAAATACACTTCGACCAGTCAGCCCATTTGCCTCCAGTTCAGCCAGATTTTCCTGGTGTTGTTGCTGAGAATCTGCTTGTCTGTTCCAGTTACAACAAGACCTTTGCTTTTGTTGTTTTGAGGTTCCTCGTTCTGCAATTCTGTCCGCTACTTCATTTCCTAGTATATCGCTATATCCAGGGATCCATTGCACGATCAGAGATAAGACTGTGCGGTGCTCTTGCTATGTGCAAAATATCTTGATTTTCATATGAAATACGTTTAAGTGCTTCCCAAACGGACATAGAGTCTATAAAATGGCTATGTCTGATGTTTTTTGTTCCATGAGATCAAACTGTTGGTGTATTAACTCAATGGCTGTCTTGATGGTCTCAGCTTCTGTTTCATAGTTTGAGCAATTTACAACACAGGAGTCACAGATCTCGTAGGAAGATCCATCAGGGTATGGTATATGGATGCCATATCCTGGAAAATAGGTGACCTTGAAAGCCGATCCATCAGTGTAGGCATTTCAACAAACTGGTAACCATGTGTGTTCCTTCTTATTATCCATGCCGTGTGGCGATGATGATCACATCTTTCCAAATACTTCTGTTTCGTGTGCTATCAATTCCTTCCGATACCATGTTCTCCCATGTCATATGCGAGGTTATCAAGCATCTTCTCTCTTGATTTTCCCTTACCCATCTTGCAATTCAAACTTGTCTGTTGTTACAATGTTTCCTATCTTCTGGCATATATATATATATATATATATATATATATATATATATATATATATATATATATATATATATATATATATATATATATATATTAGTTAGTTAGTTAGTTAGTCGTCGGATCATCATCATTGCAAACTGGACACATCCATAGTTTCTCCGATCTCTCCGATGTATCCGCCATCACACTTCTGCTGACAGTACCGGTCCTATGCTGGTTGACCATCATTCTTCTGCGCCCTCCAAAATGTTCACCTCTAGCAACACCGCATCTCAATCCCTGATCTTTAATCCTAGCCATTGAAAAGGAATCATCATCCACATTCGTCTCACTCTCGCGTGTTATATATCTTAAGGAGTTCAAAACGTCAGCGCGATCCATTGCCCCATCGCCCTTTGCCACAATCGCACACGATGCCAGTTGATCCGCTCTTTCATTGCCTCGAACGCCCACATGTCCCGGCACGAAAATAAATGTAACCGCCTTCAAGCTCGCATTTCTCAAGGCCTCAATCCACTGTTCGCGAACGAGACCCACTTGTACCTTCTTAATCATACTCATAGAGTCACTCAAGATGCAGACCTGCGTTACTTTCTGTGTGCGTAGCCACTCAAATGCCTTGGTCACCGCCATAGTCTCCATGGTCATACTACTCGTAGTGACCGCAAAGGCACCACTTTCCTCCTTGATCGTTTTACCTGCGCACTGAGCTGTAAAGGCCCAAGCACTGCGAACATGCCTAATTACAGATCCATCAGTGTATATAATCACATCCCCCTCTTTGGTATTCTCACTGATTAAAGCCTGCACTTCTTTCTCCACAGCTGTGGGACACCATTCTCTGCATTCCCTGCTAAGTAATATTACTACTCTCAAACAAGTTTCGAAATCTGTGGGTAGACCTATCCATTCCGCACCAACTGCCACATCCTGTAATCGGCACACGCTTTGTATTACATCTTCAGCACGTCCCATCCACGACCTTCCTCTCTTGAGTCTGCTGCCTTTAACTTTCTGTATTTCGGAATGCAACGGGTGTTCCTTATCTGCATGTATTTGAAGGTACGCCCGTGCACGGCAATACTGTAATCTATGCTCAGCTGTTGGGCAGTCAAGTAGGTATCGCATAGCTCTTGTCGATGTGTCTCTTGTGCATCCCAGAATGATACGCATTGCTGCATTCTGGACTCTATCCAGTCTTTCGATCTGAGTTTGGCTAAGAGTCAGAATTGCCAGTGCATATTCCACCACAGCCACTACCAAACCCTGGTACAAAAGAAATAACAATCTTTGCTCACACTTCTTTGCGCAGCAGCCATAACCTTCATTGCTGCTAAGCCTTTTCCTGCCCTTATGATAATGTGGTCAACATGATCCTTGAAACTCAGGCTTCTGTCAAAAAACACACCCAGATATCTCATTGTGCTAGTTCTTTCTAAACTTTTCCCGGACAACGAAACTTGTGGCATGGGTGTCTTTACCATGTGATTGTTCAAGGAAAACCACGTCACGAATGCCTTAGACGGATTAACCACTGCTCCCGTATCTCGACACCAATTTGTCAGTCTGTCCAGCTCCTTCTGTAGTTCCACGACGCACTCTTCTCGATTTCTGCCCTGTCTATACACCAGGATATCATCGGCATATGACATCGTTCTGCCAACACCTGTGATTTGATTGCCAGCGATATGTACTGTGTATACATTGAAAAGTACAGGAGATAGAGGCGATCCCTGTGGCAGGCCAGGGCTAATAACCGTTGGTGTAGATATCCAGTTACCACACTTAAGAACTACAACCCTGTGCATCAGGGCGGCGCCAACCCAACGCACGACAAAAGGATTAACTGCAAGATTTAACAGCTGGTGCATCAAGATATCCAAGGACACCCTATTGTACGCATCCTCAAGGTCTATTGCGACCGCACATGTCTCCATGCGCGAATCGAACCCCTCAAAAACATCCTGCGCAAATATGGCTGCATTCTGCCATGTCTTCTTTCCTCGACGATATCCTCCTAACAATTTTGGTAAACACTTATTTCTTTCAAGATAACACGATACCTTCCGGGCCACAATTTTTTCCAAAAGCTTGCCAATCGTATTCTGCATAGTTATTATTCTGTAGCCATGTATCCTGGTGTGGTCCTTCCCAGGTTTGTGTAGTGGAACTAAATAACTGTGCAACCAGTCTTCTTTCACTGTGCCCTTTAGAAGGCTATTATTGAACATGTCCGCCAACTCTCCCAACTCCTCATCCGTTCTTCGACTAATGTCATCGTATCTAATGCCATCTGGCCCTGGTGCTGTATTTTTTGTACTTTTCAGTGCCTTCCTGATTTCTTCAACTGTGATTAGCATATGGGTTTCCATGCTCAAGTTCTTACACGTGTCTGTGAGCGTTTTCCTGATTTCTTGATATGCCTCCACATTTCTCTGACCAATTTGTGCGGTGTAGTGTGCCAGCAATGCCGCACCTTTTGTCTCGTCCGTCTTCTGCCAGACGGTATCGTCGCTTTGGAAATCTGCAATAGTCACGCGTCTTGTGAGACCATTCATGGATTTGTGTAACCGCCAGAACAATTTTAGTGACTTTTCGCGTGTTATCTCTTTGCAAAATTCGTCCCATTTTGACGCCTTTGCTGATTTTGCAATATCTTTGAATGTTTGGACTAAGATATCTTTCTTCCGTTTCCATTGTGCGACCTCCATGGGCTGAGCCGCAACACGTTTCCGTGCCCTTTGCCATAGTGATACTGCTTTCCGTTTCTCGCTCCATGCCCTTTGAACCTCTTCGTTCCACCAGGAGGGCCTATCCCACACCAGATTTCCCACTACTTGAGCCTTACGTTTGTCTTGTCGAATTCTGCTCACAACATCCACTCCTCTTCGATCATATTTAAAGGATCTTACCTTTGGCCTTATCTGCTTACTTTTGTCATTCCGGCTTACTTCCGGTCAAAATGGTGGATAGCAACGCAATTGTTTTTGTTTGTCACCAACAGTTTCACTTGAACAATGGATATATTCGTTGTTTTCATTTAGGAGATTGTGTGGTGATGTGTTGTTATTCTCTGACCAGGAGGTCCACTCATTAAGATCTTCGCCGGTGCTAACGGAGTGCGTGCATCTGAGCTGAAGTCTTCGTGAGTATAATCGTTGTCACACTGTTTGAAAAATGGCAGCCAATATCAAGCGGCCTAAACGAGGTGGCTCAAAAAGGAAAAGTCACCGGGCGGGTGCTAGAAGAACGAGATCGAAAACAGCTAGGCTAGGAATTAAAAACGTGTGTGTGCTGTTTTGGAATGTGGCCAGTGTACACAAGCGTAGAACAGAGCTAGAAAAGATGTGTTATGAGGCTGACGTCATTGCATTGCAAGAAACACAGCTAGGTGAAAGTGGTAATATCAGGATAGCCGGATTTCAGTGTTTCTACAACAGGCGACATCTTGGACAGGCAATCTTAGTTCGCGAGCGTTTTAGTGTATGCGAGGTTGATATGTCCAAGTGGGATAGTGACAATATCCAGTTACAGGCAGTGAGGGTCCAGAGGGTCCAGCACCCAATCATGATTGTAAATGTGTATGCCTGCAACACGAGCATTGATCTTCAGGGTTGGAAGATCCTAGGGGAGATAATGGAACAGGAAAAGCAGATCCTCTTTTGTGGTGACTTCAATGCGAAAGGTACATCATGGGGCAATAGTGCTTCGAACAAACAGGGAAGAGAACTTGAGGAGGCCCTGACAGATACGGACCTGGTGTGCCTTAACGATGGCCGTATAACAAGGATGGCAAGCAGGGATGGTGATGATGATAGCGCTATCGACCTGGCATTGGTGTCATCAGCTGCTGTGGCTATCTGCAAATGGGACGTGCTGGGGCATCATGGCAGTGACCACCTCCCATGTGTTGTTCTCTTAAAAAATGTTAAAAATATATATATATATATACATATTTAAACAATTATAGTTTATTTAGATCTAATAAATCTATGATTACCCCAATAAAGTATCACTCAGAAAGCTGTATTTTAATAACATTAAAATAGAGACGACTCTCGCAAGTTCAAAATTTACGAAATAGCCGGGGATACAAAACTTTGACTCGGGGACTGCACCGTAATGACGATAATCGCAAGGCAACTTAAATAACCATTTATAGAACACAACTCTTTTCATAAATATTTCCTTGAGGTAATTCTGGATAATGTTATCATAGATGTTGTATAAAAAAACATGTATCAAAAATGAAACATATAAACCAAACATTGTCAACATCAAGCAACATAAGTAAAATTGGTATGGGAAAAAGGATTATTAATAGACCTACATGTATTTTTCCGTATCCGTGTCCATGTCAGATTCCAAAACATGAACTACAAAATACAAATGATAAAAATTATTGTGAAATGTATTTATATCGCTGATAGTGTAATAAAATAAAAAGTAAAGTAACCCATGGCATTTATTAATGACGTAGGGGTGTGAGATGTTAGCAATCTCACATTTCAGAGGCTCTGCAAATGAGGACGGTAGCCATCTCCTCTCTCTCGCAGTCTTTACTTCCCGGATTAATCCGGTACCCATTTAAGGCTGGGTCGACCCGGGAGCCGTTGAGATCTGAAAAATATTTCCGCCTCAACTGGCGAATGAACCCAGGACCACTCATATGCGAACCACTGCGCTAACGCGGCTTCCACGTGAAATGGAGGTTATTGAAATGTGGTTTTGGATATGAAATGTGGTTTTGGCTATGGAGACGGGGCTTGATGAAATATAGACATCTATTTTGTTTTTTATTTTGTCGTTTTCTGTTGTTTGTCTCTTGAAAAAGGTTCAATTTGAGCCGATAAGTGGAGAATTGTCCTGTTTAGTTTTATTGTATGTTTTTTTATATATACTTTTTTAAATATATTTTTATTAATAGGCTAGGTAAGTGTTTTAGTAACCTGTTTACCTCATTTTGCGTTACTCGTATTTTGGATAAAAATAGCGAAAATATCGTGGAAAATTAAGAAAACTAATGATTGATATCAACGGCTACAAAGAGTAGGTAAATGTTGTTAGTCCGTTGAAGTCGACGGTGACCATTTAGCTCAACTGGACTGATGATGACGATAATGATGTATACTGTGCTTGTCTCTGTCTAATGTGTGTGTGTTTGAACTTGTTTCTGCTCAACCTGAACATGTGTGTGAGGTTTTCATTATCATACTTTTTTGTTGTGCAGCAGTATATCTATATGTTCTTTGTACCACTCCTGATTTTAACGCTGTCGTATGTCTTGTGCATGAATCTCTCGTGAATTCATGAAGTGTCTACACTGAAGTGAATATGGGATTTCTTAATAGTGTCTTTAAACGCTTCTATAGTTCCTCGACCTTGAGGGAGCCTGAGTTCTCCAACATCAAATTTCTCTTATCAAACAAGATCTTTCATGTGGACCACGTGTCTGTGCCTTCATCAACATTTTGTGTATTTTTACATATTTAGATTTCATAGTCATCTAAATGTCTGGTATTTTACCAGTGCGTGGTGTATATCGTGCGGAGTCTCCTCAAGTGGTAATGGTTGAGTCTCCTAACACGACTGCCTGATGCTTGTAATGGTTGAATCTCATAACATGACTGGTGTATGTATTCTTGGTAATGGTTGAGTCTCATAACATGACTGGTTATGCTTGTAAAAATAAGCACGTTGTGAACAGTAAACAAAGAAGTGGACACATTTTTGGGGGGATCAAAGTATCAGAAATGGAAACGTACAGAAACGTACGTAATCAGAATAATGGATGGCACAACAGAGAGGGAAAGAGCAAGACATCAAAACGAACAATTTTGATTTCGCAAGAGTGCAGGAATATCAGTACCCAAGCTTACTGAGCTTGAAAAGCTGATTAATGCATGAAAGTAATGTACATACTCGCTGCTCATCTTTTTCTCGGATCAGTAAAGAGGGTTTCACATTTGTATTAAATTGATCGTGATTGGACTCTCATATTCTAACAGTTTTCCCGATTTATATGTTTACTAAAACTGACATTTCATTTCTATTTAGATCTTCAATTTGTTCGAAACATCTTCACCGCCAATTTTCTCGAGCTATTTTAATATTTTCTGTAGATATCATTCAGATTTTATTTTTTCTATACATGATCACTCCTGTTTTGGTACTAGTGTTGTTTTACTTGGCATGATTCCTCCAACGTAATACGCAATTCATTTATTTTACAAGACGTTACATATTCTATTTTCCTTCTTTCTAATGTACACTCTGCTGGAATGTTGCTGTCACTTGTATACATGTCTACCGATGTTCCTTTTTTTAAATGTTGGTGCTCTCTGCAATGTTTTTTCTTCCTTTTTTTTAAAAAAAGTGTAGCGTTTTGCTATAAAGCTTAATGCACTAGTGTGGCAGATGTATTTGTTAAGTGTTATCAGTTTTCTTTTATTGTTATTGTCCCTTCAAATTAAAATCTTTGTCATCAGTAGCTTCATCATCTTGATATTACAGGAAGAATGTGTTCACGTATTTTTATATCACGGTTTTACCAATAATAAAATGTATTGAATATCATAAGATTTCATGAGCTTGTCTTTTGCATATCTTCTCGTATTTGATGTCATAAAATGTCCTCAGCTTGTAGTTTGCATCATCATCATCATCAACATCATCATCATCATCATCATCATCATCATCATCATCATCATTATAATCATCATCATCATCAACATCATCATTATCATCATCATCATCATGTAGCATATCCTGGACACGATGTAGGAATCATCGTATCCTTTTGGAAAATCTGTAGATCTTGAACCAATCATCCTGCTTCTGTTACTGTAATGTTCAGGTGGTCTTTGATATCTTGTGTCCACCTTTTTCGTGGTCTGCTTCTTGGTGTCTCCCTGACATCATCCCCTCCATTATGGTCTTCTCTTGGCTATCATAACGTTGATAGGGACAAAAATTGTAGCTTCCTAGAAAGGACCATGATGTTTTATTTTACAATTATTTTTTTCTCAATATGGCTATATTGATGATCTTTTTGGTCCATGATATTCTGAGAATTTTACTGTAACATTTGTTTGAAACGCTGCTATTTTATTTGCTTTATTTTAACTTCGTTGGTGATTGTCCTGGAATTACACCCATATATTGCACCATTTGATATTATATGATGTGAAGAGCTTGTCTTTTTCATATATCATCGTATTTGATATGATAGCATGTTCTGAGCTTGTCCTTGCATATCTTCTTGTACTTCATATAATAAAATGTCATGAGCTTGTCTTTTGCGCATATTCTTGTATTTGATATCATAAGATGTCATGAGCTTGTCTTTTGCTATAATTCTCGTATTTGATATAAGATGTCATGAGCTTGTCCTTGCATATATTCCCGTATTTGATATCATACGATTTCATGAGCTTGTCTTTTGCGTATATTCTTGTATTTTATATCATAAAATGTCCTAAGCTTGTCCTTGCATATCATCTCATATTTGATATCATAATATGTCCTGAGCTTGTCACAAAGATTACTTTCGTTTTATATATTTGATTTCAACTGTTTATTAATGCATACTTTTCAAGCAAGTATTAGTCCTTAACAACATCTTAACAAGAAAATTGTGTATTTTTTTTGGTCATATAAAGAAATAAAACAGCAAGGAAATATTAACAACTGAAAACATATTTAACAGCAACAGGGGAAGAGGGCGCCCAAGACATCGATGGTGCAGTGATATATCATATTGTTTAAACATGTCTCAAGCTACGACAGGTCAACGCGACTTAAATCGCTGAGTGCTCAGAGAATCCATAAGGAAGACCACGTTCAGGAAATAATGTTACTTGATGATGATTATATTCTAGGATTGTAATACTGCATCCTAGAGTCACATTGAGATACGCAATCTTCTATGACTAATAAAAGGTCTGGAAGCTTCTCAAAAAGTGTATCATAGTTACACCAGTAAAACATCGTACTGTGAATATGGATTAAGAGTGACAAACTTATACTATGTTAGCATTATGTCATCATTATTATCAACAGTTTCGTCATCATCGTCAACAAAATATTTGGCCAAGACGTATTTTTGCAACATTCTGTTCGTTCTTTTCGCACCTGAGATACGGCTGTCCTAAAACATTTGACTTTTCGCTCCTGAGATACGGCTGTCCTGAGACATTTGACTTTTCGCTCCTGAGATACGGCTGCACTAAAACATGTGACTTTTCGCACCTGAGATACGGCTGCACTAAAACATGTGACTTTTCGCACCTGAGATACGGCAGTCCTGAGACATTTGACTTTTCGCTCCTGAGATACGGCTGCACTAAAACATGTGACTTTTCGCTCCTGAGATACGGCTGCACTAAAACACATGACTTTGCAGACTTTCATTCATAAACAACCTTCCCCCCCCCCCTTTCCCCAATACGACCATGCTTTCGAGACAACGAACCTTATTGTTTAATAACGCTATAGATCGCTAAATGCTTCCTACTCACAGTTATAGAGACTATGTCATCATTATCTTCATCGAATTACTTTTCTTCCTTCAACTAGCGATCTGAGTGTAAGTTTTTAATCATCCAGTAACTCGTTCTGTGTTAGTTTTTATATTTAATAACTATTTTTGGACCAAGTCGTAGCTATTCTATACAAGAAAATTCTCTATGAAATGTTACATTTAAAATACATTTGTAAAAATTATGCTTTTGTAATTACATGTCTTGTTTTATTAATGGCTTGATCTTTGTTTGCCGTTCACTTGTTTACCTGTGACAGCAAACATTTTTCAAATATTCATTATCAAGATGTTTTGAATGTGCTATAAATAGTAACCATGTTATTGTACATTCACTGGTAGATAATTCTGTTTTCCTTGTCTACGCCTGAGATTTTTAAATTATATATGAAAGCGTTTCAATTTAAGGTAATTGTCTAGGACCAAAAATTGTAGACACATACATCCGTCTATAATTCTAACTGTAGTTTATCACGTGTTGATGTTTCCCTGTGTAGACTGTTTTCATCTTAGATTCTTGTCAGTTTTTAACTAATATTTTGAAATATTTTAGTTTCATTTTTCTTAATAATTACTTTTTTTTCACACAACAATAACGTAAAACGATGTGAAAGGAGATAAGCGTAATTTGTGTCTTCTTCTTCTTATGGTCCATGTCGTGTGGCTTTGGTTATTATTATTTCTTTCCACAGTATTCTGTATCACGTGCTGTTAATCATTTCTGAAACCGATATTCTCCCATGTCATAATGCCCAAGCTGTCAAGCACCTTTTCTCTTGGTCTTTTCCCATCCTCTTGCTCTTCAACTTTCCTATTGCCACGATGTGTTCCATCTTTACTCTTCTCGCGATATTCTAAAAAAATTTGAACTGTCTCTTTCTGTTGCAAGAAGCGGCTTTCTTTTTTAATCAACTTCTTTCACAATATCTGCATTACGTTTTATATATGTCAATGGTGTTCTTAACATTCTTAACAATATTAAATCACATCTTATTGCCTCTATAATGTTTCACTATTCTGTTGTTTATTCAAGATTCACTTCCATACATCAGAATTGGTTTCATATACCTTCTATGTACTATTTTCCACCTCAATTGACAAATGTACATTACATATGAAGTTTATCATCTTGAAAAATTCTGCTCTTTCCTGGGCAATTCTACATTTAACTTCTTTAATACATCTTTCATCTGATGTTATTCAAGTACCAAAATATGTGAGTATCTTGACCTGCTTCTAACTAACTAGTCTATAGGAAGTAAATCCAGTATTCAAGCCACTGGATATCATCATTACCTCTTTAAGAAATTGATGTCAATTTTACACATTGTAATAGACATAAGCATTTCTGTAACGTCTGATGCGTTCTTATTTACATTTTAACTGATATATTATGTTATATTTCTCCAGAGTCATAGGCAGCGCATAGGGCAGAAACCATAGCTTTCCATTTTTGTCTTTGTGTTGCCAGGTCTTTCAGTTCTTGGATGTTGTTTAGGTTCATTGAAATGCCTTCTCTATTAATGGTTCTTCGTAGAGTTTCTCTAGGTCTCCCTCTTCTTCTTCTTCCTCCCAGTGGCACCCAATTTACTGATATATTCACATAATATAATTAAATTTGCCCAACAAAGGACCTCAGTTGTATTTTTTTATATTTGCCCAACAAAGGACCTCAGTTGTATTTTTTTATATTTGCCCAACAAAGGACCTCAGTTGTTGTTTTTTTTAAACGTTCTTCTTCTACTTCAGCGTTCATCATCAAACTCCCGCTGTATCTCTCTTGTAGCGGGAGGAGGCCTTTTTCTTCCTCTTCGTCTGCTTTCGTCCACAAACTCATACAAATCAGCAGGATGTAGTCCGGAGAAAGGAAAGCGCTATGTACTAGTCTACAGCTTAGCTGTGATATCTTCGTCTTTCGGGCTGATACATTATACTTCAGTGTGACTTCTGGGAAAGATTGCCAGATGATTAAACCTGTTTGTAGTCAAATCTCCGTTTTCAAAATATGCCAAACATATCTATATTCCAAAATTGTGCACAAACTACTAAAACATAGCTTAACTGGCGTAAAATTTGACTAAATACAACCAAAAACAGGTTTCTTTTGACTTTTAATTCAACATTTATTCGGCCAGAATTTTCTTGTGCAAATCAGCTTTTATCTCTTATGAATTGATAACGAATATTTAAAAATGATGTTTCTTTCACAAGCCATGCAGCCTTAGAAGCATTATGAAATGGTATTTGTTGTTGGTGATCATTTGCAGTATCAGAATGTGTATTTAACGTGAAAAATATATTTTGTTTATGTAAATTACTATTCAATACAGATAGTTTAATGTCGACATCTACACATGCTTATTGACTACAACAAAGCATACGACTGCGTACAACATATCATGAAGGACATGGCTTCCTAGCTACACCTAATCTGCCTCTAGATTAGGCTAAATATTGAAACATCTGATTGGTTCAGCGTGGGGGAAAAAGGAGTCAGAAATGGATGTGTTCTATCACCATATCTTATCAATATTTATGCAGAGAAACATAATAAGAAATGACCAGCCAAGAAATAACTTCGACGCACTCAATATCGGAAGTCACGAGATCAAAAACTAAGATATGCTGAAGATACATTATTGGCACACAACCAAGTAGGTCTCCAGCATCTCATAAACTCCACTAAAGAACATAGTGAAAAACAAAACTTATTTCTGAATGGAAACAAGACCAATATTATGACAAGTGACATAACCACTAGCAAGTTCACAATCAGTATCAACAACATCGAATTATAAAGAGTTGCCAGTTTTAAATACATTGGTTCTCTTTACAACAGCAATAGGGATTGTTATGAGACGTTAGAAGGAGGTTGAATATCGCGTCAAACAAGAATACAGATGAAAAACATGGCTAAGCTGCTTCAAAAAAAAAAATAATAATACTACTAAAAGCTTGCATATTCCCAGTGGTAATATATTGGTGTAAATCCTGGACAATCACCAACAAAGTGAAAAATAAAATAGCAGTATTTGAAACAGAATGTTACAGAAAAATCCTCAGAATACCATGGACCAAAAAGATCACCAATGTAGCCACCCTGAGAGAAATTAATGTAAAAGAAAACTGGTTAAACAGCATGGTTCTGTCAGAAAAAGTACTATATTATGGCCATATCAAACGTTACGACAGTCTGGAGAAAATTATAATGGAGGGGATGATGCCAGGGAGACGAACAAGAGGTAGACCAAGAAGAAGATGGACGCACGTCATCAAAGACCATCTGACAATGATAGTAATAGAAGCAGGAAGACTTGCTCAAGATAGACAGAAGTTCCGAAAGGCTGTGATGACTGCTACATCCTGTTCAGGATATGCTTACCTGATGATGATGAGATTACTATTCAAGAACTAAAATATGATCTGTTATGTGTAATTCAAAATTGAATGAAATATTCTCAAAAAGCACTTTAAATGTGGTTTTTACTCTAATATTTTCACATAATAACATTAAAACACAACATATGCAATTTGTAGGGTTATATGACATATCGCCAAAACACCTCCCTGCACTCCTTAACATGAAAACAAGCAGTAATGAAAGTATGCTATATCTGTTGATTCATCGATGAGCTAATTAAATGTGTTATTTTTATTAGCTGTTTTCAAATTTACATGTAAGTTTGTGTTGACCTTTATTAGTATCAGCGTGCACTTGATTCCAGTGCAGTTTCATATTTTCAAGAACATTTAATTTTTGTATAATCTTCTATTATCTCACTTCAATTATCAACATTCACATAGTGCAAAAACAAACAGATGATATTACTAACTTAATTTCAGATATTTTAATGTTTTTTTAAGTGTCTGAACTTTCTCAAAATATAAAGTACTTGGGCATTTTGTGAACAACTTAGTTTTACCGTTGAATAATTGCCCTTACTATAATGCCTTCCCCAACCATGAAAGATTGCATTTTGTTTGTTGCATTATGGCCCACTATTATAACAAATCTTCAACGTTCACATTTTGATAAGAGGATAACGCATCTGTGAAAAACACCTACTTTATTTTACATTTGCGATGAATAGAATATATAGCAGGGTGGTAGATGCCACTATGTTAAGACATAGATTCCTTTTTAAAATGCTATTTTCCTAAGATGGGAGCCGATTTGAACCCTACAAGGTCTTGATAAACAGTGTCTATAATTCACTTAAGATTAACAAAAGGCTATATAACAAATTTCCGTTAGTTAAATGTGAACATGAAAATATGTAAAAGTAGACATATTTTCAAAAAAGGTCAAAAAGGGACAAGAAAATAACAATGGTAAAATAAAAAATTTCACTGCAAGTAACCTTTAAAAATGGCAAAATCTGGAAATATGGCCATACAATGACCAATATTGTCATTTTGCTTCTGGATTACTTCACCCCTACATGGAATGGGATAGACAACTCCACCTCAAAACCTCCATATTCATCTCTTACGACATTCTTGGCAGGTAACAGCATCGCTATTCTTTGCTTCACTTTCGGATCTTGCACCATATGGATATCTATGACTGACATAGGAAATCAGGGTGACAAGCTGGCACTCATTCACAGGTCGTAGACAAGCAACGACATACGTTGGGATTGTTATTTTTATTAATTGAATGAGAACAACGAGTTCTAGAGAAGCACCGAGCATGTGTAAATAGGAAAACACATGTCTGACATGTAAATGAAGCTAGACTAAGTGAATAATAACTAATAAAAATGGCAACATTAATCTATTACGTTAACATCACTCCACATCTAATGAATAAGGATCTAGCGAAGAATCAAGATGAGAACTTTCAACGATCTCGACGCCCCCTAATAAGACCCCTAAGCGCAGAGTCCAGTGCAGACTACTATTCCACCCCAAGCTATCCCACTGTTCGATGTCACTCGGTTATTATCTTTATCATCTGCAGTTTCTTCGTTGCCATTTCAGTTTACAAGAAACTACAGAAAAATATGCTAATTGCAAAATTAACTTTCTGATTTGTGCTAACTATATGGCCAAAAATCAATAGTCAAAAAATGCTGGGTTGATGGCGACTTCCTGAATATGATATGCTACTATTTTTTTATATACCAATTTGGTCATTTACTGGTTGCATTATTTCATAATGTACAACCTATTATGTGAGCATGCAATATAATATGTGAATATACAGCCTATTATGTGAACATGCAACCTGATATGTGAACATACAACCTAATACGTAAATATACAGCTAATATATTAACATACAACCTAATATGTGAACATACTAATCAATGTATAAAGATATTTGTAAGATGTCTCAAACAGTTCAGTTGTAAACCAGTCATTATGATTAAACGCCTAGATTGGTAATCATTTTGCTTCGGCGTACTGAACTGAACTTTCTTCGTGCGAATTGTGACCAACAATACGATTTTTAGTCCCATGGCTTTCCAAATATAATTTTCGTATCTCAATTTGGTGTATTTACTACTTTTATGCATGCCTGGTGGACCACTAAAATTAGATTTGCAAGTTGGACCACGGTTCGTAATTTGCTTATCCCTGGTCTACAGTAATTTTTAATCCTCAAAAACCTCACGTTACGTCACACGGAAAATGTCAAACATCAGCACAGATCATAAACTGTTAATCGATAACATCTACTTAGCGTAATAGCAATACCAGGAAGGAAGTCACATAATCTGAGCTCAAAGGAAAGAAAGAGCGCGGGAAGAGCTTGCTGTTAAAGAGATCGGTAAAATACATGAAGTTCATTGAGTATGTCATAATTTCAAAAATCTTTAAAATAGACTGAGTCTCAGTTACACTAAAATTAAACAAGATTCATGGACAGGACAGATCCTGAAAATTTGAAGATACCCTAATTGGGTAATTTAAATTAGATACACCCTGATGGAATCATTTAGATTTGATATAACCTAGTAAAACTATATAGGTTTGATGTAGGGGTATAAATGGGAATAGGTAAAAATGTTACATATTCTTAGCACGACAAATTAGCAACAAACACACGGTCAAATAAAGTTTCGGCTAAAAAGCTTTTATCATGACTAAAGACGACATGAGAGACATAAGCTTTATAGAAACACACGTACACTAAGTTGAAAGTAGGAGGAAGGGAGGGAGAATAGCGAGGACGAGAGTGAATAGGTAAAGTATGGCTATGGTTAGATGTTAGAGCATATTGAAAAAATATGTAGGAGAGAAGACAAATCCCTCAAGAATGAAAGATAACACTAAATTGGTTAGAAGTAGAATATATGTAATTAAAATTAAACCATTAAATAGGTTAATATAAATAATCAAAACAATCAGTCAGTTACTCTTTTGCCAAGTTTGGCACATAGGGCGGATGTCATAGTTCTCCATGCCTATCAGTCACTCTTTTGCCAAGTTTGGCACATAGGGCGGATGTCATAGTTCTCCATGCCTATCGGTCAGTTGCTAGGGATTGCAGGTCTTGTGCATTTATACCTGTTGATTTTAATTTATTTATAAATGTTCTTCTGAGCGTTGTTTTTGGTCTTCCCTGTTTTCTTTTTCCCGTCTGGTGTCCACATGAAAGCTTGTCGTGTAATTCTGTCTTCCTTCATTCTAAGTACGTGGCCGATGTATGTCCAGCGGCGTTTTCTGATGATGTTCGTCACGTATTCTTGTATCAAAACAATACTTATTCAGAAATCTACATACCAAATCAGTATTAAGATACAGAAACAACATGACATAGAAATGTCAATTCGCAGACTGGCAACGCTGTGACATATAGCAACGCTCCTAGATTTGATATGGCCTGAGATTGTAATGTTGGTGTATATACCCTGGTGAATTAATGTTGATGAGTATACCTTAACGAAGAAATTTTGATTTAATATACCTTGTTAGAGTCATATATATTGGATATACCCTGTTGTAGGTATACCGTAATAGAGCAATCTTGGGTGTGAATCAAGAATCCATTCATATGTTCAAGCTTTGTAGGTTGCCTCTGACCATATTCATTGCATATTGCAGCATTACCATATTCGTTACTGCCCCTATTTTCGGGTTCAGGCAACATCTGAAAGATGATGACTATGTATTTATAATTTAATTAGAAAACTCATGCTCACGGGATGAAGACATTCATTCTCTGAGAAGTATGCGTATGTTCACATGTTACATTCATTCTCTGAGAAGTATGCGTATGTTCACATGTTACATTCATTCTCTGAGAAGTATGCGTATGTTCACATGTTACATTCATTCTCTGAGAAGTATGCGTATGTTCACATGTTACATTCATTCTCTGAGAAGTATGCGTATGTTCACATGTTACAGTTATATAAAGCTGACAACAAACAAATCAATAGAAGAACACTTGATCAGGGTCAGATAATCTCGTGAAAACGAATTAATATATTAAAAAATCGCGCGTGTGTATCCGGGACTCGAAAATGGAATATAAATAGTGTAACTTCCCGGGGGGGGGGGAGGGATGGCGGGTGTGTCATAAGATTCGACTAAGGAGAACTAGGGTTAGAATTAGCTGTATTATCCCATAGAACGAAATGTGAGCCAGAGCTTATAGTTCATGCCGTGTTTGCCTACACTATTCTGTTTTATCTCATGTACATTAGTTACGAAACACATGCCCCCCTCCATGTCACAATGTCATATAATATAGAATTTTCTCACCTGGTCTTTCCCTACCCTTCTTTCTTTTAAAATTGCTTGCTGTGAAAACTTATTCCATTTTTCTCTTCTCGTGACATGTTCAAATACTGCGGACTGTCTGATACGATTGAGCTCTCTTTTTAATAAACCGAATTGATGATACCCACCTTATTTTAGGTATGTATTGTTATCAACATGTTTCTATAAAACCGCATCTTTATTCTGTATACATACGTTCTTAATAATGTGCAGATTGTCCACAGTTCACATCCATACTTCAGAACTAATGCAGAAATAGTTTACTTTACTATTGTACCCAAAACTCTACTTAGAAGTAAAGAAGCAAATAATTAAGATCATCTTTATACCAACAATAGGCTACCAATGGTAGACATGAAAATTGACATCTACACTTACAAGAAAAATCGAGAATTGCGAAATTAAGTGTCTATGGAAGACTAGTGGAGTCACCAGACTCGACAAAATGCACGGTGAGAACAACAGAAAGATAATAGGTATCACATGATGCAGCGAATATATAGAGAAACATCAGATAAAATGATTTGGACATATTATGAGGATGAACGATCAACTTCCATAAGAGCTTATAACAAGATGGAATCAGGATACAGAGCCAATGGCAGACATAAGGGGAAGAAATGGATAGACACCATCAAGACCATTCTGAATAATCATGACTACACCTCAGAGTAACACATTTGGTTCTGGAACGCAGACTACATCTCCTGTGCAAACCCCTACGGTCAATTGTAAGAGTGGAAGCTACGACAACACCATCTGGGGATAGACAATAGACTTGGAACTGTTTCAACATAACTTCTAATAACTCTCTTTATGACTTCAATTGACAAAGCTATATTACATAGGATGTTCTTCGTCTGGTGAAATGTCCCTGTGCTATTCCATAAATGTCCCCGGAAACTGATGAACATTAAAATGAAGCAATTTCGTCACAAATAGTGATTTAAGAAACAAAACACACCAAGAATATGTTTCAAACGTCATAAGAAAACGCAGATGGAAATACCTGGGTCACATTTTAAGACTGGATGAAAACAGAATAAGCCAAAAAACCCTTATGTTGACAACTGAGGGTAAAAGAAAACGAGGAAAGCCTAAAGCAATCCTAAAAAACACCATACTTAAAAAAGGGGACATAACACGCTGCAAGACCATACAAGAACTAAAACTGCAGGCAGCGGACCGACTACAACACATGTAGAATCAAATCCTCTGTCCTATATGCCGCATGCGGTACGAAAGGAACAAACTATTCTACATATGACTTCTATAATACATCTTCCATATGCTGTTATGAAGGCATCGAATTAATTTAATATGCTGACATGCCCCAGGCTGACCGTATATACGATGTTGTTGCCCTAAGTTTGTCACTTGTTATCACCACAACTTCGAACAATGACTACAGTATTGGGTATGCGGTGAGAAGATATTGTTTAACACAGACTATGACAAACAGCTAACACAAAGGGAGGAAGAGAATGAGATAGAAGGAAATTGTTACACCTAACTTTATAACACGGGCGAAATATCAACACTTGAAATATGAATCAGGGTTCATGTTTGTGGAGAAACATGATCGCCTATACCATCTGGAACCGTACATCCACATAAATCTGACAATAACGATGTGCTAGTGCTTTAACGTTTATAACACTGTTTAAGATTTATAGTTATTTTTTCTGCCACATAATTTCATTCTTACCACCAACACCATCATCGTCACCACCACCACCATTATCTTAATAGTCATCATCACTTTCATCGTCATCATCATCATCACCACCATTATCCTTATGTCATCATCTCTTTCATCATTATCATCACCATCATCACTACCACCACCATCATCATATCTTGTACCATTAACATCGTTTCTAGCAAGGAAGATGATGATGCTGAAACATGGTGATACACATTTGCAACCGCTCTCCATGCCTTCATATCTTGTCAGTAATCTCAAATCACTCATGGTCTTTCCCACTTCACAATATTTTTCTCGATAGTTCTTAACGTTTCATGTACCCGTGTGTCTTTTATCTGTTATATACCCCACGTGAAGACTATTTTTGGAACTACCCTTATTAAATGAATATTATCTTGACAATAATTTGTCATTTCAAAGTGACATTCCATGTTTTCGAGTGATTGATGTTGCCTTCATTGTTGGGGATGTCGTGAGGAGCTGCCTAAATGATCCCACAGATCAATCAATCAATCAATCCATCACTCACGTAAATCTGTCAGCACATAAACAGATTTTGATTTTTACCGTTTATTGTAAAGGGACGTCCACTTTCCGGCACGCATCGCGAAAATGAGAGAAATCGACATGCAAACGTTAAACTTTACTCAGCATTACTTATTAACTGTGTGTGCAAGTTCACGACATGCCAAGTTGAAAAATTGCATATCTCATATTTTTTACAATCATTATTGTAGTTCAACACCGAACTGATTTTAGTTCAACCCCTTCAACACCGAACGGTACATGAGGTCAGAAAGAAGAAAAATAAGAAGATTATTTTAGTTTCCCTAATAGCCATTCTTAACTTTCATTATATGCTTAGTACTAACGTAAAACGCGAATAGATCCGCTTTATAATGAACGTACAGAACATTGATGAGCGCGGTAGCCTAGTGGATAGTGAGCTTGCTTGCTATCATCTGGTTACAGCGTGCCAGGTTCGAAACCACGTCCGGACATTAAAAAAAATCCGGGTTGTGATTTCTCACTTGACAAGACCACTCCTCCAGTCGACTCAGCTGTAAATGAGTACCTGACGCATGAGTTAGGGAAGGTAAAAAAAACAGCAAGGAAGGGAACTGGCCACCCCACCTAATAGTTGCTGCGGCTTAGTACATGAAGAGTTATCTTCATCCCCGACGGCAGATGCCATGGGACCTACCTTTACAGAACATTAGACTATAAGGTATGTGTTTTTTTTTTTTTTTAAATACAGTAAACAGTATACAAGACGACAGTTTCAATGTTTAAACTTTGAAAAGAAAGTTATCTCAAGAAAATACAACACAAGCAGTAAACAAACGGTAAAAACAGTAAAAAATAAAGACACTACCACAAAAGCATTAGACGGCAGACATGTAACAGCAGAGACAGGATGTACGTATACACAAGTATTGTCATAGAAACGCGCATTAAAACATATGGGGAATGAGAACCAAATAAAACAACGATGCGTGGAAACAACATGAACGACAATACACAAAGGCCACACCACTTAAATCTGAATAAATGAATAATCGGTATTAAAATCAAATGTTTTAAAAGTTCGAAACTTCTATATATAGCAATTTACAAGTGCTCTACTGTTTGTAGTGCAAGATCTTATTGCAGTGACATGAATGTGACGGGCATCACAATTATCAGCGTCATTGAAATGCATAGCGGCAGAAGTAGGCGATCTGGGGTTAATGGCATGAAGATGTTGGCAGAAATGAAAGCTTAGTCTTTGCCAGTTTTAACTATATTTTTCATGTCACAACGTTTACAAAGGATAAAGCAAAATTATGTTGCGGGATTAACATATTTCTTCTTCTTCTTCAGCGTTCATTCTCAAACTCCCGCTGGATATCTCTTGTAACAGAACAATGGTTCTACTAGATTTCCAGCAGGATGTAATCTAGAAAATGGAAATGCGTTGTGTCGCAATTTTATTTGCGCCAATGGCTAGAAACATCCGTCTTCGGCAGGGGATTAACATATCGACATTGTCGATAGTGAAAGTTCTTAGAAAAGGATATTGTGCATCAACGCGAGCCTCCGCAAAAAAAAAAAAAGTGCCAAAATGGTCTTAATGCCACAGAGTATATCATAATATAATTATGATTCTTACATGTGTTTCTAATATTTCTAACCGTCGTTTTAGTTTATTTTTCTTACATCTGTGGTAGTTTTTTCTTCACTAAACTTTATCATCTGTTCATTATCATCTCATGTGTCTTATTTTCTCTTTTCTCAAGATATGTCTGTCAAGAATCTCAAAAAGTTCAATCATGACACACATTTTTCTGATTTTGCCTACGTTCTCAAACTTCCACATGTCTCTCTTGTATCATGACAATGTTCGTACTATATTTCCAGCAGGATGTAGTTCACAGAACAAAAATGCGTTTTACAGCCGTTTTATTTATGACAATGACCCTATGCATCCGTCCTCGGTGGTCAATTATTTTTCAGATGACTGGGGATAAAAGAGAAAGACAGAATTAGCCATATTATGCTGGTTTATTAATGTTGCTTTGTCCATGTGTTAACATCTATATTTCACGATTCATTCATCCGTTAAGAACTAGAAATGAATTCAGTGTATGACCATTAATATCGTCCGTGTCACAGAAACCTGGCGCAGCCCAGCTTCAATAACAAACACCCTCTGTAAATATTTTATCTGTAGCATAAGAAATAGATGAACCGGATTCCTTGTTAGCTCAAAAGTATGAGTCATAACGTGTTAATTTATAGTGCCATGTGACTCCAGGCTAACTGAATGTCAGTGTTCCGATGAAATAAATGAAGCCCAAGAGAGCAGATTACAATGTTGCCGCATGAGAGGAAACAATTCAGATGACATTTATCTTGTAATTTATAAGTACTTCACGCTGGCGTTGGTTTAACATTTGTCTTGCAGTGTTTACTTATAAAGAAAAATTTAGGAATTTTATTAGTAATAGTGTATTCAATTCATCACGAAACACAGTTCCAAGAGGTTATTGTTGAGTAATTTAATGGACTGGCTTCTTAGACCAGCGGTTTTGATTCGAATTCAAGCTCAGCAAGACATTTTAAACTATAAAAGCTTTCATAAAAAAAGAACAGAAATATGTATACGTGATACCAAAATAAGTCAATAAAACAACATAGCAACGAGGCACGGAGACAAACGACGTTTCGACTAAAAAGCCTTAATCGGGACAAACATAAAGTACACAAACAACAAATGTTATAGAGAGCCAAACATATGATATTGAGGAGATAGGAATAGATGACTTGGGGAACAAAAGCATGTTAATATGTCAAGTGAAAAGGAGACAGATTGGTGAGATAAGGAGGGGAAAACAAAAGGAAAAAGTGACAGAAAGGATGAAGTGAAATAGATAGAATTATATAGAAAGGAAAAAGTTAAATTAAATAAAAATTGAAATAAAAATAAAAATGTACCAAAAAATAGGAAACTGTAGGGGTGGAGACAACAGATTGAAAGGAGAACAGAACACAATAACCACAACTGGATCGTTAACTCTGAGCTAAGTACATTTTTATTTTTATTTCAATTTTTATTTAACGTAACTTGTTTTTCATTTCATATCATTCTGTCTTTTCACCCCATACTTTCTTTCACTTTTCTCCTTTTCCCGTCATTATCTCACCACGTCTGTTTCCTTTTCGTCTGACATGCTACCGTCTTCATATTCTATCTCTTCAATACCATATGTTTGGCTCTATATAAAATATGTTGTCTGTGTTTTTTTGTTTGTTCTCATGAAGACGTTTTAGTCGAAACGTAAATTTGTCAATGTGTATCGTTGCTAGGTTGTTTTATTAACTTATTTTGGTAACACTTATACCTATTTCTGTTCATTTTGAATTTTTGCCCCGTGTTACCTCAGCCACCCATTTCCATTTTCTGGTTGTTACCTGACACCGGAGCTCTTATCTCCGTAAAAGCTTCCGTGTCAAACTATATTCAAGAAATGGGTACCTGAATAAACCTGCTAAAGTAACGACGGTCCGATTGGTTATGATAGCTAGCATGAAGTTTGTAAATACAAATAATACATAACATTATATTTGTCATTCACGTCGACGATCTAAAAAGGTAGTTTCTTCTTGTCTTGTTATTGCCTTTGTTCCACCAGTCACTGAGCGTTAGTTCGTGATGACAGAGGATTTGTCCTCTTCTTCTGCGTTCATTTTCAGATTTCCATATTGATGATTTTCACAAAGGTAGCAGCCAAACTCAGACTCCCAGCTATGCTGTAAAGTTGTTAATAAAATAAGATAGAACATGCCCAAGTTCTCATTCGTTCTTCGTGGTATGTTGGGCAGGTCTGCAACAAGTGTTCGGCTGTCAAATAGCGGATGCAAAAGTCTATTGTACCAATCTTGTATTTGTGGTGTAGGTGGTGCCGCAGTCTGTTATGCTCTGTGTGCAATCTGAAAATGGTCACTCTATATGAAAATATGATTTATCAAAACTGTCCATCAATACTTTGGAAAAAAAATACATTAATGAGTATGCTAGAAATTCTGTTGAAAATGAGGAGAAGATGCATTCTCATAAAACATACGCTTAAGGACATTTCATTATCAATTGCTACTGGGAAATGATTTTTTCCAATCCTACGACCAGGTGCCAATTTCCAATATTTTGCAGCATAGTTTGCAAGATATTAGAGAAACTCAGATATTATAAACACGTTGAAGATTCCAGAGTGCTGGTTACTAAACACAATAGCAAAATGAAAACTACACCTGTTTGGTCATATAAAGAGACACAACAAACAACGATTTTGATTATTTCCGTGCCTGTTGATCGTGGCTATTTTTTGGCATGCGATGGCAAGTATATAAACAGTGACCAACGGAAATAATGAAAATCAAAAACGTAACGAATGAAGTTCTGATTGATTTTGTACAGAGGTCTTATAATGTTGTAGAAGGTCACGTTACAGCATAGCTGCGATATATTTACTTTTCGGCACGGTACAACCTACTTCAGAATGTCATTCTTATGTAACATTGACGACTATAGAATGGGGTAGCAAACCCCATACCAACCCTAAATAGTCGCTTCTTGTGACATGCATGGTATTTTACAATGTTTCTTTTAGTTTTTCTCATTTCGTGCATGATACACACTGTTGTACAAAAAAAATATTCATAAAATAGTGTTTGTCGTCGTTTTTTTTTTCTTGTACAATTGGCTGAGAAAGGGAAAGACGAATTATCAACATATATTTATTACAAAAACCATCACTTTGCAGCATTCTCTATGTACACAAATCTTGTAAACATATGAGGTTTGCATGACCAAATCAGACATAGCCTAAAATATAATAAACATACAATATATATATATATATATATATATATATATATATATATATATATATATATATATATATATATATATATATATATATATATATATATATATATATATATATATATATATATATATATATATCAAGTGACATATTCTTTCGAGAACGTTGTCTTCGTAGTGGATACTCTGAACACCTCTCTGTCTCGGGAAAGCAGGCCTGCATTGTTCAGAAACATGTGAATACAGTCTTCGATGTCACTTGGTCTTCCTCTTCTTCTCTCGTCTGGCACTCTGCCCTCTAGAATCAGCCTCTCGATACCATCATGTTATTTTAAGTGTCAAAAATACCGTAGCTTCCTTCTTATGATGGTATTTAGAAGCCACCCTTCATTTAGATTCAGTAATTTCAAATTCTCAATGTTCATCTTTTTCCCTATCAATGATATTCGTAGATTCTTTTTGTAGCACTTCATTTCATATGCATTTATTCTTTTGGATATTGTCTTGTTTTAAGTCCAAGTCTCGCATCCATATGTTGCCACTGTGAAAACACATGACCTTAAAAGGGTTACTTTAGCGGCGTTATAACCATTTTGCCATAGCTTTCTCATTTGTGTTAATTGGAGTGTTGTGATTGCGAGTCTTCTTCTAATCTCGACTGAGCAGTTTCCGGGACTGTTTATATTTGCTCCCAGATATTCTAAACCTGCCGATACTATTCATGCAGCATAAACCTGCCGATCATCATCATCATTAAGTGCCGTCTCCGCTACGAAGGTTGGCTGCAACGTATCTCCAACATCTCCTGTCTCTTGTCTTGGTGGTGCACTCTGCTAGACTGTAACCTGTCCATCGTGTGATGTTATTCTCCCACTTGTATCTCTGCCTACCCTTTGCTCGCCTCCTTTTGACTTTACCCTTAAGTAAGGTCTTCAATAAGGTGGCATGTCTTTTAATGTGACAAAAAATATTTTATTGCCTGATCTTTATTTCTCTTAGTAGTTCTTTCTTCATATTAAGTGTCTTTAGCACCTCTTTATTTGTTTTCTTCTCTTTCCATGATGTTCTCTATATTCTTCTATATACCCACATCTCAAAGGCATCAATTTTGTCTTCTAATTGTTTATTTAGTGTCCATGTTTCTAAAGATTCTGTCCGATACTATTAAGATAATCTAAATCTGTCGATACTACTTAGACAACCTAAATTTACCGATACTATTCAGGCAAGCTAAACCGGTCGATACTATTTAGATTACCTAAGCCTGCCGATACTATTTAAACAACTTAATTAAGAAAATTATCTCACATAATTAATTCCCATCTAACGGCCGATGTTTCCGGCCAAGTGATTCAACTGCCAAGTCAACCTGACAGAATGAATCATTGTTAAATCTCTTTTACTGACCGCGTAGGACAGAAATTCCTATCTGGCATACCATTCGCTAATGGGAGATCCAGACGAGATATGCACTTCTCCCGAGCACCTGCATACGATCTCTTAAAAAAAACCAATCCATCTCAAGTAAAAGTATATGTATGCATGTAAATGCATGTGTGCAGGCGTGTGCATGCTTATGTATTTAAGAATACATGCGTGTCTATGTGTTTGATTGTTTGTTTGCATAGCGACATTCTGAATTTTTTTAAAAACAACAGCAACAGCCAATTTCTAACACGATTATAATTTAATTTAATTCAATATTTTAATTTAATTTATCTTATTTTACTTGTTATTACATCTTATCTATTTTCACTTCTCACTTTCATGTGTACACTTTCCTCTCCTACTTACCACTATCGTCTCCCTATACCTTCTTTTTCCCTGTCATGTCGCTCCATCTTTGCTTCCTCCGATATCTATTCACTATCTCTCCTTTTCCTTCCTCCCTATCATAACCATGTTTGTCTCCATGTAAGATTAATTGTGCTATGTCTTTGGTTTGTCCTGATGAAGGCTTTTTAGTCGAAACGTCGTCTGTCTCTGTATCTCGTTGTTAGGTTGTTTTATGTTTTATTTTGGTAACACATCTACCTATTTTTGGTTATCTTGATATTTGCCCTGTGTTATCCCAGCCTCCTACTTCCTGTTTATGGTTGTTACCCTACACTGGAACATTTACCCCTTGATTTTCAACACGATGAGTTGGGATAGAGTTATAATTAGTTGCGAGAAATGATGAATCTATATTAATGGATAGTTTTACTAAATCAATGTGACACATAAACAACGTATCAACAAAACAGACATTTTTTATGATATCTGATTCATCTTTCCTTTAAAATGTGCGAGGTTTGATGTATGGAAACATACCTGCTATAGTTCAAGTATTAAATACAATTAGCCCATGCTGTGTGCCATACGTATCATGTGGTCCACAGCCTTATGTATCGTGTACTGCCAATAACTTCTGACATCAACGTTCCTCCATGTCACAAAATCAAGCCGTCTAGCATTTTCTCTCTAGTTTTCCCCTGCCCCTCTCATGTAGTACTCTATTTCTCTCTTATGGCGTGTCTAAAACGTGACTTTCGCCTGTAAGAAGCCCGCTGTACAGTATTAGTTAGGACTTAATTCGTTGCGTTTTTTTTATTATTGTCGTTATTTTCGTTGGTCACTATTTCTATACGTATACAACATACTTGAGTCGTATGGCAAAAATAGCCGACCAACGAAATGTACGGAAATAAGCAAAATGGGCCTTTCAGATCATGTTTACATTTTCTGTTGAAAGGTCTTATAGTATAATCCTAGGTCACGGTCTAAGAAATGTGAATTGTCTTTTTGTGATGAGAGTGAGCCGTTTTCTTTTGAAGTTAACCTGTTTAAATATTAATATACACGTGTAATCTAACTACTATATTATTAAACAACTGATATCTATTAAATATAGCCATAATAAAGACTGCTCAAGATATTACAAGGAAGAATTAAAAACAGTTTGAAAATTGAAATCGACGAAGTCAATTTCGTTGTAATGAAAAACAAAGGCACCAGAGAAGATATACTTAGTATGCGATCGTTGATAGATAAATATATAGAAGTCTAAAAAAATATGTTAAAAATACTTTATATGTTGGATTTGTATTTAGTTATTTTTCATAGGCAGTGTTGTTTGAACGTCTGCTTTTATTCCATTCTTTTTCCATAATGTTCTTCACTATTCTTCGATATTTCCATATCGTAGAGATACCAATTCTGTCTTCTAGTTGTTTGTTAATTATCAATTTTTCTGAGTCATGTATTAATGCAGAATATATGTAGTATTTTATAATTCTCTTTTAGTCTGTTTGTGATTTGTTTAGATGTTAATATTTTGTCACGTCATTTAAAGTACTTTTAATCATTCATATTCTCCTTTTAACTTCAGTTTCACAAGTACCATCATTTATGATTATGTATTTGAGATAGTGGTAATTATCCACATGTTGTAGTTTCTCTACACGTATTTTTATGTTTAACGCCTGTTTCTCTGCAGATGTTGCAGATGATCGTATTTTTAAAAACTGTTATATCTAGTCCATATTCTTTCCTTGATCTATACACTTAATCTACAAATCTTTGTAGCTCGTGTTGACATCTGTTAAGACTATTGTGTTATATGCATATCGCAGGTTGTTTATTATTTTCTCGCTGATCTTGATTCCTTCTATACTTTAAAAATATTCTCTGTATAGATGTTAAATAGATAGGTTGTAAAATACATCATTGTCTTGACCCTCTTCTTATTTCTGTGTATGATGAATAGCTGTTTTCGAAGATTATTGATGTAGTTTGTTCCTAAAATAATCTGTCTGATGTCTTCCATATCTATGCATTTTTTCATTGAGGCGTTCAATTAGTTTTTTTCTATTTATCGAAGGCCTTGCTGTAGTCTATGAAGTAAATATAGATACTTTGTTTTGGAGTTCTGTGTATCTATCTATTAAAAGTCTGTTACTAAGAATAACTTCTTTGGTTAATTGTTTTTCCTAAAACCAAACTGTTTGTCGCTAACTTCGATCTCTTATCTTGGTTTAATTCTTTAATGTCTTATCATCAGTAGTATTTTGGTTATGTGAATCATAAAATGTATTGTTCTGTACTCTGTACAATCCTAAGTCCTGGGTTTCTTAGTTAGTGGTATGTCTTTTTATCTCAACTGGTATGAATACAGTTGATTTTAAGTATGTGGACTGTTTCATGTATGTCATTGCAAAGTTCTGTGATAATTTCTACACAAAATTCATCTAGTTTTTATTGTCTGTTGTTATTTTGTCAATGTCTGCAGCATTTCCCCATTCCATTGTTTTAATTGCATTTTCTACTTCTGATTTCAGTATTGCTAATCCGTCATTGTTTTGTATTGCATGTGTTTTGTTCTGTTGATTCTCAAACAGGTATGTCACGTGTTATGTCTATCTAGTCAGTACTGTCTTATCAAATATAATTTTTCCACTTTTATCTTTAATGCAGCCACTCCCATTTACAGAACATTTCTTATTTGTGATATGTCTTATTTCCTTGTGCATATAAATTATAATAGCGACATCAAACCTATCCCAATTGACAAATATTTGGCACGGCTCTGGTAGTAAAGCGAAATTACATCTGATAAGAGCGAAGATATTCACAGTAGTAATGTATGGTTGTTAAACATAGACACTTAATAAAGTAGTGTAAAGGATTATTTCTTCATTCCAAATGCTCCCGAAGGATATTGAGAATATCTTAGACTGGGGAAAACACACCGAGATGTGTTAAGAACACTAAAAGTGGACGAAGGGTGACTTCTAAGAAACAGTTAAAGTGTTACGAATATTAAACACGCAATAAAACCAACGAAACACAACGGCTGACAGTGTTTCGACTAAACATAATTCATCAGAATATAAATGACAGTGACAAATGCAGCGAACCTATACGGGAACTTGTTGAAGAAGGGACTAGAAAGCTGAGTATTTTTTGGCCAACATAAATAGATATAAGAGCATGAGAAAATGTGTACAGGAAGGCATGGTTGCTGGTAACTGGGGAAAGGGCTGTCTAAATCAAAATACTTTAAGAGTTTTAAACCTGCCCTTCCCTGCCGCAGGTCAACTAGCCCATAATCGCGAGTTGTCCAGAGCATCCATAAAAATCCATATTCTGAAAAGATTATGTCACTTTAATATATTGTTCATAAGACTGGCCATACATATGTATATATTATAATTCTAAGCATTTTGGAAATATAATAAAAGCTTCCATTCAGAATTCCATCGAAAAGCCTTGTTAATTGTCATACAATCAATCCGTACTTGGAAATATTGACGCTTCACATGGACAATATCACAGTTTGTATGTTTAGAGAGAACATAATATTCTGGATTTGTTCAAATCAGAGATGGGCAACCTATGTGGGCCAGTGGAACGGGCTGAACTTTTGATGTGTGGTAAATGACCAAAAGACCTTTATTTAAATAGTCCTTGGAGCTCAAGTAGTGGTGTTTACGGAACTCTGGAGCCAGTGCATATAATACTTTTAGATCAGATTAGTGGGTACAGGAAAGGTGGCATAAAGTGTTAAATTCGGCCCACGATCCTTATTTTGCTCACAGCTGGCTTAAATGCCGGTTATAACAGTTTACTTAAGTAACAGCTGTATAACAGAGAGTTCGCAAAAAGGTGTTCTCTTTTAGGACGTAGCTATCAGTCTTGTATATTTTCACTAGTGATTTTCTAAGCAATACTTCCGTTAAATGGATTGCCATTGCTTTCTCAATGGTTCAGAAGATGAACATCTCGGATGAGCTCTATACATTTCAGCTTCAAAGCACGACAAAAAACAGCAAAATACGGCAAAGTAAATGTTGAATTAATTTACTGATGTTCTTCCGGAATATTCTAAGTAAGCCCAGACACTTTATTGCTGATGTTTCTCCGGATTTTTCTAAGAAAGTCCCGAAACTTTATTGATGGTGTTCCTCTGGATTGTTCTAAGTAAGCCGAGACACTTTATTGATGATGTCTCTCTGAATGTTGTAATAAATCGCATACATTTTATTGATGAGGAATACAGGATACAGATAATGACTTTGTTGTGATGTCTTTTCGTTGGCCAACACTCTAACTTCTCCATTTATACTTTCTGCATTCGTTTTTGTAATATTTGTAGCCAGTGTGATGACGCTGCTAACGTTTTTTATTTTCATTCCAGAGGGACCAGATATCTATGTCTGCCCACGATCGATATTTGTCGGAGCCAAGAATTTCCATCTATGCATTTTTCTTTATTCTAGTGTGTCTTTAATATTATATACGAATATATTATCGTTAAATTCTAGACTTGCTTGTATTAGCTATGGGTCAAATCTATAGACTATGTGTTGAAACGTCTAGTAGGAGACCAATTTTATAGACTATACGTGGAAAGGTCTAGTAGAAGATCAAATCTATAGAATATGGATGGAGAGGTCTAGTGGAAGGCCATTTCTACAGACTGAGTATATAGGTACTATAGCATCATCAGAAAAGCAACTACACAGACAAATAGAGTACATCAAACATGCCAAACCTTTAACATGAATATAAATATAGAAAAGACCGAAGTAATGAAGATAGGAAGAATAGAAAGAACAGAAAGAAACATCAATATATATATATATATGAAAACAACATACCTAGGAAGCAATATAATAACAGACGACAGGAGCAGCAAATAATTCATGGATGTAATAAAGAATACCACACCCTAGAGCAAATGACACCAATCTTCAGAAACAAACATGTTGATTTAAACACCAAAATAGCACTATTCAAAACGATTATTATGCTAACGCTGTGGACAAATATGGACAACGACAGCACAAGACAAACGTAAACTTGTGACAGCTGAAATAGCGTGCTTACGCAGAATTCTAGAAATTTCGCTAAGAGACAGAGTGAGGAATGAGGACATTAAAAAAGAACCGGCACTACCCCAATCTTGATATATATTAAGAGACAACAGATCAAATGGTTTACACACATCCACAGACTACCATCAGACAAAATACCACAGCAATTTATGCTACACAGATACAGGGAAGGCAGACCTAGAGGTCGACCACGAAAACGATGGGCCACCGAAATAAAATAGGCGACAAATTCCACAATATACTCAGCACACAAGAGGGATATTTCTAGAAAACACTTCTATCCTGACAATGAAAGGCAACAAAGGGTTTAGCGAATAGATATAATAGATAATAAATAGATAGATAGATAGATGGATGGATGGATGGATGGATGGATGGATGGATGGATGGATGGATGGATGGATAAACAGAATGAGACAGACATTGCATAAAAAGAAACAAAACACGGTAACTCAAAGAATGAAGAAAGATCAATGTAGACGGTAATTATGTGGCTAATTGATTTCTCGTTTCATGGCATAATGTCGTCTCAAAACTTCCACTTTTTTCACGTTAATCACATAGGCACGTGCATTGAGTCTAATGGCATAATCGATGCTAGACAATTGTAAATTGGTTCACCTCTGTCTCGTAACTTGTTGATAGTCTATTATATAAGAAAAAAGCCATACGTGAGGGATTGATGTAGAGAGGGTTGAGATGATTTAAAGGAAATGTCAAGTTAGAAATTTCAAATTGATGCCAGGAAAGAGGAAAAGGAAAAGAATCTGATGTTCATGTTTGAAAGCAAGTCTTTTGAAAAGTTTTTTTTCTTCATTAGGAAATATTTTCTCATACTTTCGTAACTTTCTCAATTACGGATGCTTTACAGATCACTATTTGTTCCATAATTACTGTCCCTCCACCTCCCCCTTCTCCATTGTTCATGTGGTAAACGGAACCTGAACTTCTAGTTCAGGGTCAAATAATAGGGCCACTGTCTTTTTTGTATACATGTCGTAGGAAGGCGACTTATGACATATGTTTAACCAGTGAGTCACAGGAACCATCAGTATGCATACACTTTTACATCTGCTAGGAGAGTTTGAGTAATTATGGCTTTACCCGGAGTGTAGTGATGGTGGTTCATAATCAATAACCAATAACTGATCAATATGAATTCATAAAAATAGAAAGTAATATTTTATTACTCTGGCCACTTTCGAAATGTCGTCAGCGCCACAGTATTTGTTCACAGATGTTCCGCTCTTTTCTACGAAGGATATTATAGTAAAACAAAATAATCAAGAAATAGCAGATTGTGTTCATAATAGACATATTAAACAAATTAGCTCACTCATTGGTTACAGCAATTTCCAGTTCAACAATTAATATTATCATATATTAATTAATAACATATAGAATACTTACGTCTTCTTATATTTCATGCCGTGTGGCGTTGGTTTTTATGTTCGCGAACATCTTTTTGTTATAACATGAGATCAACATATGAACAACGAAGACTTAGTCAATGCTCTACGAGATTCAGCACCATCAAATTATTTTAGAGTCAATGAGCATGTTAGTAAAGAGAATTTGCGAATTGGAAGTGAAGATCGGCGTAGAGAACACCTCATGAAATTGTATTTTGTAAAAATACTCAACCAACACAGAACAGGAACCATCAGACACACCACACCCCCTGAGAGATATTCTGACGCGGTCATTTGTGTACATATGGATATATCCGGTGTGCGAAGACGATAATTGAAGTACGTAATCCTATATCTTTTGTTTTGTTTGTTGTAATGATTTCAGATACCGATTTTGATATATGCTCTCTGGCACCATGATGTTCTCATAATGACATGTGGTGCTCGCGCCGTGCATAATAAAAATGTGCTCGCGAGCACAAATGGTCATGCGTTCCTTTTACAATTCATACTTATTGTGCAAACCAAAACAAATAGTGTTACTATCCAGAATTATGGAGGAAAGAAGCTAGTGAAATGGTTATACTGTACAATTACGAAAGTTATATGGACAGTTTTCACGTTCACTTTTACTGTCAATTTCCCTTTCAGCATATTATATGTTACCGTACTCACACACTCAGCATTACACGAGGGCCGTGGTCGCCATCTGAAAAGGTTGAGAATCCCGTACTCTATGCAATAAGTTAGTTCGCGCACACAATTATAACTAGTACCAGACTAGAAAGTCATGGATAGATAGATATGTTCAACACACCCTGTTTTATCCACAAAAGATTCCGGCTGCATGTTGAAGAAGACGTGTCTCTGCTCAAATAGAATATTAGTCCTAGCCCTAAAATCACACAGAAAAGCTAGTAAAAATAAACACAATGTGCAAACTAAGAAGATCAGATACAAATATTAGACAGAACAAGACATGTATATCGAAAACAAATGTACAGAAATAAAGCAACTCTGCAAACAGGGTGAGCTCAGAATAAAGCCTACAAAGGCACGAACATTCACAACAAATTTTCAACCAACCACAAAAACAATAGAAAATATTCTCGCAAACACACTAATATATATCAAAGGCATTCTAAACAGAGGATGGAATACATCAGGGAAATGTATAAAAATTCAAATAAAGGGACAGCTCAGACATAATTTGCAGCACAGAATCCACAACCAGAACCCATTATCAGGGAAAAACTCCGGGGAATTTTTTTTAAACATCTGAAAACAGGAACGTCCCTAGAGGGCGATGCACTAGTGTTGAACTAATACGAGCAAGGAGGAAACCCGGTGCATAAGTCTATCATGCCATCTGTGTTACAGTTTGGCGAAGTTAAAAGTGACAAACCACTCGAAAAGATCAATATATAGGTCAGTAAAAGGGAAACGTGAAGCAGCACAAATTACAATACAATTATGATGATTAGTCGTGCCAGCTGGCATCGCTAAAGTCGGACGTGTCGAGCCATAGGCACAAATAAAACGGCGGCGCAAAACATTTCCTTTTTTTCAAGAAAATCAAGAAATAACGTTCCGGTGTCGGAAAACAACCCGAAACTGGAAGGGGGGGGGGTGTAACACAAAGCAAATATTAAAATGAACGGAAATAGATACAAGTGTTACTAATACTAGTCAATAAAACAAACTAGCAACGAGACGCGGCGACAGACGTTCACGTTAAAGCCTTTATCAGGACAAACTTTCTACAACTGCAACTACATCTTTCGTTATTGCATGATTTCCTTTGAAGGAGTGCAGTGAAGGAAGGATTTTGATTGCACCTCCGAAATAAAAACTCCTGTCTCAACCGTGAATTGAATCAGGGACCTCAAGGGTCTGAGAACGGCATTCTAACCTCACGGCCATGCGCTCCACTCAGGACGAATTATATTATCAGGACGAAACACACAAAAAGAAATGAACAATATGATGATGATGATGTTCGTCCGTCGTGATCGACGATGACCAAAAACGCAACTATAATAATAATAACAATAAATAATAAAAATAATAAAAGTTAATAGTGAGTTTTTAAATGACTAGCAAGTCCATTGCGCGCACAAAATGTTCTTTTACAGAACTGACAACAATAGAAGGTATCTGTGTGAGGTTGAGATGTTTTTTCTTTTCTACGTGTCCGCTTCTGTCTTGCAGTATCTTGTCTGAATTCTTCCGCCGCTAGTGCTCCCGTTCTAATGCTGTAACGCCATGCTGTTCTATCCTGAGCGAGGCTCTCCCAAGCGCCTACGTCAATGTTAAGATGTTTCAGTGATGACTTGAGCGTGTCTTTGAAGCGCTTTTTCTGAACAATATACTAAACGTAAGAAAGCACATACAATGATGGTAGGAAAAAGAGATTAAAGCGTGGAAAGAAACATGTCGGAGGGAAGAGAAAGATCAAAGCTGGAAGGCACAGTAGAAGACAGACATAAGATGACGAGAAAATATGGTGGACTAGATAGTGATGATAGAATATACACTGAACTAAAAAATATAATAATTAAACGAGTTGATTATCTCACTTATCTCAGTGTTGTCTAAAGGAGAACCGAAGGTAAAATGGTCTGGTCACACTTTCTTTACCAAGTACTAAGTGGAATTCTTATTATAACGCATGCGGTTGTGTCTATGGGTCTCACCAATGGTTCACTAGACAAACCAACCATGCAACAGAAAACCTTAGTAGATTACATGCCTTTATATTGAGGTTATCTTCTTATAGAAGCTTCATGGCACGTCATCTATACAATCCCGTAGTCGTAACCTTCGATAACAGTTACCATGTTGTTCCGACAGGCCGACGTTGTGCTTGAACTAGTTATGGGCACGGCGTGGTTGGGCGGAACAACAAAGAAACCTGTCGCAAGGGCCAGAGTTGTGCCCTGATGTCGACGTCTGTTTCGGCGGCATTGGGCTCGAAACACCATCGAGTCAAATGGCTGCTGAAACAGAGGGCGGAGTACTTAGGGAATGCCCCGCGTGATGTGAGGCCAGTTTCTAATCAAGAATCAAGAGAAGAATTCTTATTATATGTCTATGACCAGAATGCAGAATCTGCAAGTGAAGCGTGGAGTAACAAGAAACCGGCGACATATAGTGATTAAAAGAAGAGATATCAACCAACGCAGACACGAAACAGTCAGTTAGCACATGATGATGGACATACTGAATATGAAATCGGAGAACTTATGGGCGTGTCCGAAGTGCCTTACCGATGATCTGACGACTAACTAACCATATTCCGTCGATGTACGCCGTGTAAGTGAAAAGTGAACATAAACTACAAAGACTAATATATAAAGTCGAAATCAAGCAATAAATATGGACTCGATATAAATATCCAAAAAACAAAAAACATGATAATCAGCAAAGACACAGAAGAATAATGCTAAACATAAACATATATCAACAAGTAAAACATTATCAATGTCTTGGACACATAGTCACAAATGATGGCAGATGTGAAACAGAAGTTAAAAGGAGAATAGGAATGGCTAAAAGTACCTTCAATGACATGGGGAAAATATTAACATCAAACAAAATATAAACAAGTTAAAAATGAGAATTATAAAATGCTACATCTATTCCATATTAATGTATGGCTCAGAAACATGGACACTAAATAAACAATTATAAGACAGAATTGATGTCTTTGGGATGTGGATATATAGAAGAATAGGCAGAACATCACGGAAAGAGAAGAAAACAAATAAAGAGGTGCAAAAACACTTAATATGAAGAAAGAACTACTAAGAGAAATAAAGATCAGGCAAATAAAATAGTGTGGACCCATTAAAAGACATGACACCTTATTGAAGACCTTACTTGAGGGTAAAGTCAAAGGGAAGCGAGCAATAGGTAGGCAGAGATAAAAATGGGAGAGTAACATCACACGATGGACAGATTACAGTCTAGCAGAGTGAACCACCAAAACAAGAGAAAGGGGATGTTGGAGATCCGTTGCAGCCAACCTTCGTTGCGGAGACTGCACTTGATAATGATGATGATTAGTGACACCTGATCATTATCTAATTCGCTACACTACCGGTATATCTTTCATTTTTTAAATTCATTTTTCCAATTGATGCTTTTATACACTCTGCGTATTTCAAGAGAGACACAAAAATAATGTGGCTGATCACTGCAATCAGTCCCTCTGAACAAGACATTGCTCCAGAGACAGGTCAATCAATGCACTTGGATTTTTTTTAAAAATTTTTTTGAAAATTACACAAAAAAATATTTGTGATTTGTCTAAAATGTATTTTTAAAAGAGAATTTGGGAGTGAAGGAATTTTGTACAGTTTGATGGAAAAATGATATTTTGGTACTTGTTGGAAAAGAGTCGTCGTTATTTCTTAAGCTATATGGAGTATGTGATCATGAATCTCCGTGCTTTCTTCTGTAAAGCTACCTCACTGTGATCTTCAGAGGAATTGTTTGATATACCTATTAATAACAATGAACAAATACGCTTATTCTATATTTACTATGATCAAAGGTTCATCTACTAAATTATGTATGTATGTATGTATAAATTATGTATTTTTATCGGCCCTTAAGTATGGAGGCGAATTCCAGCATCGAGGTCTGGACCGCATTGAGCATGGTGAGACAGTAGAAATCTTTGATCATCCTCTACATCGAATTTCATTTCTAGTCTTCTCGATTCGTCTTGCTACTGGTTTCAAATGAGGTCCGTCCGTGTGTTGCTGGGGCCAAAAGGGGAGCAAAGAATAGCAACACTGTTTACCTTCCACGCATGTCGTAAAAGGCGACTAATGAGGTTATGGGATGGAGTTGGCCGTCCCATCCCATATAGGGTCAGTGACCCAAAGCCATGCTGAAGTCGGATGTGTCATGCCGAAAGGCGCAGATATCGCAGCAATGCTGTAAACCATGACACAACTCATTCCGTTCTCCGGACTACATCCTGCTAATCTGCAGGAGTTTGAGAATGAACGCAGAAGAAGAAGAAGAAGAAATGAGGTCCGGCAAGAGAGTGAGGTCGACGTTTTACACAACTCTATTCTCTTGTTTATTGTCTTTCCCTAGGTGGATCATGACACTTGCCGCTAAACGTAGGGGTGGCAGCGTCAGTTTTCATTCCAAGGCCACATATTTAGCCTTGGTTTTCCAGGTTATCTTGATGTTTTCTATCCACCGTTATCGTGGTCTACCTTTGGCTTTGTGTCCAAATATTCTTTCGTTATATGCCATTATTGTTATGTGGTTTGATTTCATTGTACATCTTTGCTTCACTTAAATAAAAATCTCCATGGATCCAGTGCAAGTCATTTTCACATTCACGAAACATGAACACAATATATATATAAAACAGTCAAATAATACATAATTTCTTCTCCAAGATCTCACACTATTTATCTAACTGCTATGGATACATCACCGCACACAGACTTGGCTCACATGCCAGCCAGAAGCCAATATTTGTAACAACAACATACATCTCTTTTCCCAACCAGAAACCGGTTACAAAAGCAACATATTTCCCTGATATCGATATTTCTGCTCAGGTCATGTCGAAAAATAAATTGGGTTAAGCACGTGACTCCCAGTTCTCTCGTCGAGGAATACGATATCTGGTGTGTATGGCAGTAAATATTACAGTCCGATTAGTAATTCTCACCGTCTGTTTTCAAATATCTTAACATGGTGTTAATTTCAAGTGTAATTGTATGTCTATCTATCTATCTATTCGCTAAACCCTTTGTTGCCTTTCATGGTAAGGATAGAAGAGTTTTCTGGAGATGACCCTCATGTGTGCTGAGTATATTGTGTAGTTTGTAGCCTCTTTTATTTCAGTGGTCCATCGTTTTTTCGTGGTCGACCTCTAGGTCTGCCTTCACTGTATCTGTGTAGCATAGCTTGCAGTGGTATGCTTTCTGATGGTAGTCTGCTGATGTGTGCAAACCATTTTATCTGTTGTCTCGCAATTTTTAGTGCGTTATTGTAATCAAAATACACGTTGACTCGGCATTAAAATATATTAATGTTGACGTCGTGGAGACCCTGGATAACCGATATGTAGAGATGTCGATAAATTACGTCAAGAGTGTAGGGAGAGAGGAGTCTGAAAAAGTTTGACAATTATGGACAAGAGAGAAGAAGGGATTAGCAAAAGTTGACCTCAAAAAAACAATTTTAGATTATTTGAATTTTACAAAGTGTTTGCAAAATCTGGGGAAAAAAACATAATGTAGTTTTATTTTTTTTTTAATTAAAAATTTTGTTGTTGTTGCCTACTTTTGCAGCTATAAAAAATAGTTTACTGGTATTCAGCACCAACTATTACCACACTTCCCTCTGCATTGATATATTTAAAAATTGTTTTAATTAATGTTTCTAAAATGTAGTTTAAAAAAATGTAACATAATTAAACAGTGTGGGCACTGAATTCTTGACAGTTTGTTGACAGGGTAGGAGTTGGGGACACAAATTGGTAACATATTGCTGATATAATTAACGGACAGCCCCTGTGTACTATTTTCCTATGCTTTATAATGAATGTGTACGTGCATAAATGTTTTACAATACTTGCATGAGATGTTTGGCCTTGACAGCTCATATTTATTACTGTAGTATTGCGTCGTGTACTGGTCACAGTCACAATGCTGATTTTGCAAGAAAATATAACTTGAATAAAGTAATCATTAAACTAATTAATTGTTTCTTTTATTTTGCATGGTAACCTCACTTTAATCCAACGGTTCCCTAAGTGTGCGCCGTGGCGTCCGGAGGCGCCGCACAGAGTCTCCAGAGGAGCCGCTATAACCTCGCCAAAACAAAGTAAAATTGAAAAATATAATGTTACAAACAACTATTCACAAAGTATTTAAACAAAATTAAAGTCTTATAATAATATAAAAGTTACATTTAGAGATCATAGCATAGAATGTATTTAAATTTATGAATTAAACTTACAATTATCAGGTCTCTAGATTTGCTTCATATTAAGAGCGCCGCCGGAAATAATCTGAACGTTAAGGGCGCCATGGCTTTAAAAGTTTGGGAACCCCTGCTTTAATTAGTCATTTCAACGACAGATTATCTGGGTAGCTTAAATAACCGCTTATGTGTCATCAAATCGTGCGGAGTGCAAAGGGAACGCATTGCTCTAGGCGGACCCAGGGTTAGCAGATAACCAAGATCCCAAATGTGCCTCCACGCGGTGCACCCTGGTAACAGAAAACAGCAGCTCGAGCTGATTCTGGCCAAATCATTTGGGGATCGTGTCCGAGAATGTGGAGGAAACAGATGGAAAGAGATTTGACTGCAAAAGAGACAGACAATATCTCCGACACCATTTGCATCACCACATACAGTGACACTGTCGACATACAGTGAAGCTAGTCAGTCCAGTCCGAACATTGGAAGGGCGGCCAATGTAAAATGCACGTAAAGGTAGATGCATGACGAGAGACAAACAGATTTCAAACAGCGCTAGAGGGCAGCGCGAACTGCAAATAGAAAGTGAAAAGTTCCTAGGAAAGAGGAACTACAAGCTCCGTCAGCTCGAGCCGAGCTTCTAGTTACCTGTGCTCCTTACAGACGGAGACCAAGACCCAATCATTGGCGTTCCGAAAAGCAATAAGACCTAACCCAACTCTAAAGTCGAGCCTTCCTAAACCGGAAATATGTTCGCGAAGAGAAAGGGTTCCGTACCCGATGGGCTTAGGCAAGAAAGGGACAACGATGGCAGTCCTGGCCCAACTCTACTGTCAAGATTTCCCATACCGGAAATACACTTGCAGAGAGAAAGAGTTCCGTACTCGATGGGTTCAGGCACAAAAGAGACAACGATTTTAGCCCAGGCCCAACTCTACTGTCAGGTTTTCTTATACCGGAAATACACTTGCAGAGAGAAAGGGTTCAGTACCTGATGGGCTCAGGCGCTATTGGGACAAGGTCGTTCAGCTCGAGAACGTTGCGCTCAAACGCGTGGTGTGAGACTATGAACTTTGACAAGGGGTACACGATGTCGGTAAATGACACCTCGGCTAAGAGGACGAAAGAGCCAGGGTCCAACTCTTCTGTTGAGTTCTTCCCCTTAAGGAACCAGGCTCGCGGATGAGAAACGGTTCCGTACCCGATGGGCACATGCACAGTACGTCCAATTACACGAGGCACGTTCATAAACAGTGGAACACCTCGTGCGAGACAGACGAGAGCAAAAATCGTCTGGGCGAAGAGTCACCACATACACGCGTTTCTGGAGACAGATATGGAGGCTGTAACAGGCTAGGGTAGCCCACCCGAATTGTCAAGGCATGCCGAAATCGGATGTGCTAGGCCTACAAGGCGCATAACGGTGGCACAACGTAATCACGCTCCCGGCGGAAATCGCACGGATATCCATGCTGGTTACAATGGAGGGAACGCAAAACAAACAAACAAACATGAAATCGTGCTCCTCGCATGACCGAACTGTGTATGCACTTGATCGTAGGTGTGTCCGTCTATTTAGTACCCTACGGTTTCAGCACCCTTCATATATAAATATATCTTATTTTACTCTTTGTCTATCTCCGTTTTGTTATCTTTCTACTCCATTCCTTTATATTTCTTTTAAATTTTGTACCATGCAATTTCCCTCGCCCCTCCTTTGTTTATATTAATCGAGTAGTGATGTATTCATGTGTATTGCTGTCTCCTGCAATACTATTATGTGTTCACCTTGAACCTCATTGTAGAAACGTTAACTTTTTGTGTGTTTTCTTGTGAGATTTTAATTATTCATAAAAGTCATTTCTCATTTCCCAGGGTTTACATTTTTCCTAATCAAATTATTTTGTGCTTCCACATTTAATGAAAACATCACAGTTATAATTACCAAATAAAATAGACAAATTTACGCTCATGTTATTTCTTTTCTTGGAAAGACCTTTAATTCTAAATGTCGATTTAGCTGATTTTATGAAATTTTAACATAATTTCTTTGTGTGATTCAGTCTTTTTGTGTAAACTGTGAACTAAATTGCTTTGTGTTCTCTGCTCTTGTTTATTCGCACATATTCATTTGGATAGATCATTTAAAGACAGTCCTAAATAATTTTAGTGGTTCAGACTCCTCTACCGCCTCTTAAAAGATTTTGGAACTACCCTTCCCCTACCTCTCTTTTACAAAATTGTATATACGTTTCTGGTGGTACTTGAGGAAAAAATGGAAATTGGAAGGATGCAGATAGATCAAGAGTCCAAGATGAAAAATGAATCAAATGTCTTCAAGAAATTGGCATTAATGGAAAAGACATCAGACTGATTAGAAATATAGATTCGGAACAGACTGCATTAATAATGTATGAAAACAGCTACTCACCATACCTATACATATGAAGAGGAGTAAGACAAGGATGTATTTTATCACCGAGCCTATTTAATATCTACTCAGAGAATATCTCTAAACATATAGAAGTTATGTCAGGACTCAAGATCAATGGGACAAGAATAATCAACCTGAGATATGCAGATAACACTGTTCTTTTAGCAGAAAGTGAAAATGAACTACAGATCAAAAAATAATAAAAGACTAAAAGACTACAGAGAAGACTAATAGATCAGGTCAATAAACCAAGTAAAGAATATGTGCTGGATATACATTTTTTTTTAAACCATGATAGTCATCAAAGTCACAGAAAACAGGCGCTACACATAAACATACATGGAGATAAACTACAGCATTTAGAACAATATCAATATCTTGGATATATAATCACAAATGACGGCAGATGTGAAACAGAAATCCAGAGGAGGATAGGAATAGGTAAAAGTACTTTCAATTACATGAGGAAAATATTAACATCTAAACAAATTACAAACAAGTTGAAAATAAGAATTATAAAATACACTTTTCTATATAAATGTATGGCTCAGAAACATGGACACTAAACAAGTATTAGAAGACAGAATAGATGCCTTTGAGATGTTGATATATAGAAGAATAGGGAGAACATCATGGAAGGAGAAGAAAACATACAAAGAGGTTCTAAAAAGGCTTAAAATGAAGAGATAATTATTAAGGGAAATAAATATCAGACAAATAGAATATTTTGGACACATTGAAAGACATGCTGTTACCTTGTTGGGGACCTTACTTGAGAGTAAAATAGAAAGGAAGCGAGCAAGAGGTAAGCAGAGATACAAGTGAGAGAGTAACATCACAAGATAGACCTTTTAAAGTTTGGCAGACTGCACCACCAAAACAAGAGACAGGGAATATTGGAGGTCTGTTGCAGCCCAACCTTCTTTGCGAAGACGGCACATAATGATGATGATGCGATAGATATTTCTTGGATGGGGGACACAGGATGGCACTTTGAACAAAATTTAAAATATATATCAACAGGCGTTCTAAAGTCTTGCAGCGCTAAAGAAATTCGATCTCCTTTTTATTTCCCTTGGAACAGGCAAATAGATACAATTTGAAATTAGGAGGTGACCGAGACTTATAGGGACACATTATGGTAATTACTTTGAACACAATTTAGTAAGATATATATTGAACACAATTTAGTAAGATATATATTGAACACAATTTAGTAAGATATATATTGTAACGGTTTTACTGCACTAAAGAAAGTAGATGACCTTTGTTTTTTTAGGAACTGGAGCAGGGGATGAAAAAACATTTTCCAAAAGTTACCGTTAACAAATATTAATCTAACATATCGCTCTAACATACTAATAACTGACTACCAGTTAAGCAGCTGTTAGAGAACGAAACCACACCCGATTAACAGGAAGTCTGTTATCGGTGTTAAATTATAAGTACTCATAAATGTAAATAATGAGCACACGATGAACACAACAGGTACAGCTTAACAACCACCTGATCAGAATACAGCCACAACACACTCCAGGGTGCCGGATGTGCACTCATCCCTATGAAACTGTTGACCAACACCTTGATCACCAACTAACCAAAAATATGGAAATTCCATAATGTTTTCTGGATTGAAACTTTGAACACATCTGGAAGTTATGAAAAAGCGTTCAAATATAGTCAGCGTGTCTCATAGACAGATATAATCCCTTAGAACGGCATTTCAAGTCTGTGATAATTCTATCAGGACGATTTTGATATTTTGAAATAAAGCAGCTTTAGTTATTGTTATTGTCGTGTCAATAAAAGTCTAATAAAATTAAAGTGTCACAGATAAAAATAACGAGTCGGCTAATATTGTTTGAAATCATCAACTTGAAGAAGCTCTAGTTATGAAGTATTACACAAATTAGTTCTCATCAACTTGAAGAAGCTCTAGTTATGAAGTATTACACAAATTAGTTCTCATCAACTTGAAGAAGCTCTAGTTATGAAGTATTACACAAATTAGTTCTCATCAACTTGAAGAAGCCCACGTCATGAAGTATCACACACATTAGTTCATGTTCCGAACATCAGTTGTATTCCTAATACAGACAGTTAAAGGCATCAGACTTAAAAGAAGGAAGTCGTGGATAGGACGCGCTGGGGATGTTATACAAAGCGTTTGCATACTGCAAGATGTGGCAGCAGGTGCGGAATGGATAAGTCTACCCTTCGAAACTTGTTTGAGAGTGGTAATATTACTTAGCAGTGAATGCAGAGAATGGTATCCCACGGCTGTGGAGCATGAGGTGCAGAATTTGGTCAGTGAGAATGCCAAAGAGGAGGATGTGATTATATACACCGATGGATCTGTGATTACACATGTTCGTAGTGCTTGGGCTTTCACAGCTTAGTGCGCAGGTAAAACGATCAGGGAGGAGAGTGGGGCCTTTGCGGTTGCTACGAGTAGCATGACCATGGAGACTATGGCGATGACCAGATCATTTGAGTGGGTATGCACACAGAAGGTAACGCAGGTCTGCACCTTGAGTGACTCTATGAGTATGATTAGGAAGGTACAAGTTGGTATCATTCGCGAACAGTGGATTGAGGCCTTGAGAAAGGCGAGGCTGAATGTGGTTACATTTATTTTTGTGCCGGGGCGTGTGGGTGTTCGAGAAAATGAAAGAGCAGATCAACTGGCGTCATGCGCGATTGTGGCACAGGGCAATGGGGCAATGGATCGAGCTGACGCTTTAACTCCTTAAGAAATATGCGAGATTGAGACTAGTGTGGATGATGATTCCTTTTCAAAGGCCAGGATTAAAGATCAAGGTTTGAAATGCGGTGTTGCTAGAAGTGAACATTTTGGAGGGCGCAGAAGAATGATGGTCAACCAGCATAGGACTGGTACTGTCAGCAGAAGTATAATAGCGGATACACTCAAGGAGAGATCGGAGCAACTGTGAACGTGCCCAGTTTGCAGTGATGATGATCCGACGACTTACTAATAACTAACAAATTAGTCTCGCCATCTCCTCCAAAGATATCAACAGACCACAATATTTCGCCTTAGAAGAGGCCACTGCAGACTGTTGGGTCACCTTTACCGATTAAGGATCTCATACACAGATGAATGTCCATGTGGATCCGGAACCCAGACCCCGGAAAACATACTTCAGGACTGCCCAGCATACAAAGAGCAGAGATAGCAGACCTGGCCAGAGAATACAGACTTGAGGCAAAAGCTATGGGGCAGCTGCTCTGACCTGGAGAAGACAGTGGACTTCGTCTTGACGACAGGCCTGACAATATAGCATGACCACAGATGCTGAAGAAGAAGAAGTCTCGCGAACTTAAAGAAGTATCATGAAGTATCAAACACATTAATTCCGAATCAACATATATTCTTTTGTTCTTTTTCAGCTAGAATAAACCACAAGGTATCACAGAATGAGGGGGGGGGCAACTAGAATTCAACTCTTTTCAATATTTGGGATCATATAATATTTTATTTGGTGTTTTTTTTCCTAACATATGGGTTCAGGGTCGATTCTCAGTTGAGGGTTATTTCCGTAACCACATGTGGCTTTGTGCCATTTATCACTTTTAAAAAGACACTTTTTACTGAGACAGTCAACGATATAAGATGCATTGACTAATGGGAAACAACACTCTAAAATGACGCATTCGAATTTTCTCGTGATTTTAATTACAATTATGATTATAATTTGTGTCGACAGTCAAACGAGACATTTTAGAATGTTGTTTTATCATTAGATAATGTGTCTTATAAAGTCGACTGTCGCTGTTTTAACATTATTTTTCTAATATATGACACGTGATAACCTTATCCGACGGCGATACACACCGTGCATCTACATATATGTTCTATATCTTTCAGCAGATGGCGAATGGTATGCATGCTTATAGTTCCCGTAACACGTTGATTGTCCTTATCACCTACACCTTAGTCGCCCTCCTATTCCATCCTCAATAGTAATTTGAAATTTCTAAATCTATTAATATCATCAGCATTCGTTCTCACACTCCCGCTTGATATCTCTTGTAGCAGGGCAATGGCCCTTCTAGATTTCCAGCAGGATGTAGTCTACGGAATGAAAATGCATTGTGTGGCCATTTTATTTGCGTAAATTGCCCGACACATCCGACACATGAGAATATCTTAATATAAATAGAATACATCAAGGATGAGTACAGAAAAAGAATATGCCGTCTACTGCTTTCTGATTAAATCTCTTAATAACAGTCTATTGTCCTATGCAAAAGACGGTTCTATCCCAGATCGCGTGTCTACCTCTTTTGATTATTTCCCTTGGCTATGTTTATCAGACAGCGGGTGTGTATTTATTTATTTTAATATTAATTTAGTTAGGGTTAGGAGAGTTGTATTGATGGAACAGACTGGGGTTAGTAATTAGTAAATTTCAGTTGATTGTAACATAGTCAAAGAAAATAATCAAAAGATGTAGGCACGCGATATGGGAGATAACTCAAAAGATATAATTAATGCAAAATGTCCCTTGACAACTGTCATAGAGGGTGTTGACTAGTGAAATTTTACGAACATACTCCACACAGTGGTTGACCCAAGCAAAGTACAAACCTCTTCTCATGACATGAACCGTCTCTAAGAAACTTTGTAGCTATTACACACCGCCACGAGAGTCAAAGTTTCCTAACTATGAAAGAAGGCTCTGGAGAAAAACCTGAAAGTTGTACTTAGGAAAGAAGCACGACCGAGCCAAACTTACAGTAGGGGGGGGGAATTTACCTAAAATATATTTTTATTAATGAAAAATCCATTTCATGAGCAATTTGACGTTATTTTGGAAAATCGTTAAAAGTTGGAGGGGGGTTTACCATCCTTATTGCCAAAAATCCTAGGACCAAAAAGTCAAGTTCGGATTGACTAAAAGCAGAGTCTGAACACCACAAATTTCTCCTTTATCTACGGGCTTGGAGACAAAAGTACAGTTCTCGTAATTCCTTTGGTTTGTTAAACAATCAAATGACATACTAGCGATGACAATTCTTTGACAACACAGAAATCAAGATAAGATCTAATATCGCAGAATATGTTATTAAAACCTGAATTTATATGGAAAATAAACATTGCAACTGCAGTTTACATCAATCTACATCATTCACTTCTGTTATTATGTTATTTGAATGTAAGAGTTAAACCCTATCTTCTTGCTTAATCAATGCTCTCTTGATGCCATTATACTGCATTATTTATACACAACATTTTCGTTTCTTAAAGAAACCGTCAACATTCAAAGAAATATCACATCTCAATAGACTACACCTTGAGACCTGTCACATCTTTCAGTTCATCGATCCGATCAAATTGTTCTTCAATTTCCAGGTCCTTCGTACTGGGAGTAGGTGTTTGATTTTAAGCTTCCCCTCTCCTCTTTCGTAATTGTAGACAATCAGATTTAACATTCCGTTGAACTTGAACACACACAAACTATAGAAAGAAACATTTGTCACGCAACCTGATTTCCTCCCTCCATCCCCCTCCCCTTTTCTACTTTTAATACGATGTTGCAACATAGATACACGCCTGAGCTTTAAAGGACGTCATGAGGAGACAAATCATCAGTATCGGAAAACAGCCCACGCACTGGACATGCGAGGGGTCACATAGACAAATTAGCACTAACAAAGATAAGTTGCAATGCTGCCGTTGTTTCAGAGCAAGGCATAGTAGCGATGGAGACAAAAGACAGACGTTTCGACTGAAAAGTCTTCCCTCTGTAAAATAACAAATTTAACACTGAAAATATAACTAGTGTTAAAAGGGTAGGAAAGAAGAGGAAAAGAAAAACGAGAAAGAGATAAGTAGAGTGAGTATCAATCACAGAAATGTAAAGACGTGCAAAATAAATTGATAATATGAAAAACAAATCCAATAGGACAAGAGGGTAAAAACAAAGAGAGAAAGCAATCACTAGTCATTTCATTTGTACTCCGTGTGGTGAAGCATGTTCTTCTCAACCGCAGACCTTAGTCCAATTTGAATGGGGAAAAAATTATCTTTTTCATGAGAAATTTGATCTTATTGTGAAAAATTGTTAAAGGTTTTTGGTTCAATCAGAGCTTTTAGACCATAAAATATAATGAAGATTACGAGTCATGCAATCCTGTCACCACGTCTCTGAGGTAATATATGTTTTTACTTGAAAAATTCATATTTTGTATCTTTTTTCTCATCATATCCTTCTTCTACTCTATTTTTTTCCCTTTATCCTATTGGGTATGACTTCTTTACTTTATTTTTTCGTTCTTATCCATTTATTTTGCTATTTCTTCTCATCATTGAGGTATTTGTATGTTGATGTTATAGTACAACTTTAACAATGATAGTTTAAATGTTGTACATTGTGTATCGGGAGCCGCGTTAGCGCAGTGGTTAGTTAGCGCACTAGCTTCGCAAATGAGTGGTCCTGGGTTCATTCCCCAGTTGCGGCGGAAATGTTTTCAGATCGCAACGGCTCCCAGGTCGACCCAGCCTTAAATGGGTACCGGATTAATCCGGGAAGTAAAGACTGCGAGGGAGAGGAGATGGCTACCGCCCTCATTTGCAGAGCCTGTGAAATGTGAGATCGCTAACATCTCACACCCCTACGGCATTAATAAATGCTATGGGTTACTTTACTTTTTTTACTTACATTGTGTATTCTTGTATATATATATATATATATATATATATATATATATATATATATATATATATATATATATATATATATATATATATATATATATATATATATATATATATGTATACCTTGTGATTCTTCAGTTTATTTGCTATAATTTTGGGGAAGAAATTTTTTATTTTTCACAATTGTTATCTCATTTAATGTTTTCTCCGGTATCATTTTCAGAATTTGTATTTTTACGGTTTAGTTACTTTTCATCAAGCTCTTTCTCCGTAACAAAGGTTTTGCAACAGAACTCCAACATTCTCTGTTACTTGCATTGGTGGTACACTCTGCTAAACAGTAACCCGTTTATCTCGTGATATTTCCCTCCCATTCCAACGTATCTGCATACCTCATGTTAGTTAATTTTAAACTTACAAAAAACAATATATGTATGTGTATGCGTGCGTGCGTTCGTGAGTGTCTACGTATGTGCGTGTCTGCGTGCGTGTGTGTGTGTGATATGTGTGTGTGTACGTATGTATGTTTGTATGCCTACATATGTAATAAATATATAAGTTTCACAATACGGCTAAATGAAATGTATCTTTCTTTTCGTTTCTTGCAGCTGGCTGTATTATCGCCGTAAGCACCATCTTCATACTATCCATCTTGCTCATCATCAGTAATGGTAGACGAGATGGTATTTACTTGGACAACAATGTACGACAACTTCCTTCTAATGGCGACGACCGATCTTCTAGCAAGCGCCATCTTTTCAACATCTACGACGTACATTCATCTTTAATTGACAGATTCAAAATAATCGATCTCAGCTCAGAAAGAAAACTCGCAAACTTTGGGCGACTATATAATTTCAACTGTACCGTTTCTAAATCTGTGCCCGCATTCAAAATATGCGTGTACGAACGCGAAAAAGACAAATTCATATCTGCTGGTCTGTTGGCAAGTGGTGTATGGGAACCTTATATTACACGTGCATTCCAAGTAGCCCTTTCCAGATTTCCTGATGCCACAGTCATTGACGTTGGGGCTAATATCGGTTATTATAGCCTTCTCGCTTCCACCATGGGTTACAAGGTGATTGCAATAGAACCCCAAGAGGAAAATATAAAGAGATTTGTTGCAGGAGCTTGTGCTGACCAGTGGAACGATAACATTATACTTCTTGCCAATGCCTTGTCGGACAGTCATAAGAACGTGAGTTTGTCCAAGAACGAAGATAATCAAGGTGGAATCATGGTTCTGGACTCATGTGAGAGGTCAGGCTGGATATTCGGGAAATCGAATCGACGCGATGATACTAATTACGCTGAGTGCAATGTACCAACTTTGACATTTGATGATCTATTGTACATTGCAACAACTAGAGAAGCTGTTATCAAAGTCGATATTGGTATGTATATGATATGTATAATCTGTTTTTACTAAATAATAAATTGAACAACAACAGAAGTAAATATATATAGAAACATAGCTGAGTACTATGTGTGTTCGTCCATCACAAGTGATGATGACCATTTGAAAATAATCTACTTTTGAAAATTCAGTTAGAATTATGTCCATGATTATGAGTTCGTAAATGGCTAATAAGCCATATTCAAGTTGTAAATGTCCTTGGATAGTTCGGGCATGGAATGACCACTGTAGAAGGATTTTGTTCTATCCGTGAATTTCTAGCCACTCTCCGCTATTGGGCTGTCCAGTTCTGTCTTTTCACAAGATGATGATCCCTTTTTGACTGTACAGCGCATGTAGATCTATTTTGTACAAGTTTTTCCCCATGTATCTTGGTCTATTTAAAAAAACTTTCATTAAGGTAAACTGAGTATAGAATTGACTTACTTGTACTCGAATTTTCTCTGTGTACTCCGGTTCTCTCAACTAAACGACACGACGTCTGCCAAAAGTATAAAACTAACTCCGTGGCTTCAACCGATAATCTCCCAGGTTTTTCCGAATAAAATGCACTTGTAAACAAAATCTTACGACCTAAGTTAGATCCCGCACCTTGTTTGAAAATTAGCACTACATAAAGAAAATAAGACTCGGAAGTGAAGAATTATTATCTGCAGAATTAGTATTCGATATCGGAAAACAAGTAAGATATAAGTGTTGCCATAAATGTTAATGTGTTACTACTTATTTTACATGCTTATTTATGCGATAAAAAAGCTCTTAGATCAGTTTGTTCCATAGAAAGGTTTCTCCAGAACTTAAGTTCATATCGAGAAGTCTCCAACTCTTAGCGGTGCCCAATACTGTGAAAAAGCCTCCCACTCAGAGGAGCTGTTTTTTCCTGCTGTTGTTTAAATCCCTTAGAAATTACAAGAGATTTGATCTTACTTCTCATCTGAGATGGGGTGATTTTATATGGCTTTATCTCATATTCCAACTCTCAGCTGTATGTAATATTTTAATAAATCCCCTATTCGGATGAGGTAAATTCTAGTGGCTTTCTGACTTTTCTAACTTGTCACAACATGCACTTTCCCAAGTATCCTTTCCTGACAGTGCTTTTCACGCATGGGGTTGCCTCTGTGGATCTCACCAATGGCTCACTAGACAAACCACCCATGCAACAGAAAACCTTAGTAGATGATATGCCGTTATAATGAGGTTCATGGCACGTCATCTGTTTTTTATTATGCAATTATGCTTCTCATGCTTTTATTTTGTTGTTACAATGTGTTTTTGTTATTTGCATATATGTATGCACCCTCTGTGGTTGGGAGAGAGCCAGAGATGTACTGCGCAGCACTGGGGAGGAGAAAATTGACAGCACTCTGTTTTTTCATATGGCTGAGGCCCGTCATAGAGGCACAGTGACTCAGGACGTGACAATTCTTTAGACCTGAACATTTGGTTGCATGCCTGGAGCAATAGATTAGTTAGGCATAACAAGTAGTCAATTGGTGGCGGAGAATGGACACAGTGAATCCTATCTTGACTGCAGTGACTTAGAGCAGTGCATAGGTTAAACCTACCTTCCTGGTGGTGTGAGAGTTATTCTCTGGCTCTGGCCCGGGGTGGGCCGAAAATCCACAGACTTCCCAGCAATATAATGTCATTTTAATGGATTTGGGTCATAGGACATGAGCCCATGGACCGCTGGATCAGCAACCAACAAACCGAGAGTGGTTTTCATGGCAACTCAGCTATGGACCACGGTCACTTGGATGGGTGGTGCAGCCAGCTATCCATTCCCCGCCATCCAAGGCAACTCTCCAATTATGCAGGGATAATATGTTTGTCTGGTTTTGAGCTGTTCCACTAATTGACACGTCCTGTACCAAGTAGTTTTTCAGTACACCCAATTTGTCACATATTCATACCCGAGGCATCCCCTATACGTAGACAGCTAGGATGATGGTCAAGGCTGGAGCTTAACTAGTAGCTCCGGTGTGATGTGCAATGCTGTGTTCTCTGAATGTCAGATCACAAAAGGAAATGTGTTCGCACAAATGAATGGTTGCGGACTTCCACAAGAAGAAAGTCTTACTATATTGACATCTACAGAGAGTTAACTGTTATGTTTTGACTGGACTGATATGCCATTAGTTAGACATACTGACCATCCTCTTGCATGCACAAAGTGGGCAAATGCATAATTGTATAGATAAAGTGCAATGAAGTTCCAACAAGAGAAAAGCCTCACTCTATAGGCATGTCACTTACTACTGTATTCCTGCATGATAGTTGGTCAGATGTGCCTTGATGAGACCTTAGTACCCACCACATGCGGCTAGGAAAGTATACAAGCTTATAACAACTTAAAATAAATAGCAATGACAGTGGAAAGATAGAAGTAGAGCTAGCATAGAAATTATACACCCTGCATATCTGGTTATTAAATATTGGCCATCGCCGAAGTCTGATGTATCGGATCATTATTGTACATAAAACGACGAAATAACGTATATCAATTCTTCAAACTACACCTTGTGTGATACAGTTTGAATGTCTTGACAAAATTGCATTTTTTTGCATTTGGGGGGGGAGGGAGATGCAGTTAGTCTAGTACGGAAAAACCCGTTTACGAGAGTTTCTATGCGATTTGGTGCCGTTGAACGGACTGGTTCAATTCCCATTAGTCTCGAGAATCTTGTGGGATAACTAACATCACAATGTCCCTTCTATAAGAGAGTTTCACCTGTAATTTGAGAATTTACGATAAAAAAATATTGGACCAAATAGTGTCACAATTATTTCACACATTTGGCTAGTGTTAAATGTCACTGGTAATACAATTTATGCATTCATCATTTTTGTACTTGTGGTTACTTTGAAAGTGTATTAAATGTTATGAATTTTGGTTATTTTTGACTATTTTTACCAGAGGCTTTACTTTCATCATCATTAAGTACCGTGTCCGCAACAAATGTTGGCTGCAACGGATCTTCAACATTCTCCTGTCTCTTGCCTTGATGGAGCTACATGTCCATCTAGTAATGTTTCTCTCCCACTTGTATCTATGCCGTTCTCTTGCTCGCCCCCTTCGACTTTACATTCAAATAAGATCTTCAACAAGGCTTATAATATGTACAAAATATTATATTTCTTTTAATAGTTCTTTTCTCATTAACAAATGGACGCAAAAGAAGAAGAATGAGAAGCTTTGCTGAAGATATAAATCTGGATAGATAGATGGAGGATACTGTGGACGCATCCAATACGTGTCCTTATGGGTTATTGGTTTATGTATGGATGGTATGCAATGCTTTGAGAAGAAGCATATTAATCTGATGTCGTATTTGTGTATGTTAGTACGCATGTTCTACTATTATGTATGCAAACATCCACGTACATGAAAGTCTGCCGCCACGTGATGTTATCAATGTCGGCTACTCTCCTGGAAGATTCATTCACTTTTTCATGGAGGCATATTATCTTTTAAATCGTGTAAAACGTTCTGAACATCGATATAGTTTCATGTAAATCTGACCAAAAAATAACATTCTGTTGTTTATCTCTATAGATTTTACCTAGATTTACCGGCAGATTATACCTTACCATTAGCATGCATACATTGTTCAATAGTCAAAATGTGTTGTCTGATCATATTCATGCATATATTTTATCTTTCACAGAAGGTTACGAGTGCCGAGCACTTGCCACTGCTTCGCTCTTCTTCTCTACCATTAAAGTGCCTTACGTTTTCATGGAGTGGCAACAAATGAGAGAGAGGCAGCATTTGGCGGATACAGCTTGCCGTCCGGAGCAGATCAGAACATTGAGTAATTTTTTCTCAGATAGAGGTTATGTTCCACACGAGATCAGATCGGGGATAATGCTGAACCCGTACAGTGCGGAAGACTGGAGAGTTGGTGATATTTACTGGCGAGCCAAGGAACAAGATTTGCTTGTTCCTTCTATGTAAATATTACTTACACGCGAGAATCGCGTCTTTATTAACAGATGGGTTAGCGAAATTATAAGTCCCGACAAGGTCCAGACCCAAGACCCGCAGGAATTCACATTACATTGACAATGCTACTTGGAGTACTATAATTGTCTAAAATTTCAACAATAGTTGGAAAGTATAGTCCAAAGGAGCAGTACTTCTCAACATGTTTCGCCCATGGTCGATTTTCACGTGGAATTTGTTTCTTTGACCTCAGAAGGACCCCCCCCCCCCCCAAAAAAAAAAGAGGAAATCTTCAGCTATGATTCATATTTGGATCCCATGTTTTATTATATTGTCAATATAATTTCAAATTGTTACAGCTTTGTGAATCCTCAGATGAGTTCGTGGAACTGCAATTGTTTATTTGTTCTTCGGGGTCCAACAACAAAACGATGTAGACCAAGGTTGGAGTCAGAAGATCAGTGTTGATGACAACTGCTATAGAGGACATGTTTCAAATATTCATACATTCACACGGAACAAAAATCACGTGACAATATAAACGATGTTGAGGATTGTGACTTAATCATCCGAGTCGTGAAAGATATATCTATATATACCGGTATATGGAAATCTGTGTTCATTCTCAAACTATTGCCAGATAGCGAAATGTAATCCATAGAATAGAATGCGTAGCATCATGGTTTACAGCTTGACTGGGATGCCTGTGTCTTTTGGCCTGACACATTCGATTGAATTTTGTGTCCGTTTAATTTATGGGTTGGAACAGTCAATTAAACCCACAAAACTCTTTAGTCTCCTCTTGCAGCGTGTATGGGAAGACATAGTTATATTATTTGCTCCATTTTTTGGTCCCAGAAAAGCATGAACAATTTAGAAATGTGATATTGTGTTGTCCACAGTGTATGAAATAGTGTCAGAGTTGGTGGGGGGGGGGTGCCAGCAATATAGTGATCGGGACAGCTTTTTTGTTAAATCTTTGATTGTATCGTAAAAACAAAACGGAACGAAATGAGGGAAAGTAAGGCAAAGTTGTGCAAACTTCTTCTTGTTCTTGTTTAGTTACGTCTACGCAATGTTCATGTGAATGTTTACAACAGGACACTGCGGAAAGTCTGTGCTTGTTTCTATATTGTTTCCTTTGCTTATTTGTGTTTATTTCGATCTTAAAGAATTATGACCGATGAAGCTCTTATTTTCTACTAAGTAATGATAAGAAAATGGGTAGTTCTCAATACCTTTCTTTCATACCCTGAAGACTCCAAGTTTTATAGGCGTGCAATGCTTTGACAAGAAGCCTTCTACTCATAGATGATAGACTGTCTACGTCAAGTATATTTCACCACTTTGTACGCATGCATAAGAGGATGGTCTGACATCCTGTCACCTGTGAAGAAATAATTGTCACTGTATGTCTTACCTAATTTTCTTAACTTTGTCTTCTGTCGTACTTATTCACTTGCTGTCTTAGGCTCGGGGAGTAAACCCCAACAGAAAACATGAAGGAAAGACCCTACAACAGTTGGTGGTGTATCTTATCGATCATCTTTTGGATCTCATGAGTTTTTTTTCTTGCTTCCACGCGTATTGGCGCTGATTTTTTCTTGCTTCCACGCGTATTGGCGCTGATTTTTTCTTGCTTCCACGCGTATTGGCGCTGCTTTTTTCTTGTGGAACTAATCAATAGAACCAGGAGGGAATTAATGCAAATTAATGCAACATGTCCAGCAAAGCAATCATGTGTAAATTTCTGAAGGCCTCATAGTCCATTTGAAATTTTACACTGGCCTGCTTTATGGGCGTTTGTAAAGACGTAAAAGGACATCATCATGCATGCATATAATCACATGAAAGCATGCAATCCATTTGGTAGTATCAGTATTGGCCGCATTTCCCCACACAGCCCATGTGACTACACAGTTTCAATATGGCCAAGAGACTATAGGAACATCATGTGATTTTTTACGCTATATATTCAGTTATTTCATGTTATGTTATACCCAAAATTAAAGTTATATTTCGTGTTCCTTCTTGTAAATATACGAGGGCGAATTGAAAAGTTTTGCCTCCAGAGCCATAACTTTAATAACAACGCTCAGAGCCACGAGACATCTATGTGAAAATAATCTCTAAGGAATGGCCACTGGGACATGAAATATCCTGCGACTGGAACGTGACCCATGCGCACAGCAAACATAAAATTGGGACGTGTATGGAAACGCGGTTGAATCAATTGTCGATATGGTGCAGAACATACAATGATGTGATCAATCCCTCGAAAGCAAAGGTTGTCTGGTACTCCTTAAATAATAATCTGGTCAATGACACACTGCCAGCTGTTAGTTGCATGGGTTCATTCATTGAAAGAGAACATGACCTTACATTCTTGGGATAATCTTTGATAGAAGTCTCTAATTCAACAAACACGTCACTAATATGATTCAAAAGGCTAAACGAGGGATCAGTGTTAACAGGGTTATGGCGTCCTTCGACATGCAGCAATGTGTACTTTTTTTGCTTCTGCGAGTAATGGTGCAATCTGTCATAGATTATGGCCTCGGCCTACTAAAACTGTCACAGACACGATAGATTGGAAAAAGTCCAAAATGAGGCAATGATAGCGTTACTGAGGTGTACTAGAGATACACCAATCTATGCTATGAGATTTCTGCTTGATCTCCCCAGCATTAGAGTGCGACATCAGGTAGCACAAGTTAGATAGTACTTTAAAGTGACAGAATACAACCACCACCCATTACACCAACGTCTACATGAGTCAAAGGGAAAACCAATCAAACGTGGCAGATCATGGATGGCAGAGGCCGAAGACACACTGCGAATAGTATGTGAATTGGAAGAAATAGGAAAGGGCAGTGAATGAGTGGAGGTAGACACTGAGAAGAAATCACTGACTAAAGTAATAATACAACTAGATAAAGCGTGTCAAAAATGGACGGACGACAGGGCTCAGGATACAGTGCACGAACTCGCCCAACTACACACAAAACCATAAGACATAATTATATACACACATGACTCCGTTAACAGAAACACAAATAAAAGCGGTTGGGGTTTTGTTGCCTACAGAAACAGCGTGAAGTTGGTTGAGAAATATTCTGCATATTCTACTGTCACATCGAGCATGAAGATGGAGATAGAGGGAGTTAAGCAGCACTTAATTGGTTGATAACTGATACATCAGCACACTCGGTAATACTCACAGACTCTCAAAGCATGCTGGGCAAGATTGAAAAGTTAATGCTAAGAAAAGAATAGTGGGACTTATTGAACAACTCAACTGTCCAGATCATTACATAGATATATTGCGCTGGTCATGCTGGGAACAGAGGAAACGAGAGAGCCGACTTATTGACAGGCAATGCGGCAATAGACGGCACATTGCTGAAAAGAGATAAAGCAGATTTAATGAAGGCAGTAATGCATTCATTTCAAGATGCAGATAATGTCAATGAGGCTGTGAATGTACACATGCAAAGAACGTTCGAAATCTAGAGGTGAGGGAACGAAAAGTAATTTTTTTGAAAAGTCCCGAAGATCACACAATCAACACGTGACCGGGACTCTGGGCCTACACACACTGGGATGGCTGCTGGAGCGGAGGGAGGAGCATTTATAGGAATGTCCCGCGTGCTGTTAAGCCAGCTTCTTAGCAAGAATCAAGAAACTGTTGAAGCAACGTGCTGTGATAGAATTCCTGGTGGCGGAAGGTTGTGCGCCTATCGGCATGCATCGAAGAATTACCGGTATATGGTGATGCAGGTGTGGATGTAAGAACTGTCAGGAGATGGGCAAGGACTATAAAAGAAGTCAATCCAACGAAGTCGAGCCTGCATGACCAGGTCACAGCCGTGGATGCATAGCATCAAGCTCGCGTGGACGAACTGATTCGTGCCAATCACCGTGTCAATCAGAAAGATATCGCCACAATGTTTAGGATTTCGACTGAGCAAGTCCATCACATTATCCATGCCTTGTATAGGAAAGTGTGTGCGTGATGGGACCCTCGCATGCTGACACCGGAAATAAAATAGTGGCGAAAGTAAGCGTGTCAGGAACTTCTGACGCGATATGAACAGGAAGGTGATGCTTTTATCCGCATAATTGTCACTAGAGACGAGTCATGGGTTCATCATTATGACAACTTAAACAAGAGTTTTAGTCGATGGAGTACAGGCATAACTCACCGTCACCAAAGAAGTTCAAGGTTGTTGATGCGATGGACTGGACTCGTGGTCTGTTACTCGGGGCGAAAATTTCCTCCAGTTTTTGAAACCGACTTCGGCGGGGAAAGTGTTGATGACAATCTTTAGAGACTACGAGGTCGTAGTCCACGTGGAATTTGTGAAGCACGACAATACCCTCAAATTCCGATCTTTATGAGACAACCTTAACTCTGAACATCACTGCTGCGTGTTCGTGTGGGCAAATCCGCAGTTCTTCAGCGAGACAATGCTCGCCCACGCACGAGTCGATAAACAGTGGCCGCATTGGAGTGTCTCAAGTTTGATGACATTTTACTGCACCCGTCGTACAGCCTCGATCTGGCACCTTGTGACTTTTTTTTTCTCTTCCCGTAGCTGAAGGAACACCTCACGGGACACCCTTACGCTTCTGACAAGGAGGTGCAACCGTGCGTACCTGGTTTCGGGGGGAAAATTCTGATTTCTTCCTCGATGGGGTGCAACAGCTAGTCCGTTGGTGTTTGTGCGTTGGGCGGAATGGGAACTATGTTGAAAAATAATGACACCTCACTTATAAGGTCATTTCAAGCTTTCAGAAAATGTAAAGTTTATATGTGCATCTTGAATATTAATAAAGTATCGCCTTTGAGGCAGGGGCGTACCGAGGGTGGTGAGGTCGCACCGGGCATCAAGGATTTAGGGGCATCAACATGTCCTTCAAAATCATGAAAACTTTGAAATGGGGTTTAAATGCCTTTGCCGTGCCAAAGTTGATACTCCGCACCGTTTAAAAAAAATCCAATTTTTTTATTATTAAGCACATTTATTTGGCGATTAGATAATCGCACATTTTTTGGCACAAAAAAGGGCAGAGGCAGAATCCAATTCTACTTACAAGGCTAATTTAGAAAAAGAAGGCGCTTTGGATTTGACCGATATCGGGCAGTGGTCAGCGGTTATTTCGGACAACACTAAGATGCACCTAATTGTGAGTGGTTCGGAACAACTCCAGAACATAAACCACCCGTTCGAGGATGTTACAACTGTAGTCGGAGAAAATAGGAAGCTAACTTGACCAAAGCCTGGTTCTCTAAGAAAATGCTGAATTGCGAAAAAGTACGCCGAATATGGATGTGTTATTCTCCAAGAAGAAAGTCCTTGTTCTGTTTCTGTTGTCGCTTGTTCCGACCTTGACTCAGTCTGAACCTGCCTTTGTTTCAGAAGAAGGTTTTAAAAACTGGTGGCAATTCTCGACCCGTGTAACAGACCACGAGTCCAGTCCATCGCATCAACAATCGCTGATGAAATGGAATGAACTTGAACTTCGGCATCGTACTGGTTACACTCTCGACAGTACCACTTAAGTACAAGTTCAGAAAGAGCAAAAAAAATGGAGAGAGATTATTAAAAGAATACTCGACATTATTAGTTTCTTGGACAAGCAAAACTTGGCTCTACTAGGTCATCGGGAGTGTGATCCATTCGAATCAACGCAGAACAAGGGCAATTTCCGTGAGCTTGTAAATTTTTTGTCGAAGTATGATCCCGTTCTCAAAGAACACACTCTTCGGATCCAACTTGGAGGTGCTCCACAGCCATCTTAGTTGTCCCTGAGTGTTCAAAACGAGTTCATCAAATTATTGGGTGAACAAGTTCAACGTCGTATTATCCAGCGGTAAAAGAAGCCAAATATTTTGCCATAATATTTGACAGCACATCTGATGTGCCTCATATGGATCAAACTTCGCAAGTGCTTCGTTATGTTGTGATTGAAGGCCATCGTGTGTCTGTTTAATGAGTCGTTTATCGACTTTATTTACACAGAGAAGAAAAATGCTGTCGAGATTGCAAGAATGATTTTGAAGAATTTAGAGGCGGACGACCTCGATATCATGGATTGCCGAGGTCAAGGGTACGATAACGCTGCTGTTATGAAGGTGGAACATTCAGGAGTTTAGAAACGGATTTGGGATATAAATCCAAAAGCCCTGTATATTGCCTGTTCGAAACATATTTTAAAACTAGCTGGGACCCTTGCGGCACAAGAAGAAATAAACTATGTGACCTTCTTCGACACACTTGATCGTCTGCACACCTTCTTCTCCATTTCCACTCACCGTTGGGACATGCTGATAATAGCCACTGGAACGAGTCTCAAATGATTAGCCGAAACACGATGGAGCGCGAGAGGCGAAGCTGTCAAAATGGTTACAGCCACTTTCTAAAGATTCTGGAAACACTTCAACTTTTAACTGAGAGAACCTAAAATTCGGAAACGATATCGGCGGCTGACATCTTGCTGGTGGCGATGCTGCAGTCATTCACGGACTTGGCGTATCTAGGGTTCTGGGCTCAAGTTTTAACGGAGATAATCGATGAGCAGGCATATATGCTGAAGAAGGGCTTGAGCTTTCTGGATTGTGCAGAAAAAATGAAAGCTTTGAGTGAATTCCTCATAACTTCGAGGAAAACAGTAGCCGATGCGAGTTTGAGCTATGCGCAGTCGGTGTGTTCTGATCTTGGAATCTCTACGGAGCCACAGCGGCGAATACGTCGTAAAAAGAAGATGCCTGGAGAAAAAGCCGCCGATGCCGGGTTAAGCTACAGAAATGAACTTCGGTTGGAAATATGCGCTTCCGTGGACAGAGTGTATCAGGAGATTTCAACACGATTTGAACAACTGCAAGAGGTTGCTGACACGTTTGGCATTCTTTCTCCAAAGCAACTGTTAAATGATCGAATCGACATTGATCTTCACAACGTTCCTGATGATGACATCGACAAGGATGAATTTTTACTCCAGAGAAACTGACTAATGAATTTTGTCTCAGCATCTTCGGCCTTGAACTTGAAGGACCAAGGGCCTTTGGAATTATTTGCCTTCATTCAGAAACATCTGCTTTCCGATTCAGTATCTAACATTGTTATCTTACTGCGTGTGTTCCTAACTCTAGATGTTAGTATAGCTACCCGTGAAAGGAGTTTCTCCAAACTCAAATTAATAAAAAACTATCGCAGGTCAACTATGAGCAACATGAGATTGAACAACCTCGCAATTATGTCAATCGAACATGAGCTGGTCAATGATGTGAGCTTCGACACAGTCATTAATGATTTCGCTAGTAAGAAATCTCGTAAAGTGAATTTGTCATTTTAAATTTAAATTTTAAAATTTGTTTCTATCTTTGTTAAATGTGGATAAAATCTATAACAATAATAAACTTGTACAATAGTTTTTGGGAGTTTCTGTTATTTTTTCAATTTCTGGGGGGGGGGGGGGTCAAAATCCTCATCGCATCGGGCAACACTTACCCTAGGTACGCCCCTGCTGTGAAGCAAAACTTTTCAATTCGCCCTCGTACGTTCATGATGATAGATCAGTCCTTAATGTCAGATTTATGTTTGTGCTACTGATACAAATATGGGAATGTTCTGTTCAACATAATATATACAAAATATGTGTCTAGTTACCAATAGACATTCAGATATTATAAACACTTTTTAAGTTGCCAGACTGTTGTTTGATAAACACAATAGCAAAAAGAAAATTACATCTGTTTGGTCATATAAAGAGACACAACTGTATAGAAAGACAAATAATGGAGGGCAGAGCACCGGGAAGGAGGAAAAAGGACAGACCAAGAAGATAACATTAATGCGTCTTGGAAAATGCAAGCAGCGTGGCCCAAGACAGAGAATGGTTCAGAGAGTTCATTGGCAAGTGAACTTTCTGGAGAGAATACGTCACATGACATCCAGTTACCAATAGAAATCCATCGGTGAATTAAGATTTAATTGTTGTTGTTCGTCCATCACAAGTGATGATGTCCATTTGTTACATCCACTTTTGAAAATTCAATTTTAGTTATGTCCTTGATTATGAGTTTGTAGATGGCTAATGAGCCCTATTCGAGCTGTAAATTTCCTTGGACAGTTTGGACATGGAATGACGACTGTAGACGGATTTTGGTCTATCCGTGACTTTCTAGCTGCTCTCTGCTGTTGAGCTGCTGCATTTCTTTTCTTTTCACAAGATGATGCGCTCTTTTTTATTTTAGAACGCCATGTAGATCTATTTTGTGCAAGTTCTTCCCATGTATCGTGGTCTATTTTAAAGGCTTTCAGTGAGTTCTTTAACGAGTCCTTGTAGCGCTTCCTTTGGCCACCTTGAGATCGTATACCCTTCTCTAGCTCACCATAGAGAAGTATCTTTGGCAGACGATGGTCTGGCATAGGCACCAAATGACCTGCCCAACGAATCTGTGTCTGCATCAGGATCGTGTCAATGCTTGGGATACCAGCTCTATCAAGGACAGTGGTATCTGGAATCTTGTCTTGCCATCTGATGTTCATAACTTTTCTCGGTCTATTTGTGTTAGAGTCATTGTCGAGGAGTGTGCGTACATTCCATGCTCCTAGAGTCAGTGGGAAAAGCTTTTCCCTTCGGGTGAATTTTCGTTGATTTATATATAAGATTTAATATGGTGCTGCATGCGGGTCAATCAAGCAAGTGTATAGCTTTAATATGGTGCTGCATGCCGGTCAATCAAGCAAGTTATGTGTATAAGTTATGTGACATGCTGTTCAGCACCGGATCATGCACATCGAGTGGTGACTCAAAAGTCAATTGCAAAGATTTAGCTACTGGAGCGAATCATGGATGATGTGATATGATAATTCTTTCTTGATGCCTCGATGTTCCCCAATGTCACATACAATCACATGTCGGTTGATGGCGTTTGGGATATTCTTCTTCGCTCGTTTTTATACTTTTGTTGGTCAGAGGGTGTAGTCCAGAAAATATGCGTTGATCCCTGGTTTATAGCTTGATTGCGATATATGTGCTTTATATTCGACATATTCAACTTCAACATGATACTTTTAATAATTGTGAACATCTAATTAATTGTGTATGCAATACCAACCTTCATAAGTTTCCATTTAGAACATGTATGACAGGTCACGGTGTTACTTTTTTCTCCTTTCAGGCCCAGTCTAGTAATGGAGGTCTTGGTCAGTTCTAATTCCTGAGTTAGACGCTCAGTTCTGTAATATTGCCATATAGATATCCCAGTTTAATTAGGACATGCAATTTATTACTGTAAAAAAAATAGTTACCCCAGTAGACACTAAGTTAATAGAGTGAAATTCATTTGTGCTTTCAGTTTTTATGAAGTTGCCTCAAACAAAATACTTAAATATTTCATTTTATTAATTTATTTTGGAAAAATAAAACACATTTGTATAATTTTTCGACATAGTCAACATTGCGTTCGATAAAAGATCTTCAGCGCTTATAAAGTGCTTTGATAAAGGTAGAAAAAAAATGTATCTCTTGCTACGTGTCTAACCACCGATGCATCATCTATGCACCGATTCATCGACCTGGAAGTCAACCTAAAGAGAAACTCACCTCACAGACACTTCGTAGTGCTGTAGAGTATCATGCATAATGTTGTATGCTGAACCTTTCTTGATGACTCGATGTGCTGTACTATCACAATAAATCGGCGTGTTTCCAGTTGATTCTTGATTAGAAACTAGCTTCATAGCACATGGCGCATTCCCATAATTGCTCCGCCCTTCGTTCCAGCAGCCATCCCAGTGTATGTAGACTCAGAGTCCCGGTCACGTGTTGATTGTGTGATCTTCGAGGCTTTCCAAAAAAATTATTTTTTTTCCTTCCTCCATAGATACTCTGAATTTCTGGCATTCTCTGTATGTGTACATTCTCAGCCTCATTTACAGCATCTCCATCTTGAAATGAATTTATTACTGTCTTGATAAAGTCTGCTTTATATCTTCTCAGCTTTGTGCCGTCTATCGCCGCATTGCCTGCCAATACGTCGGCTCTCTCGTTTCCTCTGACCCAAACATGAAAAGCACATCGAAGTATATCCATGTAATGCTCTGGACAACAGAGTTGTTCAATAAGTCCCACCATTCTTTTCTCAGCATGTACTTTTCTATCTTGCGCAGCATACTTTGAGAGTCTGTGAGTATTACTGAGTGTCTTGATGTATCAGTTATCAACCAATTAAGTGATGCTTTAACTCTCTCTCTATCTCCATCCTCATTTTGTCATGCGCGTGCGCTGAACGGCTGCAATCCACTTTTGGGTCACTATTCGATGTGCTTTATTAGGTCATGAACAACCTGTAACAGAACTCGCGCCGTTTGAAATGTTCTACTCCATTCAAACACATCCTTGGTTGAATGGCATGCATCATCATATTGAATCTTCGTTCACATATGAATTTCTACAGGTTTCATTTCTGCACTTCTAAAAAAAGATAACAGAACATTACTCCACTATGTTCCACTTTGGTCAATATTCAAGCGACTATTTATAAACTATCACTATGATGTCACTTTTTTTTAGTCTGTACCAACAAAGTGGTATATGCAGGACACTTGCCATTCTACACAATAATATCGACAAGTTGCAAGACAATGCTATTGTTATTGTAACGTACCTTCAATGTTCCATTTGTCGCAATTTCGTATACTTAATAGCACAATTTACTGTTCCATCTGTTCTCAACATCTCTTCAGATACACTGACAGACTTACACATAACTTCAGGCACACTGACAGACTCACACATAACTTCATATAAACTGACACTCACACATAACTCCATGTAAAATGGTAGACTCACGCACACTTTCAGGTACACTGACGGACTCATACATAACTTCAGACAACACTGACAGACCCGCACACAATGTCACCTACCTTAGCGTTGATATCGCCCATGACAATATTTACTTCATGTTATTTGCATTGTTTCATAACTGTGTTCAAATCCTTGCAGAATTGTTGTATTATAATAATATTAAAAAGAAGACTGTTAATGGCAAATTTTGTCAATCCCCGCCCCCTCCCATGTCAATAAATAATTGAAATAAATGTATGTATTACAACTTGCATAAAAATGAATTGCAAAAAATTGTTAGTAAAAGTTGTTACTATTTCACAGTTATGCACGTTGTTGTTGTTTTTTTAAACCAGAGACATACTTTTGAAAATTCATGTGATTTAAAGTGAAGTATTATTATTAATAATTTTAAACTAGAAAGTTCAGAAAGATACATACGTTTGCTTTATTGATTGCACAAACGCTTTTGACAAAGTAAAACACGACCAGATTATCAAAATGGTAGAAGATATTCTTCTTCTTCGTTTGTTCTCAAACTCCTGCAAATTAGCAGGATGTAGTCCAGAGAACAGAATGCGTTGTGTCATGGTTTACAGCATTGCTGCGATATCTGCACCTTTCGGCCTGACACATCCGACTTCAGCATGGCTTTGGGTCACTGACCCTATGTGGGATGGGACAGCCAACTCCATCCCATAACCTCCTTAGTCGCCTTTTACAACATGCGTGGAAGGTAAACAGTGTTGCTATTCTTTGCCCCCCTTTCGGGCCCCGGCAACATACGGGCGGTAGAAGATATTAATATGGACAGTAAAGATCTTAGAATTGTGCGCAATATATGCTGGCAACAAAAAGCAACTATGAAAGTGGATAATATACCTGGGAAGTATACACAAATAAAACAAGGTATACGCTAGGGATGTGTATTGTCACATATTTATTTTCTCTTTTCAGTGAGAATATCTTGAGATCAATTAAGAATATGCCAGGCATCAAAATAGGACACAATATCAATAATCTACGATATGCAGATGATACTGTGTTGATAGCAGAAAGCCAGGTACATCTCCAAGATCTGTTAAACAGGACGGTGATGGAAAGTGAACAGAAATGTTTTAGATTAAACATAAAACAGACAGAAACAATGATAATATCAGGAAATAGTACCCCACAAAATAGTAAAATAGTATTAAATGAGAAAAACTTAAAGCAGGTGAATATTTTCAAATATTTACGAACATTAATAACTTCAGATGTCAAACCCCGCCGAAGACGGATGTGTTGGGCCATTGGTGCAAATAAAACGGCACCACAACGCATTTCCATTCTCTGGACTACATTCAACTGGAAATCTTGTAGGACCATTGTCCTGTTACAAGAGAAATCCAGCGGGAGTTTGAGAATGAACGCTGAAGAAGAAGAAGAAGATGGCAAATGCAAGACCGAAATTAAGAGCAGCATTCCATAAAATGAAAAATATCCTATGCAACAAGTCCATATCGATGGATACTAGAAAACGTGTCCTCAAATTGAACCAGTGCTACTCTATGGAAGTGAAGCATGGACAATAAATAAAACATCACAAAAATCATTGGAGGCAGCGGAAATGTGGTTTATTCGAAGAATTTTACGCATTCCTTGGACAGCAAAGATTACTAATGAAGAATGTCTTAGAAGGATGGATGTGAAAAGATGCATTATTGATAATATATGAAAAAGACAGTCAACATTTATTGGGCACAAAATGAGAAGAGAGGGCATTGAGAATAAAGTGACAACAGGAAAGATAGAATGAAGAAGATCAAGGGGAAGACCGAGAGAAAAGATATTGGACAGTTTGATTAAATGGCTTCGATTGACGACACCAATAGAGATTATGACATATGAGAGATCGATGTACATGGAGCAATATGATCGCCAACGCCATTCGACGCGGCACTTGATGGTGCTGACTATTGTTCAGAACAAATACACGTATTCAAGTCAACTTTACCAAGACTATGATCATCAATTTCTCCATCATAAATGTGATATTATTTTCAATGGAGAAACATTTCAGGTAGTAGGAAACTTCTGCCACTTGGACATCAAAATGACATAAATATGCAGCGTTAAATACAGTGAAAGTATTGATTTTGCCATGTAATGTATTCAATCAACAACCGAATCTGCAAAGCAAAAGCAATAAGAAAATATAACAAATTAAGTACGTGTGGCTTTGATATAATATAGGCCCTATATCTAGTTAACAAATGGTTCTGAAAGCAGCATAAAACATTAGTAAAAATCAGGAAAGAATCATTTGCAAAACACACACAAATGAATAAGATAAATCATTAAATAACAATACATCTTTAAAACAATGCGGGGAAAATGTGCACATATCGGGTATGCAACTTAGAGTGGGTAAAAAGACTCATTATTAGCAATAAAAATGGGTGCCAGTTTGCAAATAAAAAGACAAATAAAGACATAAACATCCATCAGAGGACAGTACAATAGTTAATATACAAATGCAATAACTACACAAAGAAACACCACAAAGCTCGAACTTGTCATGAAATTTCTGCCCTATGCGCTGGATTCTGCTCTGAATGAGTAATAATGCACTCACGAGCACACACACACATATTAAAGATTGAATAGCTACTTCATTAATGGGTTAGAAGGAAGAATGCACAATTTTAACCAGGTATATTCGGCCGTGGCAACCAGGTCCGTAGGGCCGTGGCTACCAGGTCTGTTCGGCCGTGACTACCAGGTCCGTTCTATCTCGGCTATCTACAGTAGAGTTCTACGAGCAGAATCAAGACAAGATTTTTTACGTCATTATTTCGTACATTTCGTTGGTCCGCGTTGATGGGAAACACAGTAAGCTTAATATTATCATGTTACGGCGTGTCAAGTTCGAAACCGCGTACGGACAAAAAAATCCTAATTGTGATATCTCGCCTAACAGATCACTCTTCCAATCGACCCAACTGTAAATGGGTAGGGATTGTCTCGCTATTAGGTTACTTTACCGTTTTATTTTGGTAACACGAATACCTATTTCTGTTCATTTAGAGTTTTGATATAAATGGGTAACTGACGCATGAGTTAAGGAAGGTAAAGACAGCAAGAAAGGGGACTGGATACCCCACCTAATAGTTGATGCGGCTTAGTACATGAAGAGTTTTCTTCAGCCCCGACGGCAGGTTGCTGTCATTGAACCTACCTTTACTTTGAGAAACATGAAAATTGTACAAAGGAGCAAACGTAGCACAACGAAATAGATATAACCTGGTCTACTATTTCTGTTTTGCAGTGTTAGATTGTAATATAGATCTATATTACACATGCCAATGTGCCCGTCCATATCCTTACTGTTCGTTTTCTGTTGCATGTTTTAAAATTGTTTCAATTTTTGTCTTAATAAAAGTCTTTTGGTCGAAACGTCGATTTGTGTATGTGTTATTATGTGTGTCTTTAGTTATTAGAAAAACTTCATTACCATATTCCAAAACATCTATGGACAGAACCTAAACTGTACCCTTCAATATTATTTTTGACAGAAAATCTGGTCGGCATAGGCCTACATGTCCCAACTATGTAAGTTTTCGCCTTTTTTAGTATAACGATTCACAGTGTCTACGATGGGTGTCAAAGGTAAATTGTATCATTATATAGCAGAGATAATAATATTTAAGTATTTACCATAAGATGTACAGTCTACTTTTTTTTAAAAAAAGAGAAAAAAGTATCCGTTATGATCGAATCATGTATTTTGTAGACTCTATATACCTAGGTGAGATGGGGGAGGTCTCACACAGTAACTGTTCTGGCTATAAACGATGACAATAAAAAAGTTGCAAAACATAAGACAGAATATCCAAAATTGTAAAAAATTGAGTTTGACTCGTTTACATTATCTGTTTACATTATGACACGTCGGCGAAATCTGCTTGTTTTATATCAACCTAATGGCTTCCGTTATGGCGACATCCAAACAAAACATCCATAGACTGCTTTTCTGTAATTGCTGTTAATGATTCGACAACATGGTGAACATTTTAGATACATGTTTTTAAATGTGTACTTTATTCAAAAAGTTATTTGCATTTCGTCACAAAATTGTCATTTTTTAGCACGGAAAACGGCCCCTAGTTCATGTTTACGTTTTAGTTGGGATGTCTTCTGTTGAAGAAAGTGGTGGTGCATGGTTACAGACAGTGTCTGAGACACTGCTACAAAGTTGATAAACTCGAACCAGACAATCACATTAATACACGTAGAAGCCTCTAAGTAGAATGCTTCTTCGCAAAGCACATCGCTTATACTTGAAGTCTTCTGAATATGGTAGAAAGTTCTGGAGAAACGTCTCTTTTGTACATTGATTGAAGTTCAGTCAGCGAATTTCATTCTTATCAGTATTAATTTATAATAATTATACATAGTAATATCCGGCATATCTAGTTCTAGGAAGTGAAACTAAAATAGGAAAGAAAAATACCATAGTTAGATATCCCTTGAAAATTGCAATTCAATGATACCTCAACCAAGTCTGTATGTCATCCTTGAAAAAATTATACTTTTTTAAAATTAATTTGGCATCAAATTAATTTACATGAAACAGGAAAATATAAATTGAACTTGTGACCACAATATACCTTTTAATAGAGCTGAGCTGATAAGAATTTCTAAATTATCTTAGTTATTTTCAATAAAACGATACACAAACTAAAATTTGTGTTGGAATATTCAGATCAATAGAAAACTAATTGATATTCAAAATGGTGGCTAATTAGCATAATTATAATGAAAATAAATTATATATCTATTAAACATAATAATACCATAGAAACTATATATTTTTGTATTTGCAAAAACAAAACGCATCTGTTTATCACATTGACATGATTCTCAAATGCATGTAGAACTAATTAATTTTCAAAATATCAGCTAACTGGCATAATTAAAACATGTTGATGTTTTTAAAAAATTAACTGCTGTTTTCAGTCATGCCAAACATTCATAAAAATTACATATATAAAAATAAAATAGTTAATGAACTTAATAAATCTAGGAGCCTACAATAGTTTTCTTAATTTCACTAAATTTAAAAGGATTATAATGGATTTAACTTACCTTGAAACACTTAATTCTATATTACTTCAGTATGAGATAAAATCTCTATCAATCAATGACCACATTGTAGCAAAGATGTCCAGTCCCAAATAATATACCCTTGATATTGGCATCCATAGAGATGGATATAGAGATAACATCACAAGATGGACAGGTTGCAGTCTAGCAGAGTGCACCATTGAGACAAGAGACGGGATGTTGGTGGTCTGTTTCAGCCAACATTCGTTGCCGAGATAGCACTTAATGATGATGATGATGGGCATAGACACAATTATTCTAAAAATTTCTAAAAAAAATGAGCATGGGTTAGGGAACCCTAGTCACAGGATATTTGTAGCCTAGAGCAATATTTACTGTATATGTGCAAACCGGATGTCCAAGCACCTAGACACAGGTGTCGTTTTAGAAAATTTGTATAAAATATCAAAACTAGGTTGAAACATAGTGCAAGTTATGCCCATATATATAAGGGAATGTATTAGGGTGTTCAAACCCTCCCCCTCCCTCCTGTTAGCAAAACGTAACATGACTTCTAGTACTAGAAACATGGTCAAAAAGCCACAAAAACCCTCTCTTAGCAATTATTTGCAAGAAGGTCCTATTCTTGGATATAATATATTGAAGTACCAGCCTATGTACTTCTGAATGTTGAAAACACATATGCAAATTAGGCCATCCTATTTGCATATTTAAAAAAAAAGAACTTCACAGTTCTAACCTGTCACAAAATAATATACTGTATAAGCCGATAATGTTTTTTACATTTATCCGAAATTGATTTAGGCAGGGCTATTCAACTATATTTACTCTGGGGCCAAAATGGGGATCATCACGGGCCAGAGGTCCGAACCCAGCCTAAAAAATTATTTATATTTCCTATAGGAGTATAGTTAGTATAGTACCATACACTTGAAGACATTTCATGTGGTTAGTGTAATAAAATGTACAATTTTTATAAGAAATGCTAGGAGAATTTTTATTTTTCTCATAGATTTATAAAAAAAACCCATTTAATTATTTTATACATTTAGTTTTTTTTATAACTTAATTTCACTGTTTTAGCAATGATCCGCGGGCCACTTACTAGGCCTTTGTATAGATTGAATAGCCAATCTATAGCCCTGGATTTAGGGGTTTATAGGGCCTATAAATGATTACAACACAAGTTTTTTAAAAATATTATTGGTTAATCAAATACTGGTAACAAAGGGAAAAAATTTACCGGTTAAAAAAAAAGACAATGACTCACATGTTTTTATCTCATATGTTCAAGCAAGAATAAAATGCCTAGGGCTTTACCAGTATCTGATGTTATTTATTAACCAAACTACAGTAACACGTAAGTACATATAATATCTATGAAAACAAATGAAATACACAGATCTACCAGTAAGTCACATTATCGTCTAGACCTACCGAGTAGTGTTTTGGTAGAAACTATGATAGTAACAGACAAACTTAACACTTTGCTCACCAGCAATACAGAGCGTACTTATCCACCATTACCAATGGTGCACGCAAAATTTTATACATTAACATCACCATCTTTAAAAATCCGTATAAAATCAATTTAGCGCGAGAAAGTCGTGAAACTTTCTATGTTTGTAATGACTGTTTGCACTTTCTGAATGAATTTGAAAGCTCCAGAGTTATTTCAAGTACAGAATGCTACTTATCATAATGTTAGGTATAGATTTATATTAATTCTTATATATCATACAATATTACCTTCAAAATCTCAGATATTTCATGATAAAAACTCATCTATTATGTCTATATCTGTATGGCATATGTGCCACCATTTTTACACAACATAATTTCCTGGAAACCCTATTTTTAGTAACATTATTGCAATGGGTATTACTGTATTTCTGATCTATCATAGCATTTTTGATGATCGTCAAAACTGGTCACTGAGGATCTATAACGGAAATTTGTCGGTCGTCGAAATTGGTCAGAGAAGCGTTAAATAGGAAGCATAATGTTTTCCAAAGGTCACAGTATGCACATACCATGACTGTCTACTATACTGTAAGACCTGTGTACAGAAAATTTAAACATGACCCCAAATGCCGCTTTTGTCATGCGACTAAAGTATATAAATAGCGACCAACGACAATAATAAAAAATATAATGAATGAAGTCCTAATTAATTCTGTACAGAGGTCTTGTACACATCACGATCTCGCACAAACATGCCACTTCGAGAAGTTTTCCCGTTATAGGCGGTCTTGGGTATTTTAAAACCCGCGTTGGAGGAAGGGGGAGTAACCGAAAACAATAGGGAAAGGCATCTTCTCTGTTTAATCACTTTTGAAAAGTGGTTCCAAATCCTGACACATCATTCCGCCATAATTGATACCTGTAGGTTAATTTTAAGATCTTCTCATGTTTACGTGACCATATATTCTCTAAAAGGTAAACATGCCTTTATGAAGTTCAAATTCTTCTGTATCCTATAAAAACAAATTTCCCTGTATTGTTTCCTGCTTAGACATTACTGTCTGCTGTAATTTTGTCTGAACCCTGAAGCAAAATAATTAATTACTATTCACTAGTACAGTTCCACGTCAGAAAGCCTGGACACAGAACACAAACAATTCGTCCGGGAAAGTATGGTCTGTTGTTCCAAAGTGGTACCACCTGTGATAGTCATCTATAGAGGTGGTTAAGGAAGGCGAAGCTGTATTATCTATGATGCATTTTCTCAGAATACAATGGCCCTTTTCATTCATTCATATACGGGGTAATTTGAGTGGGGCAAATGAAAAGCAATGACCTTGCATCTTATGGTTGCTAAAGTATGTGTTACATTTAGCATGATTTCGCTTATCCCATCATTCTTATAATAATTGGATTCTACATCTTGGCCTATAAATAGATTCTATACTTTTTTTAACATTTGGGACATTAAAATCATGTCTTCGGTTTATAATCGAATCGGTTTATAAACAGAAATTAACAGTACACGCAAAAGTTATAATTATAAAAATCATTTTATTTTTTTCTGACATCTATCTGTACATTCAATTTCAAAATAAATTTTTGTGTTTTTTTAGGCACTAGCCCAAAAGGAGAATGAGCAATAAATCAGAATCACTCAACGATATCTTATTTTCTGAATCACTGGTAGACCTTTTGACATATCAAAGCATACAAGAAAATGTGTAATATGACTATAAAACCTGCATGTAAACTTCCAAAGTAGCCACCATTAAAATTCTGGAATATTCTAGCAATGAAAAAGATAATCTGATTGGTCAATGCTAAGTTTAGTTTCCCATACAGAAGCATTCTTTCTCAGGGTCGACAGACTGCACCCTTCATCTTTTTTTTTTTTGCTAAGTAAGTTTAAGCCGACCTACCTCTGCGTTCACTCTAAAATAATAATCACTAATTTTGTGTGATTTTCAACAAGGAGCTTTAAGAATGTGTGCTACTGTTTGATTTGCACCATATAGGCCTAGCATATCTGATTTCAGCATGCTTTTAATTCAGATGAGTCTCCTTAACCTGTGACAGCCTTTCTATCTGTCAACAAGCACTAAGTGTGTATCAGGTATCAACTCTTGGATATGATGGTTTATCACTCACTATGCCCATGGACTTTACAGGACAAATGATGTTCCTGAGTGACAGTCATCAAGGAAGCCATAAATAGTGGTTTGGACTTGGGTTGACTGCACCTATCTCATGCAAAGTGTTCCGCTCATTGTCTCGTGTGATTACATGTCCATTGACCCCCCCCCCCCCCCCGCCTGCCTCTCCCCTGTGTCCTCTGGTACTAAACCTTTTTTCATCTGTGATGGTGATCCCATATAGCCTTCTTAGCCGAAGTTTCATTTACTGACATCATGAACATTATGTCCAAGTCAGTCTCTACACACATTTAAGAGCACCTTAACACATTTGCTGCATTTTGCTTTTCCATAAAATATGCATCTGGAATATTACTAGAAGCTTGCTCTCGAGCTGAACACTGCGTTAGTTATGATATCTGTACATCATTTTCTCCATTCTATTGGTACATGCACTGCCCTCTATCATGGTGTTGCCTTCTCATTGTACACAGTATATTAGCCTTACGTCTCTGGAGATTTGTTCACTATTCTCCCCACACATTCTTCTGATCATTCCGTAGAGGGAGAACTTTTTCCCATCACATCTAGTCCCTCTCATTTCTACCATTCTCTGAATACGTACATTGTCTCATTCAACCTCCTCCTCATCATCTCGTAGGGTATCCATGACTGCTCTAAGCTATTCAATCCTGTCTCTTCTTATCTTGGTGCCGTTCACTAATGATTTACCAGCCAACACATCAGCTCTTTCATTTTCCCTGACTCCAGCATGACCTGGACAGTAGATCTATGTAATGCTCTGCACATTGTTGAGAAGAGTGACCCATTGAGTTCTGATCAAATACTTTTCTATCTTGCACAGCATACTTTGAGAGCCCAATAGAATCACTGAGTCTGTTGGTGGTTGCATCACAAGCCAAGTGAGAGCTACTTTCACTGTCTCTATTTCCATTCTCATACTCGATGTTGTAGTGGGGTACACAGCTGACTTCTCAGCTAGTTTCTTGCATATATTTATTATTGGTAGCATATCCTATTCAGGACGTGGCTATGAACCCAACATTTTTTGGCTGTAGTGATTTTCTAGGCAATATAAATACGTCCAGTAATTTGTCAGTAGTTTCTGAATGGTCCGGATGCACAAATGCCTGTGGCGGGGATCGAACTCGGTACCTTGGCAGTCACAGACGGGCCCTGTACCACTCTGCCGCAGAGCCTAAGATTTATTATTATTAGCTGAGAAAAGTCATGTGGGACATTACTTTCTGACTCTTATAGTTTCAGCTTCATGATTAATATAAAAGGACTCATAACCCATTAGGTTCATAGGGGTGCCACACTGGATACATCGGCACAAAAAGCTCTCCAAACAACTCTGTCCTCAGCCATTTGGAGGAGTGTAAAAAACTCACGACGAGGTCAATCCTTGATGTTATCAATCCAGGATTTTATTTGTTGCTCTCCTCCTTTCACCCTCAACTGTTTCTTGCAAAATAAATTTATAAAATGAGTTGTCTTGTTACAGATCCAAACCAAACACATTTATGCTGTTTCATGATTACAATACCGGTAGTTCTATTAAAATAATGTTTTGTACCATCGATTGCGCTCAACCAATGTTGAAACTTCAGTGGTGAGATATTTTCCTAACTAGTGAATTTGCACAATATTTTTTCACACCTGGATATCACTTTTTTGTAAACCAGCTTGAGATTATCTGACTACCTGGTTACCTGGTAAAAATTATTGGACATATTGACAACACAGTTATAAGTATCAACATTATTACAGTCTGAAATCAAATTTGACCAAATGGTAAGGACAATAGTTTCTAAATATTGAGGGTTCCGGTAAAGGATAAGTACCCAGTAAGGTCAGAGTTAACTTCATACTTTCGAGGGAGAGAGGATTAGAAGAACTCAAACTGCATTCACATCTCACTGTGATTAGTTTGCTTGTTTACCAAAAAAGGATTCAAATCATCATTTGTTTATTTACCCAGCTAAAAATATGCAATTTACTTTCAGAGGTACTGGAAGTATACTCATTTTTGGTTATCTGAGTTTCTAGATTAGCAGTAAAGATTTTTTGCAATGGAATATTTGATTTTACTTATGAAATTATTTGTACTTTTGCTGTAGAAAACATTTGGGGAAAAAAGTAGGAAACAAGTAAAGAAAATTATATTATAATGTATCAGTGCTTTGAATTTATGATTTTACTCTCTGCAAGTTGGAAGTGATTGGCCACCTTATGACTCACATTCACTACAGTGACACCGTCGAAGACAGATGTGTTGAGCCATTGGCACAAATAAAACAATGGCAGAAAGCGTTTCCATTCTCTGAAATACATTCTGCTGGAAATTTAGTAGGACCTGCTACAAGAGAGACGCTGTGGGAGTTTGAGAATAAACGCTGAAGAAGAAGAAGAAGAAGACAATGGTGATCTCAATTCTTCATATTTTTCTTCTTCTGCGTTAGTTCTCAAACTCCTGCATATTGGCTGAATGTTTCCCAGAAAACTGAATGTGTTGTATCATAGTCTATAGTTTTTCTGCAATATCTGAACCCTTCTACCTAACACATCTGACTGATCCAGCATGACTTCTGGATCATTTTGACCTATATAGGATGGGACAGGCAATTCCGTCCCACAACCTCCTTATTTTCCTCTTATGCCGTACATGGAAGGCGAACAGTGTTGCTATTCTTTGCTCCTCTTTCAGACTTCAGCAATATACAGGCAAAAATATAAATTTTAATCTATTAAAATAAAACAAATATTTTAGTAGTACATACAGTGTGCATTTTGTGCATGTGCTGAAATGATTTTTAAATAAAATTTTCTAATGAGGTGAAAACATGTTTTTTCTTTCTAGATTATAGATGATGCAGAGAAGAAATGGAAGAAACATCAAGTGCTGTAACTCTGTACTCAGATTTTTCTAAATGTCTCTCAAAAACACTGTCCTTCTTGTTCCGTCTTGCTTGGATATCGAGAATCAGACTTCCTGCATATCTGACACTCATATTCTTGGCATCAGATATTAGGCTCAGTGTTGAAATTGTTATTGGAGAAATTGATGCTGATCTAGATAATTTTGATGATGATGATGATGATGGTGAAGCTTAGTTGTGAATTTGTAATGCATAAGTGGAGTTTTCTTCACCTTTTGAAATATACTGTTTATTAGCAGCTGATATCCAACTGCAGGCAAAGACTGGAGCACAATGAGTAGGGGAATTCGTGATCTTCGTGACTTGATAAGTGTATCAAGGATGACTTTCCATGAAAGTGAAGATGAAATTTTTTCTGGTGATGACAGACAAATCAGCAAAAATGTCATCATGCATTCTGTTTCTGCTGAACAAATGGCTTCAGAGTCAGACAGCTCAAAGTGTGAGCTCAGTTCAAAGTGTGCACTTCCATTCTCTCGTATTGTCTCACCTGACTCTGGGTTTATCACAAATGATTCACCTGGGATCTGCTCTGCTGGTTCTCACAATGCTTTCGATGACAGCTTGGCAAATGGAGACAATATACATAATGCAAGTGATAACTCTTTGGGCAAGAGTCCTCGAACAAGTCTAACTAATAACTCTTTGGATAAGAGTCCTCCAACAGGCATGGCAAAAGTTGCATCATCAGAGAAGAAGAGAAGAAAAAAGAAAGGGAATAAATTATTTCATCCCTCAAGACATGAACTACCACAACAGTTGCCTTTGCCATCAGAGATCAGTATCCATGACTCTGCACATGATTGTGATATAAACCAATCAAGCATGATCAACGTGCAGAAATCTCAGTCTGACCAGTCAATAGCAAGAGTTAGTTTTGATGATATACTTCCTTATATGGATGCAACACTTGTAGCCAATTGGCTGACACGTTCCAACATAGCCATTCAGGAGCTTGTCAAATATTGTTGCAAGGGGGACAACTTCGTTCAGTTTGCTCATTTCTGGTTATCTGAGTTTCCAGATTTACAAAAGAGAGATATTTTTGCAATGGAATATTCAATTTTAGTAGAAGAAATTACTCTTGCTTTTGCTGTGGGGAAAGAGAACAGGAAAGTTGTGAAAAAAGATGTTATAGACATTTGCGCAGCAGTGTTCCAAGAGTATCCAGACAAATTGCTGGCTGAAAATGGGACTAATATATTTTTAGATTGCTTAGATATTCTCTCCTCTAAAAAACAAGATCGCTACAAAAAGTTGTTATCTGATGTGCACTGTTCAACTACAAATCGTCAGTATGCTCAGTGGCTATTAGCAACTCGCTCATTTGCATTTGTCAATGTATGGTCAGCTGTGGTCAACTTCTACAGGAACTTAATAGGAGGACGGTCTCAAGGCATGCCAGTTTTAGATTTGTGTTCATCAAAGGAGAGTATTCCACATAGAAGAATGCTGCAAGCAATCAGGTTTGATAATTTATATTTCAAGTATTGTTAACCTGTGATGTTCTTTAGTGCTATATCCATCGGATAAAATCAGATATCTTAAAATATTTTTGATAGTTTCAAGACATTTGTACATGCACTGTTACAAGATACAAGAGACAGAAGCGGGCATGTAGAAAAGAAAAAAATCTCAACGTCCCATAGACACCCTCTACAGTTGTCAATTCTGTAGAAGAACATTCTGTGCATGCATTGGACTTGTTATTCATTTAAAAACACACTATTAACTTTATTACTTTTTGTTATTATTATTATGGTTGAGTTTTGGTCATCGTCGATTACGACGGACAAACATCTTTCAAGTGGTCGTGGGTTCATTCCGATGTGACGTCATGTTTACACGTACAATTATAAGTAAATTAAATTGTTTTATTTATCCTCTTGTTTCCTACTTGAATTTATTGGTATAAGCTATTATTTGAAGCAACATTGTACTGTTCTATGTTATTTATGTTTACAAGAAGATATATTGGCCCTTGTAGTACGAATACAAATGTTATATGTTTGTGTTACTGAGGATACTTCAATATATGTACAGGATGTTCATTGTTGATGTAATAGTCCTTGTCGCTATTGGTCCATTCTCAGTGACTTGAGTACACAGTTTGAATGTCTTGGCAAAATTGCATCTTTTTTTGGAGGTACGGTTAGTCAAGTACAGAAAAACCTGTTTACTCAAGTTGCAAGGCGATTCCTTTCTGTTAGAACAACCTGGTTCAATTCCCATAAGTCTCAATATATTTTCTCAGAGATTCCTAAGGGTTATTGCTTCAAGCTATAGTCATGTCATGGTGCAAGAAAAGAAGGCGAGACAACTACATAGTACACATCCACTCAACGGAGGTCTTTTTTGACAGAAACGCACCATTGCACTGCCATATTTTGCATTTCTACGAAAGACTACTTGCACTTCATTCTTTTCATTGGCTGATGACATCTAGTAGCGTCTCGTAGTGACGCACAATATGGTAGTTTGATGACATGTTTCTGCTGATAGGTCAAATAGTGCCCAGTGAGCAGATGTTTACTATATACTTGTCTCGCCATCTCTACTGTGTGGTTATGTGCTATGAGTGATACACTTGACAGTAGGGTGTGTTACTTCATTGAGAGGGATGGGGAAACCTACATATTAAAACTGGCTTTATAACAATGTTATATTTCAGAAATTGAAGTAGTGAAATATTTTGGTCACATTAAATATCATTTTGGTTTAGATAGAGTAGAATTAGAATAGAAGATGTGGTTCCAGTATTATAGTAACATGTGCCAAGGACAGATCATGAAGATAATGGATTGTCCTTAAAGTACATTGTCCTGAAAACCTTTGTCCTGAAAGTAGATTAGTCAGGAAAATTAGGTAATGCAGAATTTTTCAAGTGAGTTGTAATGAGAATGATGATCTGTACAGCACATAAAATGTGATGATGATGTTGAACAGTATGGTAATGTGTATACAAGCATATGTAGAATGTCACTATAATAAACAACCTCATATGAAATAAAATATTCAAGTGTTACATGTGAAAATATTACCAAATGTCCATTATTTTCAATTTCAGACTTGGCTACATCGATGTTATTAATTATCTTCTTACGGCTTCTCATGTAAATCCAACTTACTCCGATTCCCACAAGAGGTCCTTGCTTTTTATAGCAGTCATGCACAGTCAAATAGAAGCAGTGCGTTATTTCCTGACACTAGTAAGACACATGTTCATTTGATATATACTGTTGTTTTTTCCCTTTGACATACCTGTTAATTTTACGTTCCAATTTTTTAATATTATGCATAGTTCTATTCCAACTTTGGTTAAGTACACGCAGCTTTTGTGATGTCACTGTAATCACATGATTAGTAATCCTTCAAAATGGTTAATTTAATCGAAGATGGAAAAGTCACTAGGACTGCTGCCGGATGAGTCGTTCTTTGTGGCATGCACTGCAAGTCCCTGCCCCTAGGATCATCTAAGGCTCGGTGCGTTTTGTACAGATCATTGCATCCACCAGAAGATCAATGCATCTAGTGACTGTAAAATGTGTCTTTGTCAATATTGTGTTTTGTTAAATAATGTAAGATTAGTTCTATTCAAGTTTAAGATTTGTTTTGTTGAAATGTAGGCACATCTTCTTGTATTGTACCAATCATTGTTTTTCAGCCTAATATTTTGCCAAAGATTACTATAATATAAAGGTAAACACCAAATGTCAATATAACCTAAGTGTTCTATATAAAATACATAATAGGATGGTGCTTCATAAAAAAACCTGAAAAGTGGGATAGAAATTAGAATAAACATGACATTGTCTTGAAACTTGCCAATATTGTTGTTCTCCGTATTCTTTTGCAGTGTGATAACCAGGACCTATACCAGGTTCAGGGTGTAAAGAATAGGGCCACTGTCTAATCTCCAGACATGTCATAGGAGGTGACTAAGGAAAGTTGAGGGAAAGGCTAACAACCTGTAAAAAAATCATTGTCACATTGTCTTCATTTATTAATTTTGTCTTCTATCAAATAATCCCCATGGATGACAAAGAAATGCTAGCTAGCAGACACTGCACCTTGTCCTTTTGTGGCAGACCTCTAGGTAACAGGGAGTATTGGGTGTGCCATCACAGCTGGTGGGTCAATACATCTCAGAAGAATGATGAGGTAGTGGGCCCAGAAGTATGTGCCTGGCTGGATGTGGGGATACTGGCGCACTGGAATGCCTCCCTTCAGGGACTAAATATGCATCCTAAAACCTTCCTTACACAACCATTTATTTTGGAAAACAGTACATGAGTCTGAGTTTCACCTCAGTTGCACAACTGAGAACCTGTGTCTGAAAGACTATGGTCTGTCAAGAGCTATCAGCTCACAACTAAAGCGATTACCTCAGCATCATCATTCATATCACACGTCAGGGATGTAAGTGTATCACATTGAATGCATCGTACACAGAGTCCTCACATCAACACTTGTAGAAGGCATGTTCCACCATTTTGTATGCAGACATCCAATCACATTAAAATTTGTAACCATTTGGTGATATCTATGTTGGCATATTTTTTATTAGACAGTCCATGTGACTGCATGTCTTCAATATGGCAGACAATAACTGCTTGTTTAGAACTGTGTTTTAAATAGGTTGCCTTGACCTACTGTATCAACTGATCACTCTTTTATAGTTATGGATATTTTTGTCCACAAGCAATAATTTATTTTGATTTGAATTGTTTCCCCTCTTCTGGTGAAGGCTCTACTTCCTACACCGCCTTTTTTTCAGTTTCTTCAACTTCATACTAAGTACATATTAAGCCATGCCAGAAACACTTAAACATTTCAAATATGTTTGTTTAACCCGTGGTGCACCAATTAGTCATTTTTCCCTAATTGCTTGTTTTGTCTCTGGTCCACTAAGAGTTCATGCAAGTATCTTATGTTAATGTTATCATTAGTTCTTTTAGTTATTTTTTAAAATCATTTCTGTTCATTGTACTTCGTCTTCTTCATCGTTCTTCAGTCAGATATCAGGTTAGGTTACAGCACCAATAGCTTCAATGAATTGTGTGATTCGATTCAGGTCATCAATGGAACCCTTCAAGTCTGGAAGTAGTGCCGTCTCAGTGGGCCATATTTTCTCCCTCTCTTCTTGGTAGAGTTGACAGGCATAAAGAATGCGTTTTGCAGTCTCTGGGCTCAGTTCACAGTTGCACAGGTCTGTCTCGCCAATCTTCAGCTTTTGGAACATGTGACTTCTCAGTCTGTTGTGGCCAGTTTGTAATCTGAAGAAAATGGTTTCTTCCTTGCATGATATTTGATGGTATAGGTAATTTGGTTCTGCAGTTGGGTGCAACTGCTTCCACTTTTTCTTATATTCTGCTTTTAACATGGTCTTACATTCATGGTATGTATTATCACTTTCTATTTGTTCCAGTGATCCCCCTTTCCTTTCCAGGGGATCAGCTTTTTCATTTCCAGGTATGCCACAGTGACCAGGGATCCACTGCAGTACTGTTTCTTTGGTAGTGCTGCTGAGGTGTAGTAAGCAGGCTGTAAGTTCATTCATGCTTATGTTCATTGGATCTTTCAATGCCTGCAATACTAACTTTGCATCCGTTAGAAAGACTACATGTCTGTTGTGACTTGGCAAGCAATTTATGAGCATTTTGGCTGCCTTATTTTCCATCTGGTGTTACTATATATATTCCTGATCCTCCATCTAATACTGCTTCTTTCGCTGATCCATCTGTATATACATGTGTCCATATATCCTTTGGGTATTGTTCATTGTACTCCCAACGTCTTTTTTGTAAAGAAAAAAAGATCCTCTTCTTTCTTATATTTGTAGTTAGCATCCAGCTGAAGCAGTTTTTAATTTATTTGTATATGAACTTGTTAAGTATATTCAGGACTTGCGAGCAACTTGCTCTTACTCCTATGTGCAGTGGGGGTGGTTTCTCAGAGCTTTCTTTCATACCCAGGAGACTTCAGCTTGGTGCAATGCCTATTGAAGAGGCCTTCTACTCAGAGGGAGTATATGTGACAGGATAAGTTGATAATTTGCTTGGGTCACCCACTTTGGATCTTTCCTCTGACAAAGTGCTTCGCAGCCAGAGAACTGTTCCTTTTGTAGGAGGACTATTCCATTACCACCCTTCATTTCCCTAGGTCCCAGATATAATTTAATTTCTTCTGTGTAGGCCTTGTTGGGCAATGGCGAGTCAAATTAGATTCAGGGTTGATAAACCTTCCTAGACATTGTGCTGCTTTGCCATACACGTCGGGGGTCTGGGTTTGATCTGTGCATTTCAGTCCATCATTGGACGCTGCCTGTGTTTTGACTCTTTTCCATTGAATTTATCATCCAAAGAAGTACATGCAGATTTCACCTATCTCAGACAAGGAGCTTTGCAGTCGACAAACAAATCTCGTGTAAGAAAGACATGATTTCCCTCTGTGCCCTTGTTACTGAACCCAATTCTCTTTGTATGAGCTTTTGTTGGACAAGGGCGACAATTGAGTTGACTAGATTTGCTATGTCCTTAAAAACAATGACTTGCTCCCATCTAAATGACACAGTGTCCAGAGTTTTAGTCTCAACACTGCTCGGTCAGAAGTTTGATTTGAACAATGTGCTCCTCAACATTTGTTCAATGCTTTTCCTTTGTGCAATGAGGAGCTGTATTCAAAACTTTTCTTCCATACCCAGGAGTGCATGTTCAAGTTTGCATATTCAATACCTGAGTCATGACTCCTACTTTGAATGGAGTCAGTTGTGATGGACATGGGACTTCTGTGTGTTCTTAAGCACGAACAACACTTCTGCCAGCCAGTTTTGTGCTGGACAATTGTGACTTCATTGCCACTATATTGTTTCACATACACAATGCTGCCCTCTAGCATTTGTTGCCATTTTCAGATTCAATGTGTACTCTAAGCATCGTCATATCCTAGCGAAATCTACCTATATTGGAACATAGACATTGTCGCTCCTCCAATGTTTCTGCATTCTGGCTGACCAAGATGAATCGCACAGATGTCTTACATCACTGTGTGTCGACAGCTCTGCTGTATGTATTGGATTAGGGGTATCTGAGATTGTCTCTTTTCAGGCAGTTCTGATTACATCTATAGCCTCCAGATCCAAGGATATGTCAAAAAGTGCTGACTGGGAGCACAGCATGAGGCACTGTACTTCTGTTTCCAGGGTACACCACGAGGGGGTACTATTAGTATTTTGGTTATGTGCTAACCCTAGGTCCACACGAGAGCAATGCAGAACTCTTTGCACCCCGTATTTAGAAGTAGATCATTTAGATTTTCTATTTGTATACTGTTAAAAAAAATAAATGCAACATTATTTCAAACGTGTACCAAAATTTGATTTTACTGAATTAATATTTCAACTTTGGCATGTAGAAATTTTCTGACTTTATCTAAACCAAACCCGTCTCCGGTCATTCCTAATGGTCCATCGATGATACTGTTTCACCCACTGCAGTCCGTTTTAGTGATGCCAGTCAGTAAGAACAGGACCTCTGTAGGGTCATCTAGCACAAAGACCAGTGTCATGCTACTGGTTCCTGACCATTTGATCTGAAATTCGACGAGCTGCTGGCATTGACTGGACTGTGGAGGATGCAGATGCAAATTGATTCCTGAGGTGATGCAGCTGTAAGAAGCGGTCTTCGACAGAAGTTTTGGCTCTGGGTATTCCACTGCACTGCCGGTCTGCTACTTAGCCCGTTTGTTGAAATTGCCTCCAAAGGCGACTAATGTTGCTTCTAACCATATTAAATTGTCTGGCCACTACACTTTGTGATTGTCCAGTTTGTAAGCATCAAGTGTTGATATGTCATTGTTCTGTAGTGAGATGAGCCATACTCCCACATTGAGTTTTCAACAAAATTTATTCAAGGATTGTCAATCTTTTATAGGCATTAAATAATATGGTAAGAGAGTTTTGTGTTCAGTAAGATTCATGGGATTCTGATAAACCTGTCACAAGTTGTTGCCAAAATTGTTGTTTTGAATTCTTTCATTGACCTCAGGAATCATGAGGTGAGTGCAGTTCAGGTAATCACGAGAAGTTAATGACAAGGTGGACACAGTTGATAAGTTTAATGATGCCCAATCAGTGAATATCTTTTATAAAAGCAACTCCAAAACAGTATAGTTTACTACTGACTCACCAGTTAAATCACTAAATTTTTGTAAAATTTCAGGATTCTTCTGTCTTAGGAGTCAACAATCCTGCAGATACAGGAAATACACCTCTGCATGCTGCCTCAAACAATGGGAATGTGTCCATAGTAGATCTCTTGTGTGGTTGTGAGGAGACTGAAGTGAATTGTGTGAATACACAATGTGAGAATGCCACACCACTACATCTTGCTGTTATGCATGGTCAGTGAACATTTATCTGCATTTCATTCAATATTTTATAAAGTATTCTTTTTTTTCTGAAATGTAATTTTTGTGTGTTAATTTTTGGTTAAGTTCATAGTAGTAAAAATAATGTTATGATTTCCTAGGGGGTGGAGGTGATTGGAATCCCTCTTATCTACGGCCTTGGCTGCTGCAATCATTTTGGGTGCTTATAGAGGACACCCTTGACACATGATAATGAGCAAAATAAATACAAAATTGTTATTTCTGTCCAAAACTGGTTTTCTTAGATTATGTAACAGCATGTCCAGTCCTCAAATTTCTGTCACATAATACAACATAAGGGTGGTACCCTAAAGTTTACTGGCTTCCAATTTGTGTGTTAATTTTAGCAGTAGTTGTTAGGTGTGTATGTGTAAAGCTTGTTCAGTCACAAATGTCAGTAGTTTTTGGTTTAGCATTCTGATTTTGATAGTTTTTAGTAGGTGTAGGTTTATGTGTCACTCAGAATTCTCCTTTCATGCGCTGGCATACTGCTATTTATGAATTTCCTACACTACTTGCACTCTTGCTGAAGTGACAGGCTTGAAGCACCATATTATGCCAGTTGATGATCTCCTTGGCATAGTGATTAAACCGTTAATTTCGTGCTCAAGAGGTCATGTGTTCAAATCCTGCTCATGACGTCTTGTTTGCAAAGTATATTTTCTCTAAAATTCCTATTATCACTCGAAGCTATGTTGTTTTGTGGCATGTCAATTTGTTGAGGGGAAAAGGTTCATATAGGGTAATCTAAGTACATTGAAGACAATTCGCTACGCCTTTTCAGCATTGCAACTTTGGAGTACATTGTAATAATAGGCAAAATTGAGGATAAAAGAGACAGAAGATAGCAAAGAGAGAAAATACTAGATAGTTTAATAGTGAACAGTAGAGCTGATACACAGTACTGCAGATAGAATGTGAATCTCGATTATCACCTACTTCACCCAGCACAGCACATAATGATCATGATTCTCAGTATATTTTTTGTTCATATTGCTTAGTGCTTTATGACTAGTAAGGTGGCCATCTTGTAACTCCTAATATGGCATATAGTGTGGTTAATATCCACTGTGTTGCAGGACATTACTGTCCTTAGCAACTATTTATGTCACTCTTTATGACAATAACACATTTTTAAGTGTTTGTTCTAAAATTTTCACAGGATCACTCTTGTAACAGGGTGGTCCCACTACTTCTTCTTCTGCATTTTCTCTCTTGATAACCAACACATGTGTGATTTTTGCCGGTGATCGTGAAGTACATTGTGTTATTCGCTTCACAGCGGAACTGCATTATTTTGCGCCTTCTGGCCAACACATCTGTTTTCAGCTTGGGTCCTACTAGATTTCCAGCAGGATATGCAACAAGATATATTCCAGTCCAGAGAGCAGAAAAGCGATGTGCCACCATTTTATTTGTGCTACTTGACCAACACATCCAATTGTTGTTTAAAGTTGTTGTGGATCATGTATTTTTTTGTTCTAAGATTGATGGCAGTGCTTGGTTGGGGCATACTTACTCCTTTTTTTTGCCAGTTTATCAGCACTTTCATTCCCGCTAATACGTGTGTGGCCTGGTTTCCACTGCAGAATAGTATTGATATCGTTCTTCAGTCAGATATCAGGTTACAGTGCCAATAGCTTCAATGAATTGTATGATTCGCTTCAGGTCATCCATGGAACCCCTCATGTCTGGAAGTAGTGCCGTCTCAGTAGGTCATATTTTCTCCCTCTCTGTAGAGTTGACAGGCATGAAGAATGTGTTCTGCAGTCTCTGGGCTCAGTCCACAGTTGCACAGATCTATATTGATACCATAGAATGTTAAGTATTTTTGCAGCTAGAGTGTTGGAGTATTTATTTGTGGAGAATGCTTTCAAACTCAGAGGGCTTCTCTAATAAAGTAGGATCTGGGACAAGGACCACCGATCTGGCTGATTCCAGATTACTATTAATGATCAATGGATAATGATCTGAGGTGTGCTTCGTCATGCTCCATTCCCCACCACAAACAGTTTTGTGTGCTATTTTGCCAAATTTGGACAGACATATAGGATCGTCACATGTTGGATTGAATGGTTTAGCCAGCAGGCTTCCTATTCCTCAACTGTTCATTTTTGGGTGTCAGGTTGATTTGCAGTATCAAACCAGCACAATCTTGCTGTACAGGGTCACAGTATCTAGATTCTATGATAGATTCCATAAGTGGAACAGCCCTCTACTCCAGAGGAGAGAAATCAAAGCAGGACATTAAAGCATGAAAACATATAACTATAGAGATGAAATGCTGCTGGCGCCTCCATCTAATGAAAGCCTCACTACATAATAATATCATCTTTTGGAAGTATACTGTAGGCATGGTGGTTGGTCTAACTTGAAGTATACTGTAGGCATGGTGGTTGGTCTAACTTGAAGTATACTGTAGGCATGGTGGTTGGTCTAACTTGAAGTATACTGTAGGCATGGTGGTTGGTCTAACTTGAAGTATACTGTAGGCATGTTGGTTGGTTTAACTTGAAGTATACTGTAAGCATGGGGGTTGGTCTAACTTGAAGTATACTGTAGGCATGGTGGTTGGTCTAATGGCCACTTATTGTTGCCATCATACTGGTAGGAAGCACTGATAAAAAATTGCAACAAACCAAACATCATACTCAGCTACTACGACAAGAGAAGCAAACAGTAAAACACCACACTACTGAATTGAAAGCCTGCACTACAAAACCTGCGGAAACAACTATTACCACCAAATCCCAGCATCACTAATTCACTAATACCCCCTGTACAGGCAACACAGCTAAATAAGACATGCACCTATCAGTATGCTGGTAGGAGGGCATGGACAGTCTTAGTTTCCAGTCTCTGGTGGCTGGACTAAGTCCCATTTCCACATTAAGTAGCTGACATCGATAGGGCTCATTAGGATAATATTTATGTGTAACTATCTCAACATCATAGCAAAATAAAAATGTTGCCCAATTTATGCTTTCCTATTCATAGGATTTTCTCAGAAAATAACAGCAGTCTAGAGTTCCACATATACAGCGAGTAATATTTATACTTTTGTTTTATACAGGTCATGTTAAAGTGGTGGAATGTCTCTTAAAACATGGTGCTGACAAAGAATTGAAAATGGGGGACACAACTGTAAAAGATCTAGCCAGGGACTTTGACCATATAGAAATTCTGGCACTGCTAGAGAAATAGAACTGTTAGAAGTTTGTAGAAGTTCAAATTATGTGATCGTGATTATGTTTTGATAGTCTGATTTGTTTATATTAATATTAAATGTAATATGCAGTATGATACGATCATCATTTATACTATTATTGTTCAGAGTATTACATATACTACCCCAGCCATGTAGAGGTCAGAGGCAATGAAAAAGCAGGTTCATTGAAGGATAATGCTGTTGTTGATGGCACAGTACAGATAAAAGATAGAGCTGACCTTATAAGGGCAGTCATAGATTTGCTGCAAAATGAGAAAGAGGAAGCTGGAGGATTTACTAAGGACAAGTGTGTTTTCTCTGGATGGTGACATTTGATTGGTAAGTTGAGTCTGCACACTCTTGAATGGCTGCTGAAACAGAGAGCAGAGCACTTGTGGGAATGTCCCCTATGCTATGATGCTGGTTTCTGTTGTTCATCCATCCCAAGTGGTGATGACCATTTGCTACATCCACTTTTGAAATTCAGTTAGCAATGTCCTTGACTATGAGTTTGTAAATGACTAATAAGCCCTATTCTGGTCGCAAATGTACTTAGACAGTTCGGGCATGCGATAATCACTGTAGAGGATTTTTGAACTACCCATGACTTTCTAGCTGCTCTCTACCATTGAGATGCTCATTTATTCTCTTTTCACAAGACTTTTTGAGTGTAGAGTGTCAGGTGGCTCTATTTCATGCATTGTCTTCCTGTGTATCTTGCTGGTTTCTAATCATGAATAAAACATTGGTTCTTTAGGCAATATCAAAATATATCATTATAATTCTTCTGTCATTTGATTTTTTTTGGTGTGCTCCAGTTGTGGTTCATCTCTTTCAATTTCTGTTTCATTGTTCTCAATGTTGTCTAAAGTCTTCCATACTTTCTTTATCTGATAATGTTCTGTTCAACTGTTCTCCAGTTCTGAAGTCTTCCATATTTTCCTGTATCTGATGATGTTTTGTTTCACTGTTCTCCTCCCATGTTGTCTGAAGTCTTCCATACTTCTTCTATATGATAATGCTTAGTTTCACTGTTCTCTGTGTTGTCAGGAGTCTTCTATACTTTCATTTTTTGGTGATGTGACAAAGTATGATAATTAGATACAGGTATTATTATACTTAGTAATAGCAAGGCCCAACAATATATTTAATACTCAAAACAGCATCTCTTGTGAAGTTCAGTGACACACAAAAAATGTCCTTGCATTTGTCGAAAACAGGTTTCTGTACATGGTCACTTGAAAAAGTCCTATAAAATTGTGTTCTCAAAGTATTTTCATGTGGTTGGACATTTTTTTTCACAAAAATTTAAACCTTGCCTTGTCTACTTTGGAAGACTTTGATATATACCACTAGATATTCTTGTACACCTTTTCAGGCATTATTTTTCAATCTTAGATGTCATTAAGCTGACGCTGTTCATATTATGAAAATATATATATATAAAGGACAACTTCGTAACTATGTTTTCCTGTAATGCATAAGCTGCTCGAGTACAATATGTAGAATAGCGAATTTTGTCTCTGTTATAGTTTAACTCATTTGCAAACCCATGGACCTCAAAGAAAATCTTAAAATTTCTGTGCTCTGGTGAAGCTGGCCAATGATATGATTGTTTAACCTCTTACCTCTGACCAGTGTACAAAGGTTAGAACAACTGTAAACAAATCCATGGGCCTAGAAAATATTTTTTCATTTCAATTGAAGTTTACCCTGTTTTAACAGGCTCTTCTCTATGTCTTTTTCTGATGCTGTGTATATTTCTGTCTCATCTTTCTGTCTTGTCAAAGATATTTTATAAGAAAGTACAAAACATGAGAAACAAAAAAGACACAAACCAACAGAAATTAACAGTGAATACAAAAACATACTAAATAAGCCCCAAGAAATTATGGAAAGATAAGTACCTTTAGAACTAATAAACATTCTAACAGTGACAGGTATAAAGTGACTATACAGACTGTTCAATGTGATATGGAAGACACAAAAGACACCACAGGAGTGGAATACACTACAGGCATATGAAGTTCCCCAGCATCTGATAAGCCTATGTCAGAACATATACGCCAATAGTCAATGCGCAGTAAGAACGAGGACAGGTACATCCGATAATATCTAGATTCACTCGGGAGTGAGACAGGGTTGTGTACTATCACCCTTATTGTTCATAACATGCATAGATCACACCTGCAAAGACAACAGAAGAAAACAATCTGAAGAATAATAGATGTAGTAAATCATACCAAGCCGTTGGGCAAATGACACCAATCTTCAGAAACTTCTTCAGCGTTCATTCGCAAACTCCCACTTGATCTCTCTTTAGCAGGACAATGGTCCAACTAGATTTCCAGCAGGATGTAGTCCAGAAAATGGAAATGCGTTGTGTTGCCGTTTTATTTGCGCCAATGCCCAACACATCCGTCTTCGGCGGTATCTTCAGAAACAAAAATGTAGATTTAAGCACCAAAATAACACTATTCATAACGATTATTATGCCAACACTGTGCTACCTATGCCAAACATGGACTACGGCAGCGCAAGACAAACGTAAACTTGTGACAGCTGAAATGGCGTGCTTACACAAAATCCTAGGAATATCGCTAAGAGACAGAGTGAGAAATGATGACATTAGACAAAATCCAACACCACCTCAATCTTAGAATATATTAAGAGACAGCAGATCAAATGTTTTGCACACATCAGCAAACTACCATCAGACAGCATATCACAGCAAGCTATGATACACAGATTCAGTGAAAGCAAACCTAGAGGCCGACACCAACCACGAAAATGATGTACCACCGAAATAAAAGAGGTGACAAATTCCACAATGTACACAAAAGAGGGCTGTCTCCAGAAAACTCTTCTACCCCTGACGCTGAAAGGTAACAAAAGGTTTAGCGAATAGATAGATAGATATCTGCATATCTTTTGTATTCTTAAATTCAAATTGATCGGATGTTGAATTCTCCAGTAAACATTGAGATTACTAAGTTCTGGAAGGTATATATATCACATGACACACATCACATGACACACACAGTATACAACATTTATAAAGCTAGAATTTTACGCCGTCAATCTAGTGTCCGGAATAGCTGAGTTCATACTAGCACAAAGTATTATATAGGAGGGAATGTAGTAGTGTGCGTTCGATCAAAGAGATGGGCTTTTTTGTTTGTTTTTTTGTTGTTTAATACATAGAAACATATCAAAGTCATCGCTACATTATAGGAAAAATATTTGTATCTATTCAATTTTTCTTTTTGGTTTTATTCTCTTCCTGGCAACATGTTGCATTGCTTCTAGTATTGTATAAAAATTCTGATGGTGGCTGCAAATATTTTTTCTATATCTCAAATCTGGAACACTTGCAACAAATGTACTGCAGTTATTTGTCTGTACAGTCATTAATTCCTTCATTGGTACCATGCCTTCTGGTGTAGGCACTCATGTCTCTCCACAGTCCTCTGTTATACATTTAAATATAGTCATAAATAACAATCTTTAGCTTACTGAACAGAAGACACTTCAATATGTTATGGCCAGCATTAAGTCTGAAGATCGTGATATTATCACTTGTTCATATATAATTAGTAATATATATTATATTTCTGCTGATTTTAGGTTTTATGGATACAGTGTTTCCTACTTGTAAACATATCTTTTCCTTACAACCCTGTTTGCCTTATTTGTAAAAATTTTATTTTACTGTAGTTCTCTCCCCCCTTTTTGTTACAATTATTGACTTATTTGGTCACTTCTGTTTTGAGGAATAAGAAATTGACCAGATAAAATGTCTGATCTTATCAATTATTTGTCTTCCAGCATAATTTCAGTCTGTATTATTATGACGCTGTGTCAACCTTGGATCATCCTGGTGATCGATCTACTATAGCTCCCTCAGACTCTATACCTCTTGAGATAGTTTGTCTGCTCCCATTGAGATGTGAGATTAGACCTGCAGGGATTTGACTTTAAGGATGTGAAGTATTATTATCCAATTTAGATCTTTTGTTATTTTAAAAACTTTCCTTAACTCTATACAGATTCAAAATTGACTTTTTTACGTACTCTGATTGAGCAATACAAACATTTGTATGAGTGACTATAGTGTTATCATAACATTGTATTTATTTGTAAGCCTACAGTGATGTAATATTCAAGAAAATGTTTAGAATTGAATGAAATTATTCAAAAATGTGTTTATGATTTTGTGTTGACAGAGAAAATACATAATCAGTGTGACAAAGTTCCAGCAAAAAGTAAAAATGGCAAAATTTTGAAAGACAAACACTAGATCTAAACAGAATACTTATAGATTCAAACATGTTACTGGCTCCAAGTTAGCCATATTAGAAAATATATCCCCTTGTGCGTATGTTTGGTAAGTTTCAATTGTTTATTAGCACAGAGTATTTTCTATAGGTTGGATGTCCTGCGACACATGTTAAAAGTCTTGAAAAGAATTATGGCTGTTTACAAATGAATATTTATATTCGAAACACCAGTAGAAGTATCATTGATTTTTTTGCTACCATATCATGCAAAACACTTATTTGCTAAAAAGAGTGACCAGTTTTTGTGGTCTGCGTGCTACATTTATGTTACATCACCTCTCTACCACTAGTTCTACTACTACAGCTGGAATCAGTAAGAAGCAACGCCCCCTTGTCACTACTGTTTTTTGCTAGATAATTGAAAACATCCCCTCCAACCGAACAATCATAACTTGAACTTACATAAATGCTTAATAATTTATAATAATTTATTTCTACTTTCTGCAAATTCCAACAACAATAGAATAATATATATATATTGCTTGTCCACCAAAAATAATTGAATTCATGAGAGATGAAGAAGCCATATCCTTCAAAAATGTTTTCACTTTTCATCAATCAAATTTGTAAAGAATTATCATATTATTTACATCTGAAAATACACCATGTGTAATCACAAAAGTAGACTTTCCAGGGGAAATACGTAGAATGAATATTGTTGGACAAAATACTTTGATAACCCTTGAAATGAAAATCCATCAATTAGATAGATGATCTATTAGTACACAATGGCAGAATCAATCATCTATCCTACAGATCAACCGTCTACAAAAGTTAGAAACCTAGTTTCTCATGTTTTCAGCAGGCATCCCGAGATGTATTTCTGAATTAAACATGAACTTGAATTGGAACTTGAAATTAAAATGTTAATGCAACATTAATTCTAAACACAAAGTTGTCTAGATCATTGGTTCTCAATCTGGGTCATATGGTTCCCCCAGGGGTCACAGCGATTTTCCAGGCTGCTACAAAGAAAACAAATTTAATTGGGGGGGGGGGGGGGTAAAAATTATTCCTGGGCAATATTTGTTACGTTATAGGAGGACTGTTTCACTGTTCTCCATGTTGTCTGAAGTCATCAATACATGAGACCATTTGAAAAGACTACATCATAAACTGGAAGAAGAGTTAAATGAAGCACATGCAGGTTTCAGACAGGGTAGAGGCACCAGAGACCATATTTTCAATACGTGGAACATCATAGCCAAATGCAGAAAGTTTAATGTCGACATTTGCACATGCTTTATTTATTACACCAAATCATTCGATTTTGAACATCAAAAACTTTGGAATATCATGAAGGACTTGCGTTTCCCACTACTCCTAATCCACCACATAAAAACATATCAAGACCAGAAAGCAGCTGTGAGAGTAAATAGTGAAACATCTGATTGGTTCTGTGTGGAAAAAAGGAATCAGACAAGGATGTATCTTATCCCCATATCTTTTCAACATTTATGCAGAGAACATAATGAGGAATGTAAGAAATGACCAACAGAGAAATTACTTCGACCCACTCAACATTGGAGGTCACAAGATAACAGAACTAAGATATACTGATGATACAACATTATTGACACACATTCAAGCAGGTCTCCAACATCTCATAAACGCCATTAACCTGTAGTAGTCCAGCTAAAAATAGTGCATATTACCTCTTAAACCCAGCCATTTTTTATGACTTCTGGTTTTTCTGCGTTTGCTTTTTTGGCATAATGTTTTTATTTATTGAGTTCTTGATTTCATATTCAGAGACAATAGAGATAAATGGATGCTGATATGATTTGGAGGTGTTATTTGCTTATGTGTGTCAGTTTTATGTTGTGCACAATAAAATTTGAGAATGGGGACAAATACACTCAAAGAACTTACGTCAAATTACCTATTTATAAAAACACGGCTCCTCAAATTTCTCATCATAAATGACTTAAATTACATAACTATTAAGTATTATAAACATCTCTCTCAAACACAATACATTGATCTACAGCAACTAAAATATTAAAGCTTTAAAATTAGTCTTTTTCTGAATCATAATCCATTAAGAAATAGTGAAAAATGGTGGCACTAAAGCTAGGCCTATAAAGTTTGGTTTCCAAATGTGAAAGGTCGAATACGTTATGCATGCATATTTATATCGCTTTGGAAAACTAAGAAACAATCACTCTAGCACACACTTACTATAAGAGCATGATGGGAAATAAACATGGATGATTGTTGTCCATGACTACAAATGGCTACCTCAATGTAGACATTTTTCTATGTTGGATGTCTATTGCTAGATGATCTTTGTCAACATTTGTAAACTATGGGTTGCTACAGATTAAAGAACATAGTGAAAAACAAAACCTAGTTCTTAATGGAAACAAGATCAAGATTATGACAAGCAACAAAACCACTAACAAGTTCTCAATCAGTATCAACAACAGCGAATTAGAAAGAGTCACCATTTTTAATTCCTTGGTTCTCTTGTCAACAGTAATTGGGATTACTATGAAGAAGTCAGAAGGAGGTTGACTATCGCATCAAAGAAGCTGATACAAATGAACAACATATGGCTGAGCTGCTGCAAAACTAACATTCATAAGAGTATGCATATTCCCAGTGGCAATATATGGGTGTGTATCCTGGACAATCTCCAACAAAGTTAACTGTGAAAAATAAAATAGCAGCATTTGAAACAAAATGTTACAGAAAAATCCTGAGAATACCATGGACCAAAACGATGACCAATATAGCCATCCTGAGAGAAATGAATGTAAAAGAAAACTGGCTAAACAGCTTGGTTGTTTTCAGAAAAATACAATATTTTGACCATATCAAATACCATGATGGCCTAGAGAAAACCGTAATGGAGGGCATGACGCCAGGGGGATGAACAAGAGGCAGACCAAGAAGACGATGGCCGCAGGATATCAAAGACCACCTGAACATGACAATAACAGAAGCAGGAAGACTAGCTTAAGATAGACAGAAGTTTTGAAAGGCTGTGATGACTGCTACATCCTATCTAGGAAATTCTACCTGATGGTGATATAAAGACTAATCTTGAAGAAGTTTGCACAATGTTTTCTTTTAGACTACAGGGGAGTTACAGAAGAAAAATTGTCCCTAACGGATGTCACAGGCCAAAATAGTTGAAAACCACTGATTAGGCAAGCTGTATTGTCTAAGAACTTTGAGGTGTGTCCAGATGAATGATGGAATACTAGTAGTGTGCTGTCATTGGACTAGTAGGACTAGGCTAGTCTTCAGTAATGTTAGCTAAGCTATATTTAGTTTAATTTCCTCAAGATATAAAAGAATATGAATAAAAAAATTGTATAAGAAGCTAAAGTATTCTTCAATCAATGAGAAGTTCAATATCTTTTTCTTTCTGTCTCTTAATGGTATCACAAAAGGCATTGGGTGCATTCAAGTTTCAGCTTTGTGCTATAATAGGTCCATCATACCCATTTGTTGTTGGCCAGAAAGGAGAACAAAGAAGGGCAACAATGTTTCCTGCCATGCGTGTCATAAGAGACAGCTAAGTAAATTTTGGGTTGAAATTCTCATCATTCTCAGTCTCATCCCATATAAAGTGACCCTGTGTCTAATGTGTCAGGCTGAAAGCGCAGTTATCAAAGTTAAGCTGTAAGCCATAATACAACACATTCCATCATCTAGACTACATCCTGTTAGCCTACATAATTTTTAGAATGAACATAGAAGAATAAGAGGTCCACCAATATAAGTACATTTAGAACACTGATCAGATGGAGAAAGCACATTAAAAATGCAAAATGGAATCTATTTAGCACAAGCTGTTTTTCATACAATGAAAAGCATCCCGTAATTCTTTATCATTGGAAGTAAGAGCAATAGCCATCACTGCTATAGAGAATCTACACAATATGTTTTACGTGAATCATGAACAATAAATAAACAAGTTGGAAACTTGAGGCCACAAATATGTGATTCTACAATAAAAATTCTGAGAATCCCATAAACCGAACAGAAATAATGGAGTGGTACTGAGGGAGATTGAAACCAGAAGAACGTTACTTATACTAACTAACATAAGTAAAAAATCCTATATTTATTGGCCACATTGAAAGAAGTAGGCTTGGAATACAATGTGACATCAGAATAAACAGTCTGTATTTATTGGCCACATTGAAAGAAGTAAAAATAACCAAACTGTCAGAGGATATCTGACAAGGTGGATAGTGCCACAGTAACAAAACAAAGAAGCAATAAATATTATATTAATGTAATATTGTTACTAAATAATTTTAACTATCAAACAGTAAAACAAAAGTAAAATAAATTTTAAAAATAAACAAAGTCCAACAGGGTCCATTATTACGAAATGAATGCAAATGGGAAACGAAAACACAAAATTAAATAATTAGTAAAAGTGATGGCAAGAGATGTCTTGTTTCACGAACTCGCTCAGTGCATCAGAAATGATAAAAAGTGAAAAAATGTAATCATGTAAATTTAATGGCAGTTAACAATGGTGCATGAAAAAAATTTATCATTTTTACTCACAGATGTTAACAGCCACTAAACTTACATGATCATGTTTTTTTTCCTAATTCATGGAGATGTGTTGGTGAGATATCTCTGTGCATTTTGAATAATTAAATAATTTTGTCTTCGTTTTCCATTTGTATGCATTTCTTGATAAAAGTCCCTGTTGGACAGTAACGTAGAAAACGTACTTGTACCTTTGTTTATTGTTATTTCTCTTTTACGTTGGTTTTACAATTTGGTAGTTAGATTCTTACTTGACACGACCATTCCTCCAGTTGAAACAGCTGTAAATGAGTACCTGATACGAGTTATGGGAGGTAAAGACAGCAAGGAAGGGAACTTGCCACCCCACCTAATGTTGCTGCGGCTTAATACATGAAAAGTTATCTTCATCCCTGATATCAGTTTGCTGTTATGGGACCTACCTTTAGCTATATTATCTAGTAACAATATTACATTAATATAGTATATATCGCGTGAAAAAGTAGACATGGAGTGCAATGTGACATCAGGAAAAAAGAGTGAAGAAACTAAGGAGAGAAAATATATTTTAATGTGGCATCAGTGTTTCCAGGAGAGTCATCATTAGTGCTCATACACTGCACAGTGAATAGATTTATGTAGAAATAATAATCTCCTACACCATTCAGCATGGTGTATAATCATAATGATGATCTAAAATGTAAGGTTTTTATGTGCACCATTTATTTAATTCTGTTTTACTTGTATCTACCTATTTTTTAGAGGTATTTCTCCAATTTTTAGACTCAGATGAGCTTTCATGAGGTGAAAAATAATACAACACAATCACTGTGTCTTTGTTTCCATCAGTAAGTCTGTTAAAGTGGATGTTTTGCTAACTGGTGACTTAAATATTACTTCCACACTTTCTGTTCTACAAGCAGCATTTTCAGTCATTTTTTTTTTCTTTCATCAAATCCATGGTTTGCTTATTTATTTAAGTTTATATCCTTGGACAGATTGTTATATTTGTTTGTGTGTTTCAATCCTCAGGAATTACAAGCAATTTACTCTTACTTTCTATGTGCAGTGAAATGGTTTCTTAGAGCTTTCTTTTCACACACAGGAGACTTCAGCTTTTGGCTTTATGCAATGCCTATTGAAGAAGCCTTCTACTCAGAGGGGGAATTTAGATTGTTATGAAACATATCATCCAAGTCTTCCTTTTACACTCTTGGCATGCATCTCTGCAACATGTGATAATTATGTTTATATAATCTGTGTAAACAGTGTTTATTCCTCATGTAATTATGTCCACTATATTGACACGGCTACCTACATTTAGTTTATATGTAAGTTTGTTTCGATCCCCAGGAATTACGAGTGATAGAGCTCTTGTATCCTTTTGTGCAAATGGGGAGGTTTCTCTGGAGATTTATTTCATTCCTCAAAGAAGGCCCCCAATGCTCAGTAATGTACAATGCTTTGAGGAGTAGCCTCCTACTCAGAGGAGTAAATGCATAATTGTATAGATAAAATGCCCTGGGATTTCCACAACAGAAAGTCTCATTTTACATATCATCTATTAGGGTTTTACTATTGCTTGATGGTTGAGCTGATAGACAATTGGTGAGACCTCCTGAACTTCCATAAAATTTAATTTATGTAAATACTTGCATTCCACACCATTACTTCATTATTATTTACACATCATATACGTAATTGCCTTACTTTAGAAATCACTTTTATTTTGTTAGTAGATCCTATTCTTAATTCCCTAATAATGAAACAGAGGCAGTACAAACTGATTTCTGTAATACCCAACATTGTAATTATATTATTATTTGTATATTATATATTAGTTACTAGCAGCAAAGCCAAACTTTGTATGATCAGAACATGCATATTTCCAGTGGCAATACACAGTTGCGAGGCATGGACATTAAATAAAACAATAGCAAAGAGAATCACTGATTTTGAAATGAGATGCTACAGAAGAATTTTATGTATACCATGGACAGCTAAACAGACAAATTAAGAAGTGTTAAGATCAATAAATATCGAAGAGGGCTGGCTCCTTAACAACATACTAACAAGAATGCTATGTTTTTTTTTGTCATATAAAGAGTCATAACATAATGGAAAGATTAATAGCTGAAGGCAGAGTTAACAGCAACAGGGGAAGAGAGTGCCCAAGATGATGATGGTGTAGTGATGTATCAGAAATATGTCTCTAGCTGTGGCGGGTCAACTCGCCCAGAATTGTGGAGTGTTCAGAGAATCCATTAGGAAGACCACGTTCTAGAAAGAATATGTCACATGAGAATCTATATCAGTGATTTTTCAATCTTTTCCACCCATGGTCCCCTGTCAGGATAAATTTTCCTCCATGGAACCTATAAAATATTTGTACAGCGGTATCTTCTTCCCATTCACAGTTTAATGTGTCTACACAACAAGTCCAGTTTTCTTGATACATGTTGCTGTATTTATTTGTTACATAAGGAATTAAAGCCTCTGTTTGTCAAGATAACGACCCGTACTAACTTTTTCAGTATCTCTTTTGGTTATATCAAGCCATGTTCTTTGTTTTATCTTTGTGCGACCTTATGGTCTGGGAGAAAATTATATTATACTTTGGGCAATTAATGTGAAAGAACAAACTAGTACATTATGCCAGCAGTTTTTCTTTTGGTGTATATTGTTGCTGTATTTGAAAGATCCTCAAGACTGTCATACAGCTTTCTGTGGTTGTGTCTCTGTGGACCAGTACTCCATTCTCAACTGGTTTAGTGTATGAATATTGCAGAATATATTCTGCAGTCTGTTCAGTTATCTTAGTGGTTTGCATGGTTGCTGGTGTGACTATTGGTCTAGTATCTCTTGCTTTAGCTTCTAAGCTTGTTGGACAAGAATGTAGTCCTGCTCATTTTAAGGGATAGTCTGACCAGTCTTAGTTTCCAACCTGTTGTGGTTGTGTCTGTGGGTCTCACCAATGGCTCACTAGACAAACCAACCATGCAACAGAAAACCTTAGTAGAAGACATGCCTTTATATTGAGGTTATCTTCTTATAGAAGCTTCATGGCATCATCTATACAATCCTGTAGTCATAACCTTCGATAACAGTTACCATGTTGTTCCGACAGGCCGACGTTGTGCTTGAACTAGTTACGGGTACGACTTGGGTGGGCGGAACAACAAAGAAACCTGTCGCAAGGGCCAGAGTTGTGCCCTGATGTCGACGTCCGTTTCGGTTGCATTGGACTAGAAACACCATTGAGTCGAATGGCTGCTGGAACAGAGGGTGGAGTACTTATGGGATTGCCCCACCTGCTGTGAGGCCAGTTTTCTACTCAAGACAAGACAAGTTTCCAACCTCTTCTTGGATGAACTGTCCCATCTCCATGTCAAGGAAATGGTCTCGATGTGGAGATTTTTTTCTAGTCTCCCTATTTTGTTGTTGTTGTGTTCACTCTCAAACTCCTGCTGAATATTTTTTGTAGCAGGGCAATGGTAGTACAGAGAATGGAAATGAGTTATGTCACTATTTTATTTGTGCCAATGGCTCAACTCATTTGACTTCGGCTGTATATAATATATCTCATTAAATATTGTCCAAATAGTTACCTTTCCTTGGGCAACTTCCCAGTTTCCAATTATTCTTAGTAGGACCATATGGCCCAAATTGGAAAGCACTGATCAATATATCTTCAATTTCACCCTCCTATAATTAATGTCATGATGTCAGTACACCATTTCTTGTCAGCGTGGATTGAGGCTGGAAGACATTTTTATGTGTCCATACTGTATTTCCCATGTAGGTTCATTATTGTGTGCTACTTTTCAACCTTTATAATGCTTTATAGTTTTTACATCTTCTACTCTTGTGTTTCTTTGTTAGTAAGTTTTTTTTTCTTTAATAATATGTTAATGTACCACACTTGTCCATACTGCTGCATGTTTTTGTTGACAATAGAAAATAGTTCCTTATACAGTCAAAATCTCTCAAAAATAAGCTTGTGTACTTTATTCATTTCCTACACGTTTTTTTAATCATAATTACTTCTACATTATCCAAATTATATCTTAGTATTTAGTTGGTAATTGTGGGTTAGAAAACATAAAAGGGAATGTTGACAGTGAAGCAAGATAGCCACCTTATCTCTGTATAGTAAGGTCTAGTTATGTACAGTCTTAAAAACTACTCTGTCCAGCATTTTATATACAATTGTATGTGATTACTTTCCTTTTATTACATGAATACATTTGTCATCATTTTAAAATTAGTGCATATTTATATTTTGTAGATAAACATGAGGATTGACTTCTCTTGTTCCATATTTTCAGCATTTGTAATAATGTATGAGCTGTTTTCACAAAAATAAAGTATGTTATGAACTTCACATTGTACAGGTAATTAATGACTATGAAAGCCACTTGTATTTTTGTGATTGTATATCAGTTGGTCATTTATATTTGTGTCATGTTGAGTTCAGGAGTGTTATCTGTTTCATATGTTTATGATTTGTCTGTTTGTAACATGTTAAGTATATAATTGTTGCCTGCGTGTGCAATGTTCAGCTCATGATTGTTGGTTGCATGTGACATGTTGAGTTCATAGTTGTTTGCTTGTAGCATGTTGAGTTCATTATTGTTTGTTGCTTGTGGCATGTAGTCCATCATTATTGTAGGAAGAACTCTACAGAAGAGTTGGACCTGGGCTCTTTCGCCTTCTTAGACAAGGTGTCGTTCACCAAAATCGTGAACCACTCGTCCAAGTTTTAGCAACACCACGCGTTTGGGAGCAAGGCGTGTTCTGGAGCTCAACTACATTGTCCCATTTGTACCTGCACCCATCGGGTACTGAACCCTTTCTCTTCGGTAGCATGTTTCCGGTATAGGAAAGTTCGACAGTAGAGTTGGACCAGGGTTTCTTTCTTTGCCATGCGTGCACGATTTGGTCTCTGCCAGTAAGGAACACTGGTAACTAGAAGTTTGTCTCGAGCTGACAGAAATTGTAGTTCCAATTTCCTGGAACGTTTTCCCTTTCTATTTGCACTTGGCGCTGCAATCTGGCGTTGTGCTGCCCTTCATTGTACACAGTATGTTGTCTTTTCGTCTCTCCCCACGCATTTACCTTTTCGCGTCAAATGCATTGGCCTCACCTCCAACGCTTGGACCGGGCTGACTAGCGTCACTATGTGTCGACAGTGCCACTGAATGTGTTGGCGCAGTGGTATAGGAGATGTTGACTGTTTCTTTTGTAATCTCATTCCATCTGAAGCCTCCCCACCCTCAGACACGAGCCTAAAATTGTTTGCCAGGAATACAGCAAGCGTAGCTGTACTTCTGTTTCCAGAGTGCACTACGAGAAGGTACTTTTAGGATCTTAGTTATCTGCTAACCCTGGGTCCGCACGAGAGCAATGCGAGACCCTTAGCACCCCAAATCCAAGTATGTTCTGGAAAGTACACACTAAAAATATATTATATGTATGTAGGTAGGTATTTATGTATGTATTGACATACAATTGTAATTTAAAAGCAGCCTTCATTGTCGTATATAGACCTACATTAAACAGAACACTAAAATCTACAAAAGATGATTATATTGTGGAGGAGTGTTTTTTTCCACTTTCAGCGTCAGTCTCATCTTTTTCTATCATTGTCCTCACATAAGTGTCATTCGTAATGCCGAAGTCGGGTGTGTCAGGCCAATGGCGCAAATAAAAAGGTGACAAAACGAATTTCCATTCTCTGGACTCTGCTGGAAATCTAATAGGACCATGGTCCTGCTACAAGGGAGATCCAGTTTGAGAATGAACGCAGAAGAAGAAGAGTAACTAGAGGTCCATGCACCATTGCCACACACGGGTGACTTAGAGGGGATACATACTTGTATAGATGTGTAGTGCTTACACAAGAGTAAAATATGATAATAATGGGTTCATCTGTTAGTGCTTTACTGTTGCATAATGGTTGACCTGATTGCTAGTTCCACTGATGAGACTTACAGAAATTCTACATGAGGTACAGAGATATAGGCATATAGTAAATTCGACTTAAACGGCTTTTAATATCCTCTGTATGAGACGCATGGTCGAGATGTTAGAGAGCTTCTCTCACACCGTAAGGTATATCATTCTACTCTTGGTAAGGGAATGGGTTGTTTTTATAGGAGGGTAAATTACAAAATCCACCTTGTATATGTCGTGGCTACAGAAAAATCACGCGACCTTTATAACACAGCCACAATTTCATCCCTGCAACTTCCTAACGAGAAAATATGAAACAATGTCAGGGAAAATGACGGGGAAAGTCATAACATCGCTTTTTAATAATGTCAGGGAAAATCATAACATCACTTTTGAATAATGTCAGGGAAAATCATAACATCACTTTTGAATAGTGTCAGGGAAAATCATAACATCACTTTTGAATAATGTCAGGGAAAATCATAACATCACTTTTGAATAGTGTCAGGGGAAATCATAACATCGCTTTTGAATAATGTCAGGCAAAATGACGGGGAAAGTCAGAACAACACTTTTGAATAATTTCCTTTAAAAGTCTGCAGTACTGTATAATTTACTCCGCCAAAGACGGATGTGTCGGGCCACTGGCGCAAATAAAACGGCGAAACAACGCATTTCCATTCTCTGGACTACATCCTGGTGGAAATCTAGTAGGACCATGGTCCTGCTACAAGAGAATTCAGCAGGAGTTTGAGAATGAACGCTGAAGAAGAAGACGTATATATAATTTACGAGTGACTTGATTTGACTATATGCCCTTATCAGGGAGCCGCGTTAGTGCAGTGGTTAGCGCACTGGCGGAAATGTTTTCAGATCGCAACGGCTCTCGAAAGACTGTGAGGGAGAGGAGATGGCTATCGCCCTCATTTGCAGAGCCTGTGAAATGTGAGATCGCTAACATCTCACACCCCTACGGCATTAATAAATGCCATAGCATTTACTTATGCCCTTATCATCTATTACCTTGTCTGAAAGGGACAATAGTTACTCTGAAATGCATTCATGTTAAGCCACCTGTGAAGAATCCTGATGAAAAATCTATTACGCAGCTGTCCAAAGTTTTATCTATTTAAATGTTGACTGGTCTCAGATTGTGATACAGAATGTCTACATCGACAATAAGCTACGTATTCTTTTATCTGGTCATTAATTTCCTTATCAGTTCATCTGCTCTCCGTTTTGCGTTTGTAATCGTGTGAAATGTCTCTCTTTATTAAATGTCTCTCTTTCCTAGCACGTGTTCCACACTATGATTTGTCATCTATCTGTGCTTCACTAATGTTTTAAATCCCGTCTCTCTTTATTTTGTGGGACGAGCAGCTCACTGACTTCGCATATTAGTGATCCTAGATGCATTTTCCGGTTGAGGCGGAAATGTTTTTCAGATCGCAAAGGCCCCGGGTCGACCCAGCCAGGTAACAGGTTAATATGGGAAGTAAAGACTGCGATGAACAGGAGATGGTTATCGTCCGCAAATAGCAGAGCCACTGAAATGTGATATCGCTAACATCTGACACCCCCCTCTCCACACGGCATTAATAAATGTTATAGGTTAACGTTTCATTACTTATCTATTTATTACCTATTTCCTAGCACGTGTTCCACACATAGATTTGTCATCTATCTGTGCTTCACTAATCACATTCTTGCTTTTCTCCTTATCTTCCTCCTATCATCTTCATACCATTTGCGTGCCTCTATATAAATGTTTCTGTTTGTCTGTCGCCTTCCTTCCTGATGAAATCTTTCTAGTAGAACCGTCCCCTGTCCGTGTTTCTTGTTGTTAGTACATTGTGTTAATAATTTATAACACTTAAACATATTTAATTTTGTCTGTATTTATACAATCGTTGTATTGTATCCATGTTCTTTTATATCGAGAGCATTAGGTCATAGAAACCGTTCGTCAATGTTAACCTGATCTAGGATACGACATTTTGAGAAACAATAATCTTGGGTTTGCAGAAGCTTTCGGAAACTTGCACATCAAAAATAATACCTGGGAAATGACAACCTGGAGCTTAAATGAAACTCCTCCACATGACAGTGGGAACAGGAGAGGCAAGCTCGCAATCTCTTGGGGTTCCAGTCAGCACTATCAGCATATGCAATCATTATCATAAAGTCTTTGACTCGACAATAGTTAGTTTGTTTATTTCGTACCGAAGGCAGCACATAGGGCAGAAGATTTGATTCTCCATTTGCTGCGGTCCGTTTCCTGCAGTTTGAGTTCTTGCAGCCTATTATTTGTTCTTCTTTAAGTATGTTATTTTTATGTTTGCTTTAGGCTTTCCTCGTTTTTATTTTACCCTCAGATGTCCACGTAAGGGTTTGTTGGCTTATTCTGTTTTCATCTGGTCTTAAAACGTGACCCAGGTATTTCCATCTTCGTTTTCTTATGACATTTGAAGCATATTCTTGGTGACTTTTGTTTCTTAAATCACTTTTTGTGACGAAATCGCTCCATTTTATGTTTATCCGTTTCCAGAGATATTTGTTTTCGAAGTTGTTTAATTTTATATATATATATTTAATCAAATTAAATTAATTTTATGTATATATATTTAATCAAATTAAATTAATTTTAACGACTGGAAATCGGTTCCGCTCATCCTCTTAACTGAGAATCGACCCAAGATCACTTTATTTGAAAAGCAGTGCATTAACAACTGCCCCACCGCAGCTCCAATTCAAAACAATGCTGAATGTAAGTGCAGTAAAAATATAAAGTTTTCATTCCCACTCCTTTGATGCGTATTGGGGAATACTGTGTAATGTCTGTACTTTTCATTGACCAACAGTGCACCTACAAATGATGTTATCAGCAGCTTGCAGCAATCTTAACTTTTCCAAGACATGTGGTCATCAATTCCTTAGGCTAAGTTAATTTAGGAGCCGTTGGTTTTTTTTTTTAATGTTTCCTGCTAGTTGAGACACAAAGCATGATTCCATAAACCGCTGGATCAGCAACTAAACTAAAAATTGGGCATTGAATCATCCGACAAGGTAGACAGTGAATGCTGAATGTAATTATTCGTAAAACACCATTCGTGCCTCTACCTGGCAATAATCCTATGCCACACTCTAGACAACTGATGCGTGTTTCCTCCCCACGTAGTTCAGATTCATCAATTTATATACAATGAATTCGTTATTCCAAACTTTATCAGATTATATACTCACAAGCTAAATCTTTAGTATCACTGCTCTCACTCTTCACCCTCGTTCAATGGTCACGATGACATAGATGTTGATTTAAAGAAATATTTGCCCGATATGCGTGCTTGATCAGATTACAAGCTACATTGCTTTTATCAAACATGAAACCGAACTTGCTGAGTCGACTTCCAATGTACAATACAAATAACATGGAATCTTACACTTGAATTGGAATGGACAAAAGTAAAAATGTCCCTTCTGTTCTGACAGCAAATCTAGTGTGTGCATGTATGGCAGTATCTAACGTTCATCTCTTTTCTAGATTTCATCTTGAATATGTACGCGAGCGCTATATTCGTTTTATCCATGTTCTTTTATATCGAGAGCATTAGGTCATAGAAACCGTTCGTCAATGTTAACCTGATCTAGGATACGACAACTGTGAAACAACATAGGCTTTTCATGTTCACTGAGTTACAATTTGGCAGGGCTGTTTATTCCACTGCACATAAACGCAGTAATAAAACAAACCCAACCGGCATCTCAATGCACTTCTTATGGAGAAGAATTGGCGTCAGGAAGAAAATGAATGCGCGTGTAAGTGTTCTATATTTAATTCACATCTTGTCTTGTCCGTGACGCTTTCATTCTCATGGTTATGTCACTTCCATATCTCGAACATAAACATGATTTAAGCGAGGCACGGAAGAAAGCATATACTAGAATCTAACGTTACCAGTGATACATAAAAACATATATTCATTACAAGGCACATGCTATAGCAATAAATGAGCTGGAAACTGAGTTTGTTTTTTTGTACCTGCGCTATTAAGAAGTGATATATTTTGTCGTCATCTCAGTGTTATCTGATGGTTAGGAGAGAAATACGCATCTATACCAACTCAGACGAATCAAGAAACCAGTTTAGCTTGGGTTTATTTTGACTAATTCGATTTCGAAATCGTTTAGATTTAGAAGTGAAATTGTTATTACTATGCATTTCTTGCTAGCATTGTGTTTTCTTTATTGTGGTTTGGCAATCTACTTTCCTGCTGTTTCGGCAAATAATCAGGTGAGGAAAATTATTAGCATGTCTTGTGTGCGTGCAAGAGTGCTGAAATGTTTAACATATACATTAAATTGCTTATTATTAGCGTATGCATGTCTCTATTAAATGAATACATATTAGACAATTTTACAACATTTCCCAAACATTTTTCATTGTATTACACATGAAATAGATAACAGTTACACTCTCATCATAATTGAAATAGTTACATAATCTGGAAAAAAATGGTTCGTTGCGGCATCTCTGCAGATGCCATGATTTTGATTGCACTAACACCCTTCCTAGCTTTATGAATGACATTATCCACGTACCCAAAAGGTTCAATATGGCGTTTTAACACGTCATATTTAACATTTCTGTGTATTCGTGACAATTGTGATTTCGTTTCATTTTCTTGTATTAAAACCCGTTGTTGTAGTCATAGTTAAAACTATGTCTTGATGTGTGGGTGCGGTGTGTAAGCTAAAATTATGTCTTAAAAGTGATGGGAGGTGATACAATTAATTTATATACACATACGACGACCTTAGCACAAAATAGCGAGTTGAGTGTTGTTGGGGCAGAAGTATTGAACTGTAACAGACTCGATCGGTCACCATGGATGGAAGTAATTGTTATTATGTATGACCTATTTTATAAAAAAAGAGATTCAGGAATTCAGGACAACTAGCTGCAAGACTGGGTAATCATACAGCCTAGTTCAGGACAACTAGCCGCAAGACTGGGCAATCATGCAGCCTAGATTTCTTAAAATTCATTAGGAGTTTTTAAAAATCTTCTGTCGTCTACTAATCACACAAAAACTACTGTCAACAGCAATGACCCTTTAACAGAACGACCGCTCATTATAAATTATATTAAATCGTCGTTAGACTACATCAATCGTGTAGTTTAAATTCACAGTTGGCTGACAGCATTCAAGACAAAAAGGAGCAGTCGCCGGAGCGACCAAGTACGTGCTTAGCGGTCGACACTTCTTCCATTAGATACAGGCTCAGTTTCTCATCTTGGGATTCATTATGAATTTACTGCTCTTGACATTTTAGCGTTCACAAAAATAAATGGTAGATATGTTTGCATCAAATGCTCCCATATGTGATGAATTGTGATTGGATGAGGACACTTGGACGTCTAACAGAAATTTGCAAGACAAGATCTCGAGAATTTTTCAAAAGTATCAAATCAATCAGAGTAAGAGACAAAAACTACAACCCCACCATATTCATAAATTATAAAAATGCAATCCTATACTTAATAGTATAGAAAGGAAAGAAAGATGTAAAGAAAATTTTTCAAGAGTTATTCAATTCCAACGGAGTATAATACATTTCAATAAGCCAAGACATCACAGAGCCCGACATACTAAACCAAGAAATAAAAGCAGTCTCAAAATCTAGCCCCAATAACAAATCACCGGAAGCATTTTTTTTTCTAACTAACAAAGCGATAAGAGCATGCAAGGAAACAGGGCTCAAATGACTAGCAAGAATATTCAAAATAGCATGGGAAGAAAGAAGAGTACCAGAATATTGGCAAAACTCAATAATAGTACCAATGTGAAAAAACACAGGAAACAAAAAATAATGTGGATCATATAGAGGCATCTCACTACTAAGTAACACAGGACAAATATAGCCAAAATATTAGAAATACGTCTAAAATAAATCACAGATCGAAAATTGAGCTCCTCTCAGTTTGGATTCAGACGAAAAATATGTTGTACAAATGCTCTTTTTTCCTTGAGAAAACTAAGTAAAAAAGCACTAGAATATGATCACTAACTTTAAGCAATACAGTATTCATTTGAAGCATTCAGAAGCATTTGATAGAGTCAATAGAAATGCTTGAGAATTTATGGGAAACACTATAAAACTACGGAATGAAAGGTCAGTTATTAGCAAATATAAAAGCCCTTTACCAGAACTTCCAAAGCTCTGTAAGAACTACTGACGGAATGACTTCATCTTTCAAAATAAAATCAGGAGTAAGACAAGGTTGCGTGATCTCACCTATACTTTTTAACGTATAGATGGACATAATAACAAAAAAGTCCCCAAAAAAAGAAATTAAACAGTGCAGTAATAAGAAAAGAATCTGAAGAGGAATTAAATAACTCAATCAACGAATTACTATTTTCTGATGATCAGTGTTTTTTTTTATGAAGAGGAACAGCAGTTACAAAATCATACTAACGCACTCACGCCAACATGCACCAAGTATAACATGAAAATAAATACGCAGAAAATAGAAGTAATAAAATTCAGCAAGTCTTCAAATCCAGTGAAAATAACAATAAACAAAACTAAATGAAACAAACCTCTGAATTTAAATACCTGGGAAGTATGTTCACATACAACGAAAAATTATACAGAGAGATTGAGACAAGATGCCAGAAAGCAAACATGGTGACATACCAGCTATTACCATTACTGATCACCCCAAAGATCAAGATGGAAGTCATGAGACAGATTATAAACAGTATTTTTATGCTAACACTATGCTATCAATGCCAGACATGGGCGCTGACAGCAGCCCAGCAGAGAAAACGTATAACATGTAAGATGAAATGCCTGAGAAAAGCCACAAGACTGATCAAACTAGACAAAATGAGAAATAATGAAGTCGGAAAAAGAATCGGTATAAGACCATGCACACAATACATCGAGAAACAACCAATAAAATGGTTTCGACAAATTATGAGAATGAACCATAACCAACTACCAACAAGAACACACACAAAATAAATCCACAAAATTACACAAACATTTATAACATTACCAAAAGAGAATGAAAACATCTCAAAAGAATGGGACACTTTCAAAAATATAATGTTGAGTAACTTACAAAATATATGCGGTGAAAGGAAGCACACACAAAACAATATAAAAAGTGAATGGTGAAGCGATGAAATAATGAGCGCTATTCAAACGAAGAAAAGTTGAGAAATTACCGACAAAACGTTCATGAGTAGATTCAGATACAAGTCCAAATGATGACCTAGAAATATAGATGGATAGACAATATCAAGATAACCCTGAACAAATACGGATTCAAAGCAGCCAAAGCGATACATCTGGCCTTGGATAGACAACTAAAGCTCCCAGTTATCAACCCTACGCTTAACGACAAGCGTGAATATTCTGACCATCATCCATCTGGGGATAGACAATAGACAATCATATAGCTGCTGCAGAACACTATAAGGAGCAGATCACTTCTATTGATGTTTTGTCAAGGAGGACTATGAGAGAGCCATATCTCGCAATGATCCTGCCATATCCTATAATGATGATGGCTTTGAAGGCTGACCCATCTGTGTATGCTTGAATCCAGTCCTTGGGATAGAAGTCGATAGTCTCTAGTGCACTGAACTTAAGTGTGTTAAGGTGTGTTGCCTTAGTTGCTGATTTGTTGCATATTGCATCTTGCTAAAATGTTTGTCGGTGGTGTAGCTAAAAGATATAATGAATGTTATGATTGTAAACCACATAATAAGACGTTCTTGGACAAAAATGGAATCACAAGACGCATGGACATTTATTTAAGTTGTCATCAGCATGACAGGAAAAATTATAGCATAAAGTAACTACAGATATTGAGCAGATGCTGTATGACTGAGATTTTGAAGATATGAAATAACATATATTCTATTATAATATAAATTATTATATTAACATATTATAATTAACTAAAATATGATATTTGTAACACGTACAATGAAAAAGTTCTTTTAACATTTTCTCAAACATTTTTATTGCTTATTGGTGCTTTATGACACAAGACTGGTGCGATTGTTGTGTTTTATTTTACAAAATGAATTAACACTGCTAAGAGACTACACTATTTTGTTGGATGTGTAAGGCAATTGACACAAATAAAACAAAGACACGCTGCATCTCCGTTCTATGAGCTACATTCTTCAAAAAAGTTCTCTCAAGCACTGTAGCATCGATCCTAGCTCCTGGGAGACTACAGCAATTTGAAAAAGAAAGAACACTGCCGGCAATCCACAAGCGCAAGAAGCGGAAGGACAAATTCGTAAATTCTCCTACCCCGTACCTTCAGCACTCCTGCATGCACTGCAATAGAACTTTCCGTGCACGAATCGGACTCATCGGGCATCTACGAACTCACAAACCAAATTAGTTAATTACCAATTTTAATTATTATATATATTTTTTTATCGCATTTAATGTTTTTCATGCTATGCTCATCTTTGTTTGCGAAGGAGGAACATCTGGGGATACGGATTGAAATCTTGAAATCTAATCGGAATGTTGTCTTTCTACAAGAGAGATTCAGTGGTGGTTTGAGAGAGAACGTTTAAACGCGAGATATGGATATATAGAAGAATGATACACAACTCATGTACAGAGAGTAACAAATAGATATATGCATAAATATGTATGGCATAAGTACAATAGAAACAAATAGAAAAATATTGTGTGACAAATATGTAAGCCCAATGTTTGGATGGATGGATGGAGAGTCAAACAGACAGCCAGAAAGATATATATATATATATATATATATATATATATATATATATATATATATATATATATATATATATATATATATATATATATATATATACATATATATAATGTATTTTGTGTGTGCATACATACATACACACACATATATAATATACAAATACTGGTAAACATATTTCAACAGAGACGTCCTGGAACCAACCTTCCTACCAGGACATCAACTACTCAGGAGATAACATATGATTTCAATGGTTATATTCCCACAACACCTTCACCTGAGAACGTCAACTGTTATATTGACGTCCCTACGGTAAGCTACTTTTATTCTAGTCTTGACATTGGATACGGTACTTAATTGGAACAAATTTGGGTACCAGTGGCTGACGACAAATGAAAAATAAAGCTTCGCAGTTTCTACATTTCTATGTCTTTCCTCTCTGTTCGTTCTCAAACATCAAACAAAGGCTTGCTTTGTATCATAGCTTTATCTTTGCTACCGGTCATATATATATATATATATATATATATATATATATATATATATATATATATATGGCCATGGATTCACCTTACTTTTCATCGTAGGTAAGGTGGGGGCAGGGATGTTTACATAAAAATATCATTATTCGCACATTTCTGTGTGTAATTTCCTTTTTACTTTTTCTTGAGAAAGTTAACGATCTATTTACAAAAATGGTCAGGGAGAAAGGGGGATTGCTCTTATCCAACTTTTGGCTGATTTAATAGTAATAAAAGTGTCATATTCTGAATTCCTAGGGGGGCGGGATGGGGTATTTAGTTATTATTAAATTTATTTATTTAATAGTAACTAAATTATATAATACCGACAACTGTTTATTTGCCACAAGATATCTGTGAAAAACAATTATTTGTCATAATATTTATTGTTCACAGCCTGTTTTAGATATGCAATAGGTCAATTATTGTACTTTGTAATCTGCTGAATATCTTTAATATTTGTTTCCATAGTCCTTTGCATTTACAAACTGAATTTTCAGGACTTATTGTGTATGTTAGCCAACGTAAGATGATTAAATGTTTTAGATTAACTTACATTTAATACAGTTTAAAAAGATTCACAATTCAAACTGAAGCTTGTCCCTATTTTTAATAATCCTAGTTGTGACCAGGTTAAAGATATCAAATCAAAAAAATATAAACAGAATTGTTGCGAGTACATGCCGTATAAATATCAACATAGCTTATTTCTCATATATCAACTATACATGCACATACATATTATGATGGTGTTGTATATTTGTGTATTTGCCAGATGTTAACAGTCGGTGGGAGATGTGTTCGATTTGGCAGGAGCCGTATGTGGAGCTGCCAATCTGGTATTCACATGCAGATGAACAATGACTGTGAGCGGTTGAGTCGCAACCAAAACAGGAGACGTACAAGAAATCCACGATCATGAATTTGGTGTTGTCAGTCGAGAAAACAATAGTTGTGTCTTTGACTGACATGTTTATTATAAATTATGTTCAAAATGACTAATTGCAGGAAGAAATATGTCGTTTAAAGTTGTGCAAGAAACCCATTTTTGTATTGCTATTTTAAAAACCATTTATATACGCATACACATGATTTATAATTTGATATATCTATTTATCTATCTATATATCTATCTGTCTATCAATGCTCATTCAGTGCCGAATACGATGCATAAATCAGAAACTAATACTCTCAAGTTTGAGCCATGTGATGCTGCTTCGTGTAGTTTTTGCATGTACTTGAGACATAGTCATACCCTCTTTGATAGTTGTCTGTGAATAGTGTCCTTAGTTGTCGTCTTCTTCTGTGTCTTTCACAAACTCCTACAGATTAGCAGAATGTAGCCCGGAGAAAGGAATACGCTGTACCATAGTTTACAGCATTGCTGTAATATCTGCACATTTTGGCCTGACACATCCGACTTCAGCATGCCTTTGGTTCACTGACTCTATATGGGATGTGACAGCCAACTCCATCCCATAACCTCCTTATTCACCTCTTACGAAATGCATGGCAAGTAAACAATGTTGCTATTTTTAGCTCCCCTCTCGGGCCTCGGCATCACACGGGCGATCCTTAGTTGTGAAGAGTGTCCTCTCTTTCTGTCACCATCTGGTACCCATTTTAATGTTTTCATTGTAAGTGTTAACTCTAAGTGAATATACTATAGGCCCTATATCCATTGTTTTCCATAGTGTTGTAAAGAAATTTTTGTCAAGTGTCTTCTCTTATTTGTTTGTATGACGTGAATTTTTCACGGCAGTTATTTAAGAATACCATAAGACAGTTGTTTTCAAATTAATTTATTTTCAGCACCGGTGCCTTTATTTCTTATTGTAATTTGGCAACTTCTACATTTGAAAATATATGTTTTGAAATGGAGTATGGATGTAATAAACTTTAATTGTAACAGTGAATCATGTGGAATGTACAGAAAGACTACGTTGTCCACTGCGATAATATGACTGCCGACGTGGAGATGTAAAAATCAGCGACTATAGTCTAAAACTAAATTTTCAACAAAAACAATGGCAAACATAAACTAATAAATGAAAATTTATACAAAAATAAATGTGTATATGATCAACTTGCTTCTAGGGCGCTTTATAGTAAAATATGTACATTTTCTTTTAGTGTTCACTTTCGATGAAATTCATTTAACGACTAAAATGGCGATATTGGTGACACGTTATTAATTCAACGCTAACACCACTTTTGATGTAGTCCTGGTTAACAGCAGCATTATGAAACAATTCGACAGTTGGTATGAGATGGTATGTGTATGAAAATGACACTATTATAAGAAATGGCCGCGTGGCAAAATGAAATCTTAAATAAAATTATACAAGAAATAATATTACACAACATGTAGATAAAATAATGGGAAGACGAATCAAGCTTTGAAGTTCAAGGATGACAGAAGCAGAGGACACTTTGCTCATAATTTGTGAATTGGAAGAAGAAAGTAAGGGCAATGAATGGGTGAAAGTGGACAAAGAGAACAAATATCTGACAAATGTAATGTAATAATATAACTATGCTGGGAACTTTGGGAATGCAATGGAATCAAGACAAAGGTGATGATGTATGATCTTGTACCGCAAAAAAGAATTATACATGAATGAATCAATCCACAGATCAACAGAACAAGTTAAGTGCGGTTTTGATTTTTTTATGGACTACATGAATGGCAAAAAATTGCAAGAGAAATTGTCAGCCTACTCCACAATCACATCGAACAGGAGAAGATCGCGGCCGAAATACACATTTGACTGTTGACTGCAGTGTACAAGTTGATGCTCACAAACCCCCAAATTATGATTCACATGATAAAAAAGTGTGTGTTAAGAAAGGCGTTGGTCAAGCTTCAGAATAAATCTGCCGTCCAGTTTTACATGGACACACTGCCTAGCTCATTCGTAGGTGAGAGGCAACACAAAAGCAGACTTATTGGTTGAAACAGTATATGACAAAAGATAATTCTGGCATAATTATGGCAGCTATAGCTGACTGCACCAGAACGAGTAAGACTATATTGAGAATGATAATGTATAGTATACAAATGAAAAAATCAAAGTTACCAAGGGTAAGGGGTGAAGGTGAAGAAACAGGAGAATGATATTAAGTATGAGGTTATGGGGGTGTTGAGGTAACGTACATTTTGTCTTAAGTAGGGTCGTAAATACGTTTTCAGTCAGGAGTGGGTTTTGTCTTTTCAAAAAACTGATCATTCCCTCATCTTTTGTGTGTAATTTCCTCTTTTTGATGAGCAATGTGATAATCTGTTTTGCGAAAAATCTCTAAGGGATAAGACTTGCCCACCTTTTGGCTACATTCCTAGTACTAAAAGGCATGTTCTTATTTGCTAGGGAGACGAGTGTTGAACCCCCTCCCCCACTTACCTACGGGCTTGGTGGCAAGGGACACATTGGAAAGCTTTCTTGCAAGTTGCAGGAGATAAATATACAGTCGCCATTTGTTGCCAGCGCCCGAAATGGTAGCAAAGAATAGCGACATTGTTGCCTTCCAAACATATCACAAGAGTCGAATACGGAGATTTTGGTGTGAAGTTGGCTGTCTCATACCATATTGGATCAAAGAAACCGAGAACCTATGCGGAAGTCGGATGTGTACGGCAGAATGACACAAATATTGTAGCTAATCTATAAACCATGACACAATGCATTTTGTTCTCCAGACTAAACCCTGCTAATATGCAGGAGTTGTGTAGAAGAAGAAATGTCCAGCTTCGAGGAACAGCTAGACGAGCTAGAAATGAAAGTGCCGGGACGATACATGTTAATCGGAGAAAAAGCAGAGATAAGTAGAATGGATTTCCAATATTATGCACACGGCATGTTAACAAAAAAACACATGGACAATGTTTCGACTAAAAAGTCTTTATCCAGACAGAAAACAGTGGACACACAAAGAAAACTACATAAAGACAAACATATAGCATAACTAATGTATGAGAAGGAAAGCAAGTAAGAGATAAGAGAAATAGATATAAAAGTTGTTAGCTGCAGACTAGTCAGATTACCTAATGTTCAGTGGGTGTTGTGGGTTTCCGGTGAAATTCGATAAACACTATGTGTAAAATTGTAATGACCTTTCCTTAATATACCAAAATAAGCGTCTACATACTTACACTTTTTTAAAAACCTGCCCCGATCCGAAATTTGTAATAATTTCTGACGTCTCTCTACCGCTGTATTCCTAGTTACAAAATGGCTGCCTTAAAATATGGTTCGAACAATAAATTCGTTATTAACGTTCCAATGAGTGTTCCCATGTGCAAAACTATATGCGGGGTGGGGGGGGGGGATAGCATGATCTTAACTTAATAAGATGTAAGGATTAGCTGGAATTGCAATGTTAAAAAACAGATTTAGCTGGTGGGTAAATAATAAACCCGGCGGGTTTGTATAGTATTTATTAAGGCCAGGGAAATAATCAATAAAACCAAGACCACACATTTCCACAATTTTAGTATCCCATTTTTATTATTTATACTTTCGCTTCACCTATATTTCTTTCCTGATTTAGGAAAATATGATTTAGGACCCTTAATTTGGTATAGTGCCGACCTTTCAGTAGTTTTGTTTCCAGCAGACAATATTTATAAACCAGTTAATCACTAATATATAGATAATGATATTGTTGAAATACTACCAATAATAATCATTTAGTAACATGAAGAACGCAATCAACTATCAACAGTCCTTCTTCTTCTGTGTTTATTCTCAAACTCCTGCATATTAGCCGGATGTAGTTCGTAGAATGGAATGTGTTGTGTCATGGTTTACAATTTAGCTGTAATAACTGCACTTTTAGACCTGACATATTCGACTTCAACATGGTGTATGGGTCACTTTGTTGACACTCTATCTCTCGCGGGACAGGAGTTCCAAACCTCTTTAATCGCCTCTTACGGCATGCATGACAGGAAGCAATGTGATTACTCTTTGCTCACATTTCGGGTCCAACAACATATGAGTAATAACAGTCCATTATATATTAATCTTGCTAAGAAGGCTGTGTCATGAGTGATTTGGCTGGAAGGCTGTACTGGAAAAGGTTGCCAACAGATAAGAAGAACAGTAAAAATATTAATATATAATTTCCGAGTGCCTTGTTAAAACTTGAATGGAGAATACATGTCATGTGTGCAAAGGACAATACGTCACAATTGTATAATACAGATTAAAACACGTTTTTAGTATTATATGAGGCGGTGATAACAATAGAGTTATAATAATTTACATCACTATTTCTCAAATTTTTTAGTCATTTTCCCTTCCACTTATATTTTATGGACTGTCATCTCCAAACATCCTAAGATGTGTATATTTCTGTATGTGTAGTTGTGGCAGAATAATTATGGATGTACGTCTTGTAGCATCTTCTACTTCTGACTGGACTAATTGATATCTGTTGGCAACCTTTACGAGTACAGCCTTCCAGCCCAATCACGGAACCTTCTTAGCAATTCTAAATGAATACACGTACTCAATATATACTATGTTTATTGAGTCACATTCATAACAATTCCAGGAAATGTAAAACAAACACATACATAATAATCCGTGAAATATATATAAATTCCGACATATTAATTCATAATCAACATCAAAGAAATAATCCATGAATATAAATAAATAAATTGGTAGCATATCATATTCAGGACGTGGCTATCAACGTAGCATTTGTTGGCTATATTGATTTTCTAGAGAATATAAATACGTTTAGTAGTAGTTTGCAATTGCTTTCTGAACGGTCCGAATTGCCCAATTGCCTGCGGCGGGGATCGAACTCGGTACCTTGGCCATTACTGACGGGCCATGTACCACTTCGACACAGAGTCGGATGGATTTTAATATATATATATATATAATAAGTTATCATGTCCAGACACATACATTGTCTGTTTGACTAAACTAGCAACACCAGAGAAAAGTATCAATCATTCGTTAGTTTAAGCATTGTTCTTTCCGTCAACTGTTCGTTTTTGTTTGCCGAGCTGACTGTACATCAACCGTGCTATGGATACTATATTTCAGCATAAGAACAGCACGACTTTTCCCAAGTATTTTAACTAAATAAGCGGAAATATGTAACATGATTCCACTGCAGATAGCTGTGAACGTTTGACATTTTTGTTGAATGGAATTTATGAATTAAAGTTTCTTTTTCCTTTATGCCAAATGATTCTTAATTCACATGAGGGTGGTTTGAAGGCTTCAATAGTGCTCCACTTGATCAATCCCAATGCAACAAATAACTCTTAATAGATAACATTCCTTTATAGTGAGTATTTTCACTTCTGAAAGCGTATGATATCGCCATAACAACAATTCGCATTTGAGTAGTGGGGCTTCTCAAATCACAACCTTGAAAGCTCCTCAGATATCCCGCACACAAAATGTGCACAATAGATACAAGAGCTATATTCTAGCACTTCCTGGTGATTGAAAAAAACGCACTGCTTAAAAAAAATATGACAAAGATATTGAGAATACCATGGACAGCGAAAAATATTAATTTAAGAAATGTTGAAAACTTTAAATATAGAAGAGGGTTGACAACATCATAACATCATTTTTTTCTAAATTAAATATACATAGGATAACAAGAGATAGCAAGAAATTATAGGATTTTTCTCCATTTAAATATGCACACATATAAAATAATTAAGTTGTCCGTACATGCATATAAACAAATTAGATCAGGGTACAAAGCCAGAGGAAGACCACGAAAAAGATGGATAGAAAATGTCAGAAACATCTTAAACAAACACAGTCATAGCACAACCTGCGCCGAAGACACATCTGGCCTTAGAACACAAGCTCGAGCTCCAATCACCCCTACGCTTAACGGCAAGAGTGGATAGCTATAAATATATATATATATATATATATATATATATATATATTAAATGTAAAAGACTACTAAAATATTCTCTAAAACATGAAACATTAACATTCCATGACCACTCACGTAGAGTAGAAACAAAACATAAAGATATATCATTTCACTTGTTAGAAAACAATATTACAAAAATATCACATTTCACGGAAGGAGCGACAATAAAGACAACAAATTATGGCAATATAATATTCATTATGTTTCCATGCGACACCACAAACGAACAAACCCTTGTCATATGAATAAAAATGTATTACGTTCAGGGCGGAGGAAATTGCCATACGCACAGTTACTAAATATGACTATATTATTATATTTGATGCTCTTTTTTTTTACTGCCTTGCGCTATTAAAATGTTAAACAACCAAGAGCTCATACACAAAAAAATGACAGTCGTGAGTTGTTGTTGTTGTTATCCAAATGCGGATGAGTAATTCCACTCTTGTCAAGACAATGCCATTCTTTAAAAAGTGCAGGTCTTCTGAAGTTGACTTGTTCATCCATATGGTAAGTTAGTGACGGTTAAAGTAGAAGTTTTTTTCCTAGCAGTTGAAAGGTAATGGCAGTCAATAAGGAGGTGTTCCACTGTGTCATTGGGATGAGAGCAGTGTCTACAAGTGGGTAGTTGCTGAGGTTTGACACGGTTTAAATGGCTATTGATCCTTCCATGTCTTGTTCGAAACTGAAAGATAAGGGATTGGTTTCTTCTGCAGAGTTTGTTTATGTTGTCATTGTCCTTTAGCCGTGTCATTTCACTATATGCATTTCGATAAGTAAGCTCATTCGCCCATCTGTTCATCCAGATTTAACTGATATTTTTTCTGAGAATCTGTTTGACTGTTCCCATACTACAAGGTCTTTGCTTTTGTTGTTTTGAGAAACGTCTTTTTGCAAGTATGTCCGCTACTTCGTTTCCTACTATATCGCTGTCCAGTGATCCATTGCATGGCCTCACTGACTGAATATGTGGAGATAAGATTGTGCTCTACTCTTGTTATGTGAAGAATATATTAATTTTCATTAGAGTATGTTTAAGTGCTTCCAAAAGTGACATAGAATCTGTAAAAATGACTATGTCTGGTGCTTTTTGTTCCATGAGATCAAACTGTTGGTGTATTAGCTCAATGACAGTCTTGATGGCCTCAGCCTCTGCTTCATAACTTGAGCAATTTTCGCCACGAAGTCACATAATTCGTAGGCAGATCCACCAGGGTATGGTATATGGATGCCATATCCTGCAAAACAGATCTTGAAATCCAATCCATCGGTGTAGGTCTTGATAGCTGATGATGGGTCGCTGTTTACAGTTTCTAGGGCACATATTGTTGGTAGTGTTCCCTTATTGGCTGTTTTATCGTAATACAAAATATGTTTTTACAAACCATCCAACACATCTAAAAAGACAACCTCATTATAGATATATGCCTACGGTAATACATTTACAAATTATTCCCAAAATAAAAATTGCTTTACTTTTACAATAGATACCAACTACTCGGGCATTCCTGGCACCGAAAAGTAGGCAATTTGGCAAAAGCGGGTTAGTTGCTGATCCAGCGGTCCACGGTTTCAATATCTTTTGATCCAATGCCATTGGTAGTTGTCCATACATTTTTTGCCATTTGTAACACCCCCCCCCCCCCCCCGTCGTTTAGGGATCCTACATATTTAATTATATCAAAATAAAAATACATGCCCGAACAAGATAACATTGCATTATCATCTAGTGACGTCTCCGAAACGAATCTCGAACATCCTCTGCCACTGGTCTTGATGAGGCACTCTGACAGACTGTATACTGCCCGTCTCCTGATGCTTCCCTTCCACCTGCAGGCCTATATCTGCCACCTCGTGCTCATCTCCGATAACCTCTACCTTCAAGTAATGCATTCAACAAGGTGACATGCCAAACTGAACAGAAACGAACAAATCAAAACATTTCGCGATTGAGAACAGGATTAACTTTGCTATCTAATGTCTTACTTGCACATAATCTGTATCAGCGACTTTGCAAACTTAATTAAGCAGTACAGACACCAGAGCAAACATGTTTACTTCTTTTTCATCGTTCATTTTCAAACTCCCAATGGATCTCTTGTGCAACTAACAGGGCAATGGTCATTACTAGATTTCCATCAGGATGGTGTCCAGAGAATATAATTGCGTTGCGTCGCCATTTTTTGTGTGCCAATGGCTCGAAACATCCATCTTTAGTGGTATATTGCTGTTGTATTATAATATTGTCACAATTCACTGTTCGTAAAACAACAATTGAGTTGTTGTGGGGAGGGGAAAGAGAACCTACAACAAAAAAGTACAAATGCTGTTCTCATTTGTCGTGATTGACACCTATTGTTATTATTAGGGCTCGGATTTTCATGAAATGTCATATTTTTTTCCTGAAGCATATTTTCAGTTTAAAGTTAATTTCTACATGTTTCAAGCATTTCTGAACAATTTTAAGCTGTTTTTATTTGTCATATAAATGCATATTTTGACCATAATTTTGATGAGGTCATATTTTGCCTGAAATTGGAGATTTAGGTCATATTTTGGTCATATTTTGCATATTTTCTGGTGTACTCAACGTTCTGGTGTACTCCGTTTGCTTATCAATGTTAGCACATCTTAAACTATGTTTAGAGACATATGTTTAGAGAAACTATATTTTTGATCCATATTACTTGCCTTGCTCATGCACTGCATCGAGTAGCTGAGGAAGTTCGAGGTAATTTTCCTGATGTGGACAAGCTTATTTCAAATGGGAAAAAATATTCATCAAGGCTCCTCTTCGAGTACAAAAATTCAAAGAAGAAGCTCCTCAACTACCACTTCCTCCACAACCTATCCTTACACGTTGGGGTACATGGCTGGACGCTGTAAAGTATTACTGTGACAACTATTCAACACTAATTAAAATATTTAATGCCCTAGACAAAGACGACGCAACATCAATACAAGCAGTGCAAAGCTTATTTTCTACCAGACTATCACAAAATCTGACTTATATAAAGTCAAACTTTTCGGCAATTTCAAAAGCAATAAAACGTCTGCAAAGCGAAGGGACTGCACTTTATGATGCATTAGATATTGTGAAACAAATTCAAACAGAAATAAATGGATCACGTGGTGAAGTAAGCAACAGGATTAAAGTAAAATTAGAAAGTGTTCTTCATAGAAATTCTGGTTATTTCTCATTGTGCAAAATTGCAGACATACTTAGTGGTAAACATGCAACATTTCAAGAGGATGAACCTGAACTTTCAGCAAATGATCTGACATTATTTAGATTTGCCCCTGTGACATCATGTGATGTAGAACGAAGTTTTTCAAAATATAAAACAATTCTCAGTGACAATCGACGATCGTTCAAATTTGAAACTCTAAAAATGCATGTTGTTGTCGGTTGCAATTGTACAAACAATGAAAACTGAGGAATAAATGTGGTAAGTGTTTTTATACATGCTTTGTTAAGTATTACTACTATGTAGGTACTATGACTACTATGTAATGCGCAAAACATGCAAACAATAATAATTTGGGTTTTTTTTTGTTCATAAATGAGAAAAACCTTATGGTCATATTTCGCATATTTTAGGTCATATTTTGCCTTTTTTAGGTCATATTTGCATGTCGTATTTCAGGATTTTTAGGTCATAAAAATCCGAGCCCTAGTTATTATAATACATTAGAACATGTTGCTATATGGAATCAACAATGGAGATATTATATTATTTAGGCATTACTAAAAGAACGAACACACCCAAAAGGTGTTTGCTTTCTTTCATTGCTGTTTCAAAGTTTTGTCTGTCGTTATTTTTTTTTTTTACCTATGACTTGTTTCCATGTATTTTACGACACTGGTTTTACAAATTCTAATTTGAATCATTATTTTAATGTATAGTGCTACTTGTAAAATATTTATCGACTGATCTTTCTTTTGGGTCTTCACTGTGACATTTGTTCTAGTTTCATTCTACTGAGAGGTATTACTTATTTATGTTCTTCTAGATTTTATTCGTAATTCCCAACAATATTGAATATTTCATCACTTGTCGCAAATAGGCAATGCAAGCGACCTTGATTATGACCCCTGAATGGCCCTATTCAGAGTGTACTTTGTGTACAATATGGCGACATTGTTCAAGAACGTGAGGTCGATTTGTCATGTTGCTAACTCTGCTGTACGAACAACAGGGATAAGACTAGGAACAGTTGCTTCAATGCGCGAATTTAATTGTAATTATCATATATCTAGTCATCTGTTGCCGCCTAAAAATTTGCAATCGGTAAGTACCTATTCCTATCAGCGAGAATTGTTTGAATTACGAAGTAGACCAGCTTTGTACTCAGTAGTGTACTAACTAAGTTAGTAGGACTAGGTAATAGAGCTCTAGTCTAATAGACACTGGTAACCCTACTATAAGAAGAATTAGCAGCTTTAGATGACTTTGGAGTTGAAATAATCACAAAATTGCTGAATGACATATATAACAGCGGAAACATACCCGATGACTTAATGAGATCCATATTCATAGCATTAAGAAACCAGGGACCACCGAATGTGAAGAACACTGTACAATCAGCCTCATGAGCCAAATAACCAAAATACTGCTCAGAATCATCATGAAGAAACAAAATAAAACCAGAAATAAGTCCAGAACAATGTGGATTTGTAGAAGGCAAAGGCACCAACAATGCGATTTATATATTGAGAACACTAATAGTAGGCATTAGGACAAAATTTTCAAAATGGGTGTACAGCATTTTAAATACCACAGTTAGATAGCCCTTGAAAATTGCAATCCAACGATACCTCAACCAAGTCTCTACGTCAATTCTGAAAAAAGTTAAGAATTTTTTTCGTATTAATTTTTGCCTCAAGATAATTACATGGAACATATAAGGAAATATAAAATGACAGTTGTCAAAAAGTTGCGGCCCTGCCTTAGAACCGAGCCACTAATTTATGAATATCGTAGTTATTTGCATAAAAAATATGACAAATTATACATTTTCTTGTTCGGTAAGACAAGACGCACCTGTTTAGTACATTGTGTTAATTTTCCGATGCAACCAGAGCCAATTAATAATTAATAATAGTGTCTAATTAGCATAATTAAAATCTCTTCTATGCTTCCCTTTATGGCAACATGCATGTGGCTGGCAATCTGTAACCTCAGCCCTCTTTGTATCTGAAATATAATATTTGATTATTATTATTATTGGCATTTGGTACACATGTACATAAACAATTCTATGTCAAAGGTATGAATAAATTACCAGGTAGGTATGTGCACCAAATTTTCAAAATTTCCATTTCGTTTTTCCTATTTTAGTGATACCTAATTAGCCCTATATAATTAAATACTTTATTACATTATTCTGTAGATAGGCTTATGTAGAACATTGAGCAAAATTGATAATGAACAACAAGAGACAAAGATATCAAAAAGAGTGAGAACGTTTGGAAGATGCTGCAGTTTACGTTGTATGCATTGATGATTTGATTTATTAGGCCTACTGAAAGGAGAAAGCATGTCTCAATAAAAAGTGAATTTTACGAAATATTCATGAGAGAATTATAAGAAATTGGACTTCATAAACAATATAAATAATATATATTTAATTTGAAATGTGTTTCTTGTAAAATTATCAACATGAAATAGACCGATGTGACTAAGAAAACACTTCAGTCGTCATGGCGACGGACGCATGATAGTACATAAGTACGCGTACTCGGCATGGTCTTGTACCAATAATTTCAATTATTTTACATATAAATCTTAGATTTTTTACTAGTAGCATTTAAAAATGAATTAAAGAAATTAAAAGAGGCAGGAATTGTAGTTGTTAAACGTCAATTTCTTTAAATAAGAGACATTTCAGAATTATCGACGCGGCAGTAAAGATTAGCGGTATTCAAGATGGCGGCTGAGGAATGCGTGACCGATCTGCAGTGCGTTTGTTTAAAATTCGATAATAATTACAGGCAACTTCCAAAATTAATGAAATTTTGTATATAAAGAGAAAAATGGTTGTTTCATTTGTTAGACATGGTTACAACATTGTATTTTATTCAAATTAATGCATATACGTGTGCAAAGAGAAAAATCACTTACCTAGGCTTATTTAATTGCTTGGTGAAAAATGTACACAGCGTATTTCCAACTTCTAGTTATGTAATTCGATGCACAAATGAATGAGAAAAATTAAACAGTTGTCTTTTATAAACAATAAAGTTGCGTCGCGTTGTCTAAAGACAATTGCTGTGGTCAGTGTTTCACGTGATGCAAAAAATGGATTCTTGGACGCTACCAAAACAAGGGAAGTAATTTAAGCCACATTGACTTTCACGTCCCCTTACGATTTCCTAATGCCTACTAATAGAGAGGTCTATAGAGGTAAAAACAGATCTGTACCTCTGTTTTATAGACTACACTAAAGCTTTTGACAAAGTTAAACATAGCGAAATTATACACATGCTAGAGAATCTGAACATTGACAGCAAGGATTTAAGAATAATCAAGAACATGTACTGGCAACAAACAGCAGCAATAAGAGTAGGAAAGCAATTTGGCCCTTTTCAACAAATAAAACAAGGAGTCAGACAGGGATGTGTGCTTTCACCAGACCTGTTCTCTCTATACAGTGAAAACATATTGCATGCAATAGTAGATAACCCAGGAATATCAGTGGGAGGACATAACATAAATAATTTGAGATATGCAGATGACACTGTTCTGATTGCAAAATGTGAGGAAGACCTTCAAAACTTAATTAAAGTAGTAGTCACAGAAAGCAAAGAGAAAGGCCTCTTCCTAAATATCAAGAAAACAGAAGTAATGGTTATTTCAAAGAAAGAAAATAACACACATTGCAAGATCATAGTGAATGATATAGTATTAAAACAGGTCCACCAATTCAAATATCTAGGTACAATTATAACAGCAGATGGAAGAAGTTCAACAGAAATAAGATGCAGAATAGGACAGGCAAAAACAACATTCAGAAAAATGAAAAATATACTGTGTAATATGACCTTGTCATTAGAGGTGAGAAATAGAGTTCTGCAGTGCTATATAACCCCTATACTAACATATGGGTGCGAGTCTTGGACAATAAACAAACTGGAAAGTGGGAGATTGGAGGCAACAGAGATGTGGTTCTGCAGAAGAATGTTGAGAATACCATGGACTGCCAGAAAAACTAATGTAGAGGTGTTAAAAGAGTTAAATGCGAAACGGACCTTAATCAACAATATAAGAAAAAGGCAATCTTCTTTTTTTGGCCACTTCATGAGACAGGCAGGTTTAGAGAACATAATCACAACAGGCAAGATTGAAGGCACCAGAGACAGAGGGCGACAACATGAGAAAATATTAGACAGTTTGACAACCTGGCACGGCAAAGAAACAACGACTTTGATACATAATACTGTGGAGAGCCATGACCGCCTACGCCACGCGGCATGGCACCTGATGATGATGATGAACCCTACTATAAGTTACTATAGTATATATTAGGCATTAGCACAACATTTTCAAAATGGGTTTACAGCATTATAAATACCACAGTTCGATAGCCCTTGAAAATTGCAATTCAATGATACCTCAACCAAGTCTGTATGGTACGTCAATTCAGAAAAAAGTTATGAATTTAAAAAAATTAATTTTGCATTAAAATAATTTACATGGCACATATAAGGAAATATAAGCTGATTAGTGCACAAAGTTGTGACCAAGATTTGTAGCCGATCCAATAATTCATGACATATCTGAGTTTTTAATGATAAAAAATAGAATAAACTATAAATTTCTGTGTTCGGGAAGAAAAGACGAATCTGGGGAAAACATTTTGCTAATTTTCAAATTAAATTAAAGCTAATTAATATTCAAAATGGCGGTTAATTTACATAATTAAAACTGAATTGAATAGCCTAATTATTAAACATTTCAGTTATTTATGATAAAATATGTTACAAACTATACATTTCTGTGTTCGGGAAGACAAGACGAATCTGCGGATCACATTGACATAATTTTCATATGCAACCAAAGATTAATATTCAAAATGGCAGCTAATTTGCATAATTTGCATAATTAATAAATATATTTGTGCATTATGATAAGATATCCTACAAGGTTTTTGTGCTACAAATGTGATAAAACTTTCATGGATTATTCATGTAGATAGTTATGTGATTTGTATTTAGTTTTGTGAACTGCTTGTGTAGGGAAATAATATTCATAGAGTGGTAAGAATAAAGTAGATATTTTTTTATATTTTCTTTTCTCATGTTATTTCTTCCCCCATCTAAATCCCATTGTATGTATAATTTGTATTATTATGCATAGATCATGTTCTAGCAAAGCTGCTACTTGCAGGCAATGCAATGCCAATAGTCCAAAGAGTGCACATTGCAGCACATCAGTAGTGTAGTCACAAACCAAGTCGGACAGTTGTCATGACAACACGCAACCTTTTGTAAGGCTTGTAAGCAGGCAAACAAACAAACTAACTCCCATTCATATGCTTTGGCTTAGTTTTTTAAAGAAATTAACAATTTTGTAAATACATAAACACACAGAGCATTTAATATTTTAAAAAGATGGCAATTGTATTTCTTGTTAACCAATATGTCTGTGAAAAACAATATGGCGGACATGCAGCATGGATATGGTGAACCTTTTTAAAACATTGGATGAGAGAGTGAGCTCATATAATGTCCTTCATACTTGGTGTATAAATGGCTAATATAACATTTAGACAGTAAATACAGTTGAAGGTAATAGTAGATTAAAAATGGATAATGAAAATACACAATAAGTGACAATACCTAGTGTTAAAATACAAGTTACTCAAACAATATCCACTGTTTTTGTCAGATAGATGCCCAACTGTGTACAGAAAAGACTTGATGTCACAAAAATGTCCACTTCTATATGCCAAATATTATCAGGGACACTGGAAATCTAATTAAAACATGGTCACTGCCTACTTGCATGGTCAGGAAATAGACTAGTGGCCATTTTCTTCAAGGGACATATTTTAATTTTTTTTTGACACCAAAGAGCTCCTTTGTGCTAATGCCTATATATATATATACTCTTGAAATATTTCAAAAATGCCATAATTCAATTCAAATAGCAGGAAACAAATGCGGATATAAAAACATTAAAATTAAAGTGTACGAAACCAAAGATAACTTAACAGCTGGTACTTGGTGACAAGAGGTAAAGAACGAAACAAAGATAAAAAACAAAAATTAAAAATACAAGAAATGGCCAACAAACAAAATACATGAACATTTCTTAGCATACAAGACAACAAAGATTAACACCAAGAAAATCATCAAATCTGCAAAAATTAAGTCATGGCAAGAATATGGAGAAACGCAATAAATATTTCTTCAGGCAGGAGAAACCGTGCTATAAATGGCACACTATATTCATTTTTAAGCAGAAAACATCACTGGTTTCCGTCTAGAACCACTGAAATTTTAAGATGTTGTGACGTCACTTCCCGACTGACAAAAACAATTGCGCGACAAACTTTTTTTTTTTTAGATTCCATTAGTTCTACTAAGGGAAATTCGTAGTCACCTAATTAATCTCCATCGAGACCAGCACCGTGCAGAGGTGATGGGGCTTAGTTCAGCCATCAGGGGCTGGAAACTAAGACTGGTCGGGCAGTCCCACTCGAGCAGGACCATAGTCCTGCCCTAGTAAGCAGAGTGCTGAAGACGGAGGCATCCAGCCAAAAGGCGCACAGATAATCAGGATGCCACGCACAAAACACAATGGAAACATGTCTACATCTATAAATAGTTATGGTGCCTGCCCTGTGGCGGACGTTCAGGCAGGGACGGTGCCGGGCCCTATACCTCGAAAGGGCCCAACCTCAGTTACTGGAAGTCCTTCTCAATTGCCCCGAGGAGCCAGGAGGCAAGGGAATAGAGCTACTGGCCAAACAAACAAACGACCAATAAAAATAATGCACTGGAATGCTGAGGGTGTCAACAGTAAAAGAGATGGATACAGCAAAAAATTGGAACTTGAAAATGTCCTCAGTGAAGAACAAGTTAACATATGCTGTATCCAAGAAACACACCTCAGCAGCGACATAGCCTTCAAAATCAGAGGCTACCAGTGCTACCGATCTGACCGAAAGGACAGGCGAAAGGGTGGAATTCTGACACTTGTTAAAAACAATATCAGCGCATGTCAGCTTGAAGTATATATGGAAGGGGCAGAATACCAGATGCTCCAACTAAAAACAGACAGTGCAGAATTCCATCTCCTGAACTACTACTGCCCAAATGATAAACCATTGGCACTAGACACAATTCCAGACAAAGAGAGACTTATGGTGTGTGGTGACTTCAACAGCCACTCTCAGAGCTGGGGCTACGATCATATCGACAAGAGAGGTGAGGAACTTGAGAGCTGGCAGGATGAAAATAATCTCATCCTTATTAACCAGCCAGCAGACTCGCCAACCTTCTACTTGAGAGCATGGCACACCACCTCTACACCAGACCTAGCATTCCACTCACCAGGCTTGGAATGGAACATCACACGTGTTGTTGGAAAGCAGCTTGGAGGTAGTGACCACAGACCAGTATTTCTGGAAATCCACAATGAATTTACCAAGGACAGCAGCACGCTCACTAGGTGGAACTATAAGAGGGCAGACTGGAAAATGTACCAGCATTTAACCAGTGTTCTAGCTAAGGACATGAACTTGGACAAAGACATCAATAGAGCAGTGAGTGAATTTAATAGATGTATACTACATGCTGCTAGTAAAACCATACCCAGGGGGGCACGCACAAACTACAAACCCTACTGGAATGATGAACTGGAAAAGCTGCAAAATGAGATGGAAACATCTAGACAGCAGGCTGAAAACAGACCTAGCCAAGAACATCACAACAAATATCAGCAAACAAAGGCTAAATTTCAAAGAGCCAAGTTACAAGCCAGACGGAGCAGCTGGAAAGAAAAAACAGAGTCGCTGAACCTAGACAGAGATACTAGGAAATTATGGAAACTTGTAAAACAACTAAATGATGAAGGTACAGGGAGAAATACCAGGATCACACTTTATAAAGATAAAAACATTTTAACAGGTAAACATGCAGCTGATTACTTTGCAGATTCCTTTGCAGAAGACAATAACGTCAAAGTCAGCCCAGACAAACAACAGGAGGTTCGAGCGAACCAGCAAAACATTGGACAAGACGAACCTATACCTGAAGTCATGGAGGCACCAATCACAATGAGAGAACTGGAGCATGCAATATCCAAATTGAAAATGAAAAAGTCCCCTGGAGCTGATGGAGTGTCCAATGAAATGATTAGAAACCTGGGAATTGCAGCAAGAGCAAAGCTGCTGCAAATCTTTAACACAAGCTGGTCCACAGGTAATGTACCACAGGCGTGGAGAGAAGCAATAATGATACCACTCCTCAAATCAGGAAAAGATGGCAACACAGTCTCCAACTACAGGCCCATCAGCCTCACAAGCTGTTTATGCAAAACAATGGAACGCATTATCAATCTTAGGATGCAGTGGTACCTTGAAAGTGAAAACCTTCTGGTATCACAGCAAGCAGGTTTCAGACAGTGCTACTCTACTGAAGATCAGGCAACCTACCTCTCCCAAGAGATTGAGGATGCCTTCCAAGATAAGAAACTGGTACTAGCAGCATGGATAGACCTTAGGAAAGCATTTGATAAGGTCTGGAAAGAAGGGCTCCTAAAGAAATTGCGAAATTGCAGGGTTAGCTCAAGAATGTACAAATGGGTAAAAGCATACCTGCATAATAGAAGAGCCAGGGTACAATTAGATGGTCGCAAAAGCAAGAAAGTCCTACTGCGTCATGGAGTCCCCCAGGGAGGAGTCCTGTCACCCACACTTTTCTTGGTTTACATCAATGACCTAGTTGCTGAACTACCACATGGGATCAAAGTGGCAATGTATGCTGACGACCTGGTGATCTGGTGCACGGAAGAACATGCAACAGTGGCCACTAAACAAATACAAAGAGCTATCGATGCCCTAACCTTATGGGCAAATAGATGGTGTGTCAGCATTAACACAGATAAGTGCAGCACTACACTCTTTACCCTCTCACCAAAACAAAAAGCCGGTCATATCAAGATAGACGGAGAGCTCTTGAAGGAAGACAAACAACCAACATACCTCGGAGTTACTTTTGATGATAAGCTGACATGGAAGCAGCACATAAACAAAGCAACAACAAAAGCCAGGAGGAAGTTAGCTATCCTGAGAAAACTAAGTGGAACCACATGGGGAGCCAGTGGGAATATACTCAGTAAAGTTTACCAGCAAGGCATAAGACCACACCTGGAATATGGTTCAGCTGCGTGGTGTCCTGCATCAAACACCACATTACAAGATCTAGATAAAGTGCAAAACCAGGCACTTAGAATAATGTTGGGAGCAATGAAATCAACACCCATAGCAGAGATGCAGAAAATGGGAAGAATGCAAACACTTGGCGAACGCAGAGACACAAAAGTACTAATTCAAGCGGAAAAGTTTCAGTGTATGCCAAGTCATCCAATGAAGGAAAGATTCCAAAACCTAGCAATGGGGCGACTGAAAAGAAGCAGCTTTATCCATCAAGCTAAACGACTCCGTAGACAACTTACAGACCTACCTGAAGTTGACAGCCCCTTAAGGTCTGTACCAGAACAAACCCCATGGAGTGAAAGGCATGGAATGCCAATATACATTCAGACCCATGTGAAAGGAATACTAAGCGAGGACGAACAGAACAGTGTGCAGCGGAGGACAGTCACCCTCAGTTTCCTGGACGAGGAATATCCACAAGATATATGGGTCAGAGTATACACAGATGGGTCAGCACAGAATGCTGTGAGGAATGGAGGTGCAGGTGTATATATAGAATATCCACACAAGCCTAGAGATACAATCAGAACACCGACAGGAAAATTCTGCAATAATTATGATGCAGAAATCCAGGCAATTACTGTGGCAGCTAAAAAACTGCTGAACTCCAACTCTGACCTACAGCCTGTGGTATTCCTGACAGATGCAAGGTCAGTGCTTCAAGCTCTCCAGTCTGGAAAACTAACAGACTTGAAAAAACTACTTAGCGAATTGTCTTACCAGTATAGGGTAACCATGCAGTGGATACCCTCTCACTGTGGAATACCAGGAAATGAAAAAGCAGACCAACTGGCTAAGGAAGGTGCTGCCGAAGATCAACCAGATATACCAATCACCTACCATCAGAAAAAACAGATGATCAAGTCAATAAGAAAGCCACAAACACCAACACAAGATGACTATCACATTATGAACAGATCAGAACAAGTTATAATTCTACGTCTCAGAACAGGACACAACCGACTCCGCAGTCACATGTATACAAAGTTCAAGATTGGCAACACGGCCATGTGTACATGTGGACAGGCAGTACAGAGTGCCAAACATATACTTCAAGAGTGTTCTGAGCATGAAACGCTGAGGCAGACATATTGGCCAGAGGAAACAACACTGGAATCAAAGCTCTATGGGACACTGTATGAACTACAAAAGACAGTGAGTTTTATTAAGGAGACAGAATTGCAGATATAGACATGTTTCAAGTGAACGAAAGAAGAAGAAGAAATAATTCTAAGGAGCAAACATCAACAGTGCAGGAGACTGCATGGCAGAGATAATGAAGAGATTGGCAATGGCATATTGTAAAATAAAACGTATGGAAAAACAACAGAATAGAAATGAAACTACTAATGCTAAGAACTTTATTTTTTCAGGTTGCAACATATGGCTATGAAACATATAATTAAAACATCAGCAAAGAAGATCAATGCCTTTGAGCTGAAATGCTACTAAAGATACCCAGAATATGATGGGGGGAAAAAGAGAAACTCAGATATTATAAATACATTGAATATGCCAGAGTATTGGTTACTAATCACAATAAAACTACACCTGTTTGAAACATGCTATAGGCTACAGTTTCTTGTTCAGGAAGACATGACAAATCTGTTGATAAGCCTACATTGCCATAATATTCAAATGCAACCACATCTAATTAATTATTCAGAAATTGTTGCTACATTTTAAAATTGAATTGAACATACTATATAGGCTATAATTATGAAATATTTCAGTTATTTAAGATAAAATATCTTACAAACTATATATTTTTATGTTTTGGAAGACACAACAAATCTGTTTTATTACATCATGATAATTTTCAGATGCAATCAGTGCTAATTAATATTCAAAATGACAACTAATTTGCATAATTAAAATTGAATTTAAATTATAATTTTAAATATGGTTATTTATAATAAAATATCCCTGCATATGAGACACACCTAAAAAAAAGATGGTGCCATATCAGTGAATCATTTGAAGCCAGAGGTGGCAAAGTATTAGTATTAGTCAAAACTTTAAAGGATATGGGTCAAGAAAAAGATGAACCAGCATGGACCAGTTTGACTCGCTATTCAAATTTGTTATTTGAAGTCTTCATAGGGACTCAAATTTTAGCAGATTTTTTGCTAAGATGATTTTAATTGATACACTTATCCTGTTCCATCGTGAACACAATAGTCTTGACCTTAGCATATCATAAATTTTATTAGTCTTGCCCAAGGCCAATATCAGCTCTGCAATGTAACTTTAAAAAAGTATACTCTGGTACCAAATTTGCTAGATGTCTCCTCAGATCCTCCATAGACTTCTTACCCTTGTCTGCCAGCACTTTCACTGCTTCTTCAATAAACAAGAATATATACCACATTATGTAGGTAGGCAATTGAGAAATGATTATTGGGTTAGGACAGCGACATATTATGTCCAAATTTATTAGGCCTAATAAACCTATAACTTCTACCAATTAGCTAGACTTGCCACCACAACAGATGGTCAGCCTATGGACCGAGAAGGCATACTCATTGCTCTTCATGAGTCAATATTGAGAATGCACGAATTGGGAGTGAGGATATGGCCTGTAGAGAACACCTGACAAAGATTAAAAAAGAGCAGTTACCCAACATAGAACCAGAACCATCAGCCGTTATACCCTGAGAGATTTACCGAAGCGGATATCTGAGCATCTATGGACATGTGTGAAGAGGATAATCAACATACCTAATACTTAATAAACTTACAAATTAAGAAGCTGCTGTAATATTAAAATTTTAATTTAAAATATAACATTACATAAGATTACTTTTTATGTCATATAACTATTATTGAATTATGCTTTATCTTGCATATAAATAATTTCTCTTAATGATATACATATAATACATTTAGTGTTGAAACTAGAATATCATGAATATGATGGAAACTGAGTATTGTGAGTCTCATGATTATGAGTGAACTTGAGTTTTTTAAATTTTTATACCACACGCAAAAAAACAAACAAGTCGTCATCATGGTGACAGATACATGTCCAGTACTGCAGACCAGCATCATTTTGTATTGTATACTTGAATTATTTTACATTATAATGTTAGACTATTTTAAAATAAATACTAATATAATTTAAAATAAACTAAAATGACAAAAGGCAAGAATTATAATATATATATCAAAATACATAAATGATCACTCCCATGATTTTTATTTCAATTGGCCTATGACAGAGTGCAGATCCTGCATTTTATGTGATGGAACAATTTAAAATCAAGGCAGTAGATGGATTTGAACAAGATCAGTTCAGCAGGCACCTATTTGCCTCATAATTTGAGTTAACACATTTTCTGAATTTGACAATCCACATCACTAAAAAAGAATTGATGCGTCCTATTTATATTATTCATTTATCATTACCATGTCCTGCCAAAAACACAGCACACATATCTGTGCCAACTAACTCATCATACTTCTGTCAGATTTGTTGACCCATTTGCATTTATGGCACATCTAGTATTCCCCATCACCTTGAAGTCTACAGAAGTTGCAGATATATTGGTCAAATGAGGGTTTGCCAGAAAAAGCAATATCTCATCAAGCCATGAGGAAACAAAGATCAAATGCAAACAAAACTACAGTGAAAAGTGGAAAGACTACCACAAATATAATGCATATTATGATTATTACCATCCATGACATATTAACTCTATATGTCCACTGAGCCGCTAATATCTACATTTTGGAGACCCACTATGCCGAAAAGCCGCTCAAATCTACATTTTAATATAAATTTACTATCGTGTTCGGCATAGCAGGAAAACCGTACGGAGACAATGAGTTAATGGCTATAATATCAAACACAAATTTCTCATAAATATATGTACTTTATCTATTTTATTGCACCCTCTGTGGTTGGGAGGGAGCCAGAGATGTACTGCACAGCACTGGTGAGGAGGAAAATGACAGCACTGTTTTTTCCTATGGCTGAGACCCATCATATAGGCACAGTGACTCAGAACTTGACAATCCTTTTGACTAGGAAATTTGGTTGCATGCGTGGAGCAATAGAGAAATTCGGCATAACCAGTAGTCAATTAGTGGTGGGGAATGGGCACAGTGAACCCTATCTTGACTGCAGTGGCTCGGAGCAGTGCATAGATTGAAACCTACCTTCCTGGCGGTGATAGTTATGCTCTGGCCTGGAATGAACCAATAACACACTTCCCAGCAATATAATGCGATTTTAATGGCATTGGGTCAAAGGGCATGAGCCCATGGACAGCTGGATCAGCAACCAACCATCTATTTTATTACTGTGATATTACCATTCAACTATTGTTTTTGTGAATTTGTGATACAATAAATAGAGAATGTGAACATTTTTACTTTATTTAATGTTCAGTTATGACATTGCAGACATTGTTCTCACATCCTGTAAGATGGTATGCAGGCAAGCCACATCTCACATTAGAAATTATACAGACTCGTGTGGAACTTGTTTTGAAGCTGTATGACAAAATTAACCCAGAGAAGGTACAAACAACCACATTTCATCTGTTATTAGTTTTCATTGTTGTGTTCATAGACAGTGCTATTTTATACCTGTAGTCTTATGTTTTGCTCATCTAGAATTTGGAGTGTAGTTGCATTTTTTTAGAGTGCATCATATTTTTCTGCAGTTGCCAATGTACAAATGATCTACAGTTTCAATTTCTGTTTTGTTGATGGATTTTCAAAGAGGTTTGCATCTAAAATTAAATATGCCATTAGCATTCCAGGAAAAGGAAGGAATGCAGCTGAATTAATGTGTTTTGAAAAAATAAAACAGCTTACCTATGAAGTGTGTTTATTTTGAAATTCAAACAGTATACAACGCCAAAGTCGGATGTGTCAAGACATTGACACAAATAAAACATCGACAACGAATTTCAGTTCTTTGGACTATCTCCTGCTGAAAATCTAGTAGGACCTTACCTTCAGGTCACTGCCATCAGAACCTGCACCACCGATGATAGATCTAGGTACGCTCTAGAAAATCGTATTATTTTTTAATTGGGTACTCTCAAGCCTTTGGGACTCAATTCCGACCACTCTTTTGTCTAGTACTAGGTTGGTGTGGTCTTGGTCTTTATTCATTTTGTTCTGTCATTTACATCATCTTTTTGTTTGTTTCGTTTCCACATATATTTACGTTTTTCCTGTCCTTCTAGCATCTCATTTCCGTTGGATACGTTTTTGGGTTGTGGTAATTTCCATTCGTCGTCTTTTGATGTTTTATTTCATAGTGTATCTTGATAAAGACTTTTTGGTTGAAACGTTGAATATGTTTTGTGTATTGTAATTTGTATGTTTTCTTGTGTGCACATCATTACCCACTAATTTTATTGATATTCCGTCGTGTCTGAGTGAAACTATTATAAATAACTGTGTTTTACATAAGTAAAATATTAAAATGCAGCATTAAGTATGTCTTTGTCTACTAGTATTAATTTAGAGATGTAAAATATTAATATTTGCATATTTAATCCATTTTAGTTGACTTTGGACTCCCATTTCGTGAAAGATCTTGGTCTTGACAGTCTTGATCAAGTGGAAATTATCATGGCCATTGAAGATGAATTTCGTAAGGAGATGAATCATGTGTTACTTGCTCATTTAGTTTTATTTAGTAGTAGTAATCAGTATTGGTTGTTTCAGCCAACCTATAAAGTCTGATAAGAAAGTATTGAACTTAAGCTTGAAAGAAAAACTAGCTTCACATTGATGAAGTTGAAAGCTGAAGGTTGGCACACAATAAAATTAAGGTTGGAAACTTTTTTGGTATAGTACAAGTAGACGCCACCAGATATTTAATTATTTCCCTTGTCTGTGTTTGTAAATTTCATTTTCATCATTTAGCACTTTGGTGACCAATTTCGACGATAGTTGAATTTCCAGTATAGGTCCTTGATTCGACGATCGTCGAAATTGTTATGATGCATCAGAAATATGACAGCTGTAGTGATATTGTTACTAAATATACCTCTTCTGAGGCACTAAGTCATTCCATAATGGCTGTTCCCATGAATTATGAAGGTTAGTGGTATTTGATGGTTAGAAATTATTAAAATCCATTGTTTTTGCGCAATTTTGCCTGTCAGATATAATCACAGTGGCAGAAAATGTTAACCAACATTACAGCAGAGATTAATTTTCTTGGAGCGAATATGAAGCTGAAAGTGATGTCTCATGAGCATTTTCAATAGCCTAAATGATATGTCTAATGATGATAATTTGGTAATCAAGCATAAGCGATGCTGGTGATTTAGTAAGTGTAAATAGGGTTGAAATTGAAAGTAGGCGTGGCAGAATTGGCCATGAAAACAATCATTGGGCATGAAGAAATCTTGCTAGAAATGAACTTATTGAGCTGAATACCCTTATTCCATACAATGAACAACGTGCACAGATGGATTTCAGTGCATTGATTTTTTTTAAAACATTTTCCCTGACACTGTAATTCATCATATCACAAAAGTAGTGAATAGATGTGGTGAAAACCACCTAGCTGAGTACACAGGCACTGCTAAATTCAAGAAGTTGTCTTGGGACAGAACCGATACAGTATTTGAGATCTCTGTTTTCATTGCTATTCAATTGGCAGCCCGAGGGCCAAATCCGACCCGCAGAGGCCTAGTAAGTGGCCAGAGGATCATTGCTAAAACAGTGAAACAAAGTTCTAAAAAACCTAATTGTATAGAATCATTCAATGTGTTTTTTATAAATCTGGCCCTTGATGATCCCCATTTTCTACATTTTGGCCCCCGAGTAAATAGAATAGCCCTGGCCTACATGTTGCAATGGAAATGTGTTGCAAACCAGCAGTTTTTGACTTCTGGTGCAATAACTATTGATAAAATGTCACACACTATTCAAAAGTCATGTGTAGGAACATATATCAACTGCTTTACAGAAACCTGCACTTTGATAATAATGTTAGAATTTCAAGCCTGGCTATGATTTCCCTGTTCAAGATAAGATCTCTTCTTAACATCATTTTGTCAATCTACACTCAACAAGAATCTGAAACTTTAAAAAAACAGATGATTCCGTCTTTTGTGTCACAGAAGATAAAAATATGCGGGCTGTCACTTGTCATGATACAAAAAGGGTTAACCTTATATCTGCTGTCCACTCGTGTAGTTATTGACAAGACCATTAGAAATTGAGGTATTCCTGAAGATATGACAATTCACAAACTTTTTTCTTGCAAATATAGCAAATACATGAGTAGAGTTGACGACTTTGGCCAATTGAGAGTGGGCTATCAATACCCACACAGATTCTGTTAGTGGTATCTACCATTATACCATTTCCTAGTTGAAACTGCATTGGTAAATGGACACATCATCTGCAACAGTGTTAACCTTCACAGCGCTTTGGTTAAGTGTAATCGGCAAAAATTTCAATTGCAGCTATCTCCCGTTGTCGGATGCAATCTGCCCAATGATATATCGTGCTAAATAGGCATATCACAGCCTGCACATAGTTTGGGGCATGCGCAATCGAAGCCAGTACATCCCCTCGTCCGACATGATCGTTGTGAAATGTCTAGTTAGAAGGTACACGTTTTATAGCAATTAATCTGACCACATCTGCACAACGGTACGATGCCATGATGGTGGATCGGTTTTATAGACCTTTCTTTCATCGTATTTTGAATAAAATAACATTGAATCGTAGCTTGAATCATGAATTATTGGGTTATTTAGTTTCACAGCAGTGAATATTCAGAATGCTGTGTTGGTTTGGGGACTTGTAGATGTTCGATATCGAATATGTTGAAGTGGCACCAAAAATGACTCTAGGCCTAAGCTCAAAGAACGATTTTACTGCAAATCTACATGTTTTATACAGTTCCCCCGGCAATATTTTGATAATTTCGCATTGAAAGAACATAAATACAACAGATTTGTGTGTGATTTAGTGTACAGTGTTGCCAAGCAATTCGATAAATAAGGTGTTATTTTTTTACTAAATTTTTTCCTCTTAATTTGTTATAAAATATATATGTTTTTTTGTGAAAAATGTCTTTACCACTTTCTCATACGTCTGGTGTCACACACACACATACATAAATTACACCAATATATGCAGAATTCAATTCTTTATTTATATGTGCAAATATTATTTAAATATCTCTAACAACCAAAAAATTATCACATTTTCAAAAGTCACCATCAATAACGCAAATTTTCAAAAAAGAATCCGGTGGCAGGGAGACGTTTCGTATTTTTTAATCTGGCTTGCTAAAGGTTAATCCTGCTATCACTGCAAAGAAGTTCAGGCAGAATGTGAGTCTTGCTCTTATAGAACATGCTGTTCTTTGATGAAAAATTATAGCATCATTTTCCACAGCCTACAACAGAATGACTTACTGGGCGACATTTTCCTGACAAATATGAAATGGTAATATACAAACCATTATGGTTTGTAATGTTTATACATTATTATACAATATACATTATTGGTTAACATTTTAAAATTTAGGTAGGCAGGTTGTGGCAATGTAAATGATAAAATAAAATTATCATTTGTATGACAACAACCTGTTATGGGACAAGGAAGAAATATGTATAGAAAAAAACAGCATAGACAAATAATCCATGGCAATATGCCCTGATAGAAAGGGTTCTTTTGCAAGTCTATGGTCTTGACCCATTTTATGAGCATCACTAAAATATTGGCATAAAATTTGATCTTCAAACTTTTACTACTTTCACTTTGACCTGGCATGTCTTACACTTAATCCAAGAATATGTTTGTGAACTTCATTCACAAATCAAGAAATATGTATTTTGAGAAGCTTCGTTCTTGAAGATAGGAAATAGTGTGTTATCTAATTCTAACCCTAATGAGCCATTTGTGGCTAACACCCCCCATTCAATCTACCTTCTTCTTGGTCTTCCTCTGTATCTTGCTGTTTTCATTTTCATGTTGTATGCTCTTGTCGCTGGCCGGTAAGGGTTCATTCGTATTAGATGGCTGAACCATTTGTCTCTGTTTTTTAATATATTTTACCACTGATGTTGTTCCATCAGTTCTTGTAATCTCATTTCTCATATGATCTCTTCTTGTTCTGTTTGCTGCCTTAGATTCTCATTTCACACGTTGTCAACTTTCTTTCTTATTCTTTAGATAGTGTTCATGTCTGACATTGATAACACAATGTTGGTATGAATGAAGAATTAATTTGTCTTTTGGTTTCCATCGGGTTAGATTTTTGTTTCAAAATTGGTGTAATTTCATATGCTTTTTTGAATTCTTGTCTCGAGCTCTCTGTCTTTTCTTCTGTCGTCTGTAAAAATACTCCCAAAATATTTAAATTCCTGAACTTGTTTCAGTAGTTGATCATTTATCTTTATGTTAATTGTATTGGGTTTTCTGCCTATAGTCATTACTTCTGTTTTTTCTGTTTATTTTATGTAAATGATAGTAATTAATGAACTAACCTTATATGCTCAGTCATTCACTGAATAGATGATGATGATGCTGAAATAATCAGTTTAGCTGTGAGCAGGAAGCTCTTGACAGCTCATGGTCTTTCTCACAAAAGCACAGGTTCTCATTTGTGTAACCAGGACAACACATTGACTCATATAAAGTTGTCTCTAAAACATAATTGAGTAGATAAAATAGAGTTTGTGGGGACCAATTTTTACTTTAGTTAGTATTTTTAATTAATATTTCTGGTCTTTTCTCTAGGCTTTGAGATTCCTGATGCTGACTCTGAAAGACTGATGAGGCCAAGAGATATTATTCAATACATTGCAGACAAGGAAGATATATTTGACTAATAAATGTTTTGACTTAAAGTTTAGTTCAAAGTAAGTTATCAAATTGAATCTGTTTAATAATTAATCCTTTCTTTATGTAGAATTGACTTGCAGATTCATGTCAGACAAGTTTATAACCAATTGTCATGTCAGGGTTGTGGTAAGTGTGCGTACAGTCATTCAGTGGAAACATGACTGTGAGATATGGACAAATGACGTCCTCAATGGAAAAAATATCAGCATTCAGAATGAAATATTATACAAGGTAGCTTCAAAAAGTTCCTGGAATAGTCAACTATTTGAATGAAAGATAATGTTATAGAGATTATAGAAGTTGGTAACAACCTTGGCTAAAGGACATGTCAGATTCTTCACAATATTCTCTCGAAGAGAAGACGCAGATGTTCATTTCTGTGTTGTGCTAGTTGCATTGTTGAAGTTGGAAATATCGTCATTTCTTATTGTCTAGTTGGTAACTTATAGCAGCATTCCTCAAACATTTCCATCTCACATATGGGAATTTTTCTCTACTGCAAAAGTTGTTAAAGACCATGTTTGACACTGGTAACAAAGTATAAACATATATATAACATGGAAATGGAGTTAGTTAAGGTCTTATTTATGGCAACATTTTTTAATTTGTTAATTAAACGGAAGATTGAATTGTCTTCTTTATTTCAGGATTATTTCCACATTGCTGAATCTTGCGATTAGATCACCTAGTGGACAGTTGATCAAGTACTAGGAAAGAGCAAATTCCAGTGATGAAGATTATGTCTATGAAGCTTAGGTCCTGTGAAGAATTTCATCAATTATTACTTTCTACTTATTGGATACACAAATATTGTATTCCCAGTTCAGTACATAATTATGATAAAATCCTGTCATACTAAATTCCATAATAGTTGTAGATGTTGCATACTCTCCCTTTCCTCATCCCATCCAATAGCACAGTCGCCTCTATGTTTAGGAATTAAAATAGGACAATAACATTCAACAGTTTACAACACCAACAAATTTGTATGGTTAAGAGAATTACAGAAAGCTGTAATATTGGCTTCCAATTACTAAGAAAGATGAAATTTTTTCTGAATTTTACTGGTCCTATGTGTTTTTTTTAAATCTTGTGATCATAAACTATCACTGGATCCCTCTTGTAGTAAGACAGTTGATTCTACTACATTTTCAGCAGGAAGCAGTCAAGAGAACGATGATGTTTTATGTCATATTTGCAACAATGCTGAGCATATCTAACTTTTGCATTGGTATGAATATGTTAAAGCGTTTTACCAATTTCACTGAACAATGGATGCCTGTAGCCATATTGCTAGTGGCCAACCTGTGCATCGCAACCTGTTTATCGATGTTGCCTGCGCAGAACGATAACCTTTCATTACCTCTCCAGATTTTTGTCATCATTGCTTGACCTTTTCATCGCTGTCTGTGTCACTGTTGACTTGGCAAAAGATCCAATATGTGGGAGTATATAATGTGATTTATATTATTTAAAAGAGCACTGTGACAGGCCTACCTGTTAGATAGAAAAGTGTATTTTAGTTAACTTTGTAGGCTTAATAGAACGATTTACTCCATTTGTGTGCTGTTCTCACAGATTGTGAAAGATGTTGATAGTAAGCATAGCCTTGTTATAGAAACTCCTTATCTGTTCTATTAAACTTTTAGCTGCTATGCACAGGTTTACTCGTGCCTCTGTCTTACTGCTAAAGATGCTTTTTCCCATTTATTTTTCCTATCACCTCACTGCTAAAATGATTTCACTCTGCAAGCACCAGTGCACATCAAACATCCCAGCGATGTGATATACATATTATTTAGTGTCAATAAAAATCCTGTACTGTAGAAGCTCTCTAATTTTTGTAGGATATGAAAAGGACTCGGCACGGGGGAAATTCATTGAGGAAAATTGAGCACAGTTGAAATCGGTTACAGAGAACAATGTAACAGCTTTAAATGTTAGAATCCCTTGCTATAATTATTTCTTGTTTAATACAATTTTTGGATAGTAATTTCACAGAGAATTATATCATTGGCAAACAGACTTTTAGTGACATTATTTCCTCCGTATCCATTCTGTAATTTTGAATATATAATTCAATGCCTTGTGAAAATTAATTTTACCCAAAGAAAACATGTACTAAAATTTCTGTCCTGTATTGTCACAAAATTGGTTGAATATGGTGCAAGTATGAAACATGCGAAGAACTCTGAACTAAACTAAATGCATATGTCTGGTTGTTTTTCTTTTGTAAATTTTCATAGAACTTTTTGATTACCATTTCTTGTTAAGAATGTAGATGTGTAGTTCGGAAGAACCGGTTGCTGTAGACAAATACAGCAGGGTTCTGTATTACATGTAGTTACTTCCAAGTATTTATGTTTATCCATTTGTGAGCACAAGAGAATGCATGTAAGATCAATAAAGGATTGATTAAACATATATAATTAACATATTCTTGATTTTATTTCATACAGTAGTTCGTTTCCACATATATTTATGTTTTTTATGTACTTTCTGACCTTCCTGCATCTTATTTCCATATTTCTGTTGGATACGTTTGTTTGTTGTGATAATTTTTCCATTCGTCGTCTTTTGATGTCTTGTTTGTATCTTGATAAAGACCTTTTGGTTGAAATGTTGAATATGATTTGTGTATTGTAATTTGTATGTTTTCTTGTGTGCGCATCATTACCCACCAGTTTTAGTTATAGTATGTCATGTCTGATTGAAGCGATTATATAAACCTGTATTTTACGTAATTCTAACAATATTTCTTGGAAGTTGTGCAAAAGTGAATATTGTCTGTACATGACATTATTCTTCAGACTGAGCAAATATATGCTATAAGTTATTTTCATTTTATATCCATTTATCTATTTGTTAAATCCTGTGTTGCCTTTCAGCATCAGGGGTAGAATAGTTTTCTTGAGACAGTCCTCTTGTGTGCTGAGTATATTGTGGATTTGTCTTCAGAAAACCCTCTATTTTACTACGAGTACTTTAGAGTTCTCACTGTCGGATTGCTAATCCTGTCACAGTGTTGTATCAGGAAAACCTCACCTGGCTACGCTGTGATCTTTAATTAACACATACAGTAATGAGGCCACTTATTTTGGATTTAAAAATCATGTAACATTGAACTACACTTCCATTTCTGATGGTAAAGAAACAACACAACCGTCATCTTGCGCCATTTTACTTGAAGTAAAATTTTCATTTTCACACTCGTGTGGAAACAGGAACCTGGACTTCTAGTCAGGGTGCAAAGAATAGGGCCACTGTCTTCTATTTAGGCATGTCATAAGAATTGACTAGGGAAAGTTGGAGGATAAGGCTGACAACCTGTCACCTGTGAAAAAATTAATTATCACATCTTGTCTCAATTTCTTACTTGTGTTTTCTATCAAATGATCCCCATGCATGACGAAGAGATGCAGATCAGCAGACAATTGCACTTTTTTCCTTGATGGCAGACTCCTAGGTGATGAGAAATGCTAGACATGCAATCACTGTGGAAGGGTGAACAAATCCAACAGTAGAATAATGAGTTAGATGACCTAGAAGTTTTGCTGTGCTCCTAGTGGGATGTGGTAATCTTGTGGTACTGGAATGCCTTTCAGACCTTACATGAGTCAGTCACCTCATTTACATGATTAGTTTACCAGTGATTTTGTTAGAAAGACTAAGGGTTGTCAAGAGTTACCTGCCCACTGCAAAAGGAATTATTTCCAGTATCAATGTTTGACATTTTAGTTTAATCTAAATACTCTGATTATTAAAAAAAACTCCACATGAAATGTTATGCTAGTTACAGAGCAAACAGAAAAACAAAAGTTACAAATATTAAGAAGCTATATTTTTCCAGTGGCAACATATGGCTGTGAGTTGTGGGCAATGACATCCACAATGGAAAAGAAAATATCAGCATTCGAAATCAAATGTTATAAGAAAGGTCTTAAGAATATCATGGACAGAAAGACGAACCCACTCAGACATGCATAGACCTGAACATAGAAGACTGGGTCCTCAAAACTATTCAAAAAATGCAAGCTAACCCACGAATTATGGACAATATACCAAGCATTATTTCAAAAACAGAAACTCCTATACATGTACTAAAAGAGACAACTAAGAATCACATAAAGAAAGCATACCCAAAGGATATATGGACATGTATATACAGATATATCAGAAAAAGAAACAGTATTGGATGAAAGAGTGTGAATATATTGGCCTATACCAGTTGGAAAAGAAAACGAAAAATCCATACCCACAACCAAATGTTCCACAAATTTCAAAGCAGAAATGGAAGCCATAATAGAGGCAGCATTAAATGCTCATAAATTGCTTGTCGAGTTACAACAGGCATGCAGTCTTTCTAACCGATGTAAAGTCAGTATTGCCAGCAGTGAAGAGATCCAAAGAACACGAGCATGAATGAACTTATGACCTGCTTACTACACATGGGCAGCCGAATGTTTGTTGATGGAGACTCAGTGAAAGAAATAAATACACGCATAGCAGTTGCAGTTAGCACATTCACTAAACTAACTAATATCTGGAAATCAAAAGATCTAGGAAGAAACACCAAGCTAAAGCTATTCAACTCCTGTATTGTCCCAGTATTAACGTATGCAAGTGAAAACTTGAAATCAACTTGAGCAACAGACCAAAAATTAAACAGCTTTGAAAACAAATTACAGAAACTGAACAACATAAAATGGAGTGATTTAATCACAAATAGAGATTTAAGAAACAAAACACACTAAGAATATGTTTCAAACGTCATACGAAAATGCAGATGGAAATACCTGGGTCACAATTTAAGACTAGATGAAAATAGAATAAACCAACACGCCCTCACATGGACACCTGAGGGTAAAATAAAACGAGGAAGCCTACAGCAACCCTAAGAAACACCATACTTAAAGAAGGGGAGATAACAGGCTGCAAGACCATACAAGAACTAAAACTGCAGGCAGAAGATCACAACACATGGAGAATCAAAACCTCTGCCCTATATGCCACTGCAGCACGAAAATAACAAACTATACTTAAGCATTACTACCAAAGAAACATTACTGCAGTAGATCCCTGGTCACTGTGGCAAACTGGAAATGAAAACGCTGGTCTCCTGACAAAGAATGGGAGACCACTAGAACAAATATATAGTTATATTACATACTATGAATGTAAAACTGATAAAAGCATAATATAAGAAAAGGTGGAAGCAAATGACCCCTACCATCAAATGTCACACAATGAAAAAACCATCTTCAGACTACGAACTGGCCACAACAGACTGAGAAGTCACATGTTCTGAAAGATGAAAATTGGCGATACAAACCTGTGGACTATGCCCAGATACTGAAAAACACATTCTTCGCACGTCAACTCTACCAAGAAGAGAGGGAGGAAATATGGCCTACTGAAATGACACTACTTCCAGATCTGAGGAGATCCATGGATAGCCTGAAGTGAATCACACAATTCATTGAAGCTATTGTAACCTGGTATCTGACTGAAGAATGGTGAAGAAGAAGAAAGATTAGTCACAGATGGAAAATTCCAGGAAAGAGAGCAAGAAGCAGACCATGACTATGATGCACACAGGATATTAAAGACCTGCTGAACATAACACTGGAAGAGGCTGGGAAGATTGCATAGAACCGAAAGGCTTACAGAGTGGCAGTGAGGACAATGTTCTGTAAAGGACCCATCACATAGGTATCAGAGCAAACACAAGAAAAATTGCATTTTGATTAGTTTAATTAAGTTATATTCTCCAAACATTTTTCTATCCTAAACTTTACTAAAGTCCTTTTTTGTAGTGTTTCCTGCTATGTTGATATAACTTTAAATCCATTTTGTGAAAATCAAAATTGTTTCAAGTGGGAAATAACAAAAAAATGTCAAATACTGCATGTTTCCCAATAGGGAATTACATGAAGGGATATTGTAGCTGTGTGATAGGACAATAGCTGTGTATTATAGCTGCATGCCCTTGCTGTCTCCACATCATGCACAGGGTGAGTTATTTAATTTACTTTCCGACAGAAAAAATCCAGTCATTATCAGGAATCGAACTCTGGACCTCATGGGTGCAAGACCAACAATCTAACCTCTCAGCCATGCACCACCAGTGAAAGATAAACTGATTTAAATTGTCATTATTTCCTTCTGTACATGCTGTGAATCGTCTATTCAACATGTATGTGTAGACTCAAAACTCTTCAATACAGTTGGTCTGTGTTCATTTCATACAATTTTGATGGGGTGCAAAGGGTTCTGCATTGTTCTCATGTAAATACAACAAATTTAACAGTTAACCGAGATCCTAACAGCACCACCTTATGGTCCGTCCACCACTCATGCACAGCAATCTGGCTTATGCTTTATGTCCGTGCAGCACAGATTGAGATGAATCGAGAATTGATCAGATTGCACAAGACTAAGATCTCTGAATGGCACCTCTGGATCCCCACAGCCAAAACACTGATGTAGCGGAATGTAAACCGGCTGACCGAGTTGTCATTATCCCAAAGCCTGCATTATAGATAATAGTGAACAAGTCCCCAAACATTACTGCTAGTATATTGTGAACGAAGCACAGCGCTCTAGGGCAGCACCATGTGCAAGTACAAGAAATAATAAACTGAAGCATAACTAAAGAAGTGTTCAGGCTCGAGGACAAGCTTCTAATAATCTTTCAGAAGCATATCTTGTGGAAATGCAAAAGAAAGAAATAACAAACCGCTGAAAATTTGTGTGAGACATGGACACGATGTCAGTGAGCAAAACCTAAGTTAAGAGGGTGAACCAACTTTACTGTCATGCATTTTCAATATCGGAACCAGGCTCAAGATGAGAAAAGGTTCAGTACTTGTGTGCTATGGACCATCTAGTTACATGAGACAAGTCCACTAGCAGCAGAACACCTCGCATAAACCATGCGAAGTCGACCCAAGTCTAAATCTCTGTCATTGCCTCTCAGGTACATGTTTTGGCCTGCAGTCATGTTTTGCCTTTTGAAGGAAAGGCATGGTTGGTTGACTGTTGATCCAACAATCTATGGGCTCATGCCCTTTAACCCAATGATGCTGTATGACATATGCATGTGTTTGTTAGCTGTTGTTTTGTTCCATATAAGGTGTTCCATTTCGGAGGGGAAGTATTTTCCTGATGTCATCCAGTGCTGGACATTCAAAAAGGTGGTGTTCGACAATTTCATAGGGATGAGTGCACAGCTTGCACCCTGGAGTGTGTTGTATTCTTTTTAGATAATTGTTAAGCTGTACATGTGTGCAATACCAGAAGCAAAAGCTGGTCATATGTTTATAGATTTCTCCCAGTGTTTCCCATGGTCTATCTGTTCAGCCAAGTCTCTTTGTTCACAGATTTTAACTGTGTCAGTCCTCAGTTAAAAGATTTTAACTGAGGACTGACTTGTTTTATTCTTTGATTTAGTTGTCATTTTTCTACAAGATTTTTATTTAGGTGGTCTTTGCTCACTCTTTTGCTTCTTTCATAAGCTTCCATCGCAGCCATATCTTTCAGTATCCCGAGTGTATCTACAGTTTATGTATTTCACATGCAACTGTTTATGTAGATCTCATTACTCCACCAATAAGGCATCAAATATGGTCTCTCTTCAGGTGGCACAAGCAACTTCTATTGATGTTATTTCAGCTTCATAGTTAGGGTACATCCCCCCACGGGCATTAAATAACTCATCAGATGTTTAGTCTGGATATTCTATATAGACACCTTAACCTGCTTTTTATGTTGTACTGTAGGTTTAAACACCATGCAATTACATAGAGCAGCACAATTTTGCTTGAACTGGAGAATAGTCAAATCCCATTATAACGACTTGGTTCAGATTGGCAAAATATGTTGTAATAACAAATTTGCTATATATAGTACAAAGAATAAATATAATTGGGGATTTTGAAAATTGTTGTTATATATGGAAATTTGCTATAAAAGGATTCGCTGTAAAGGGATTCCACTGTACTGATTTACTTTTATGTTGTATATCAGTACCTATAATAAACAGTTTCACTAGCTATCCATTTAAATAATGCGGGTAAAGGTGAGTTATGAACCGTTGTTATAGCACACGGTTTTCCATCAGCTGCCTAGTCAGAGGCCAACCAGAAACCACCTGACTAGTAGTGATGGTGCCATTCTTTGACCTTCCAGGTACTTCCTTATGGCTGGGCGAAGTACATGAGCCATTTTTATTTCAAACTATACACGAGTGAACCTGATACCCTGGTTTGCTGGTTGGTGGCAGTGTAACTTAACATTATACTACCACAGCTCCCAATTAAAATAGAATCAATAAATCAATAAACCCATAACCCTTCAGGGTCGTAGGGGTACCACATTGGATGCTTCAGCACACAGTCCTCCAGCGAATTCTATCCTCAGCGATGCGGATGAGTGTGGAAATGTCTTGCCCTGTCCATTCCTTGATGTTGTCTGTCCATGTCCTTATTTGTCCTCCTCTGCTTCTTCCACACTCAACAGTTCCCTGCAGTATTGTTTTTGACAAGGAATCATGCCTGCATACATGTCCGAATCATGCTAGTTTTCGTCGTTTCACTATTGAAAGCAATGGCTCCTGAACACCTGCACACATCTCTACATTATTTCTTACGTAAACATTGGTCTTATGTTCCCTATAGGAAATTCGTAGAATTCTTCTGTAGCATTTGTACTCAAAAGCCTGAAATCTTCTCTCCATGTCTGCAGTGAGTGTCCAACTCTCACAACCATACAAACGCCTGTGTGTTGCCGGGCCCAAAAGGGGAGCAAAGAATAGCAACACTGTTTACCTTCCACGCATGTCGTAAAAGGCGACTAAGGAGGTTATGGGATGGAGTTGGCTGTCCCATCCCATATAGGGTCAGTGACCCAAAGCCATGCTGATGTCGGATGTGTCAGGCCAAAAGGCGCAGATATCGCAGCAATGCTGTAAACCATGACACAACGCATGTCATTCTCTGGACTACATCCTCTGCTAATCTGCAGGAGTTTGAGGACGAACGCAGAAGAAGAACAACCATACAACACAACAGAAAGCACCAGCGACTTATACAGTTTGATTTTCACTCCAACACTGATGTTGCTTTTCCAAATCACAGTTAGCCTTGAAAAGGACGCTAAAGCCATCTCCAGCCTTATTTTTAGTTCCGCTTTGCATTTACCATCGCTGCATATACTGGATCCGAGGTATTTGAAGGTATTCACCTCCTCAAGCTTATGTCCATTCATCATAATATTAGTCTGGTTTTCTGTGTCTCTGCTGTTTACCAAGATTTTGCTCTTATCTGTATTGATTTCCATTCCGTACTTGCTGGTAACTTTTTCCAACTTTGATGTTAATTCTTGCAATGATTGTTCTGACCCAGCTATAAGATCAATATCATCAGCGAAACGCAAGTTGTAAATAGGGCGACCTCCGATCGATATAGACGTCTTGTAATCATGTAATGTCTCTTGTATGATGTGCTCCAAGTATATGTTAAAAAGTACTGGGAACATTATGCATCCCTGTCGAACTCCCACATTTGTTTTGAAGAACTCTCCAATTGTATTGTTTGACAAGACAGCACTGTTTGCATTTTTGTACAAAGCTTCCATAATGTCTATAATTGTGGTGTCAAAATTTAATAAAATACTTTTAAAAATTGTTTAAATAAAAGTACAAAAATTATGATTGAAATAATAAAAGACTGCAATACATAAGTATATGAAGACACACTAAATAATGATTCATCATCCATGTCAGTTTATTAATGTATCCTACTCTGTTCAATAAATAATACACAGATATATAGTGTTTAAATCATAATCAAATAATAATAAACAAGTTTTAACACATAGTCCTGGAATTTTATTGATAATTATTTATGTACAAGCAGCTTTAAAATAAGTTAAACATGGAGTACTGGTACAACAGGGCTACCTATATGTCAGTAGAATTTTACTCATTTCTATAACAGATCAAACATGTTTCTTGGTGTATAAATAGAAAATAATTAATGGCGTGGAGTAATGTGCTACAATATTAAACATATAGATTAAAACTGAAAATGTTTTCTCATGTGACATCTTATGCAATATAATGAAAGAAGCAAGAGCTGTACACAGTAGTTTTAATGTATGCGGAAATTCAGTAACTTTTGTGTTCTTTCTTAAACTTCTGTTCATTAACAAGATATGTAAAGAACGGAAAGCAAAGTGTCATGGTTTACAGCTTGGCCATGATATCTGAGCCTTTCGACGTGACACATCCGCATAGCTTTTACTTCACTGACCATCTATGGGAAATAACAGCCTATCTCACCTTCTAAAACCTTAGTTGTCACTTATGACATGTCACAGTGCTGCTATTTGTGCCCCTTCAACACATGGGTGACGTCAGTAATAAAAATAACCATAAGGATACATTAGCTACACACCAATACTGAAAATAATAAAGATATGAAATGAGAAACAGTTAAAATTTAATTATAACGAATTAGCTGAGTCTGACAATATGTATGTAATAACTGAATTTTGTTATATTCTAAAGTGACACATTTAACTTTTCTGGTTATTTTCTGTGGCTGTTGACACAAAGTCTATCATTCTATCATCTTTTCTCTGCATATGCTGTGAGGCATTGTAAGATTGAATGGCAATCGGTATTCGTGTTATTGCACATTTTGTAGCTTTAAATGCAGTAATACTGTGTGGGAAGGTTGGTAACTCCTTCAATCCACCTTCTTCTTGGTCTTCCTCTGTATCTTGCTTTTTCCACTTTCATGTTTGACACAAAGTGACCAATAAAAATTATGAGAAAACAATAAAAATTATGACAAAAGTCTCAATGTATTACTTTAGAATGATGAATCTCAATAAACCAGCAGTTTTTATAATGGTCATGGGTATCAGTTAAAGGAATTAACGAGTCCTCTAATACCCTCTTTACTAAGAAGCATTGTCTCTTACACTGCACTGAATCTAGTCCCTTCACAGTAGTTATGTGGCTTCTAAAATGATGTAATTTTAATTTTCCTGTGATCTTCATTGGTCACGTGTATAACTTTGTATTGACAGGAAAAGTCAAATTTTGTTACTTTAGAACTATTAGTAATGAGTCCACAGGACTATTTTTGAGGGACTGGACTGAATGTTTTGCCTTAGTCTAAAGACATGCAATCAAAACGAAGGCCATATGCGTTAAACGGGAAATTAAAACAAAAATATATTCTACATAACAGGATTCCATTGCACCTTAACTAGCCAAGGATTGATAGCATCACATAAGTTCCTCAGGGACAGTGCATTAAATCAACATTGATAATCATCCTGGGAACAGATTCTGTGTGTTGTGTTTTCATTCTCAAACTTCAGCTGGATCTCTATTATAGCAGGACAAATGGTCCTACTTGATGTCCAGCAGGATGTAGAACAGAGATGTGTCGGGAGTCTACTGTCTATGAATCTCTGCAGAAACCTTATTGCACACCAAAATAAAAGGATTAACAATTGCTCATAATTCCTAGGGATTGAAACAATCTAAATTATTAATATTTTCTCAAGAGATGTTTTTCAATATAATACATCCCCTAAACTTGTAAAATTGCTATCACTTGATGTCATAGTAAGATTTTAGTGATAACTGCCCCATTAGTTATATCCATCAAAGAGAAGCAATGTTGATTCAGCGGTTGAGTGAAAATCAACAATTACCAACATTATGATGAATGGGCACAAGTTTGAGGATGTGAATAATTTCAAATACCTTGGTTACAGGCCCTCAAATACAAATTTTGCAGATGAACTCTGCACACCTCCTATAGAGTACATAAGATGTTTACGTAAGAAATAAAATTAAGATGTATGCAGGTCATAAGAACTATTACTTTCAATAGTGAAATGACAAAAACTAGCATGGTTTGGACATTATACACCATAATTCCTTGTTAAAAACGATACTACAGAAACCGTCAAAGTTGGAAAAAGTAGAGGGGACAAAGAAAATCATGGACAGATAGGTCTGGATTTTTCTTCTCACTCCTCCACAACGCTGAAGATAGACATTGCTGGAGGACTTCGTGTTGATACATCCACTATGGTACCCCTACAACCCTAATGGGTTATGGCTTTATATAGACATTGTTAGACAAGTTAAATGTAGAGCATGGTGGATGCATGCATGTCAGCATGCAATGCTTATTCTTTTTGGAGCATTTCAGTAATGGGGGCTGCCATATTTTAACTTATCAGGGTATGTAATACATGTACACCTGCAGAACACTTTTGATATCTTTAACTGGCAGCAAATGTTACTATATTTTCATTTGAACATCATTCGTTGTGTTGCCAGAGTCAAAATTGAAGCAAAAATTATTGACACTATGACCTGAAATGTATGTCGCCCAGGCGATTAAGGAAGTATGGGGTAGAATTGGCTGTCTCATATCCTTTGAAGGTAACAATGACCAAAAAGCTATTCTGAAGTTGGATGTGTCAGACTGAAATGTACATATATCGCATCCAAGTTGTAAACCGTGACGATTCTAGACTATATCCTGTTAACCATCCGAGGTTTAAGAACAAAACTGCAGCAGAATTTCCAACCTCCCAGGTATGGAATTATTTATTGCTTTATATTAATTGCTTTATTTCCAAACAAGTAAATAAATAAAACATAAAAGAAGCAGCAGTAAGTACAGTAGGCTATGAAATAAGCCAAAGGAAAAAATGATTACGTGAAGATACATGGACAAAAATACAAGAGAGAAAACAAGCCAAGCTAACTCTATTATCTTCAAAAGATCTACTCTTGAAAGAACATAACAAACAGAAATATAGAATACTGGATAAAGAAGTTAAAAACAGCACAAGAAAAGACAAACAAAACTTTATTAATGAACTAGCTAACGATGTAGAAACAGTAGCTAAAACTGGAAAAAGCAAAACACTATTTCATATAATGAAACAACTCTGAAATCATACACCAACAACAAATAATGCTATTAAAGACAAACATGGACAGTTATTAACATTTGAAGAAGACAAAAAACACAGATGGACTGAATTCTTTAAAGATATACTAAATAGACCACAACCGATAACCTCTATAAGTAAAACTGAGAAAATGCCTTCCCTAGATGCCACATTTGATTTATTCACCATAAAAGAACTGGAATCAGCCATAAAAAAGCTTAAAAACAACAAAGCAGCTGGAAACAATGAGATTTCTGCAGAAATGTTAAAAGCAGCAGATGAAAATACCCTGCAATATTTATTACAACTTTTAATGAAATATGGTTGAAAGAAGCACCACCAGCACAATAGAAGAATGGGTTTATTTTCAAACTCCCTAAAAAAAGGTGACCTAACCGATTGCAACAACTGGAGGGGCATCACATTACTCTCGATACCAGGAAAAGTGTTCTGTAGTATGGAACTGGAAAGAATTAAAACATCAATAGACAAAAGATTAAGAGAAGAACAGGCAGGTTTTAGACCAAACAGGTCATGTGTTGACCAAATATTTACACTCAAGACAATAATAGAAGAATCAGTAGAGCACCAATCACAGCTGATTATAAACTTTGTTGACTTTCAAAAGGCCTTTGATAGTATACATAGACCTTCACTCTGGAACATTCTTGAAATATATGGATTCCAACAGAAATATGTGAACATTATAAAAGCATTTTATGACAACACGACGCCTTGTAAGAACAGAAGCAAGAGATTCTGAATGGTTTCCAGTAAATACAGGAGTGAAGCAAGGTTGTGTCATGTCACCGATGTTATTTGGTATTGCAATGGATTGGGTCATACGAAATTGCACAGCCGATAAAGATCATGTTATCGAGTGGCTCGGAAATAAAAGCCTGGAAGATCTCAACTTTGCAAATGACCTAGCGTTACTTAGCTCAACTCACGAAGATGCCCAAGAAAAAAAAACAGCCTGCAATTATTCTCTGCACAACTTGGGCTTAAAATCAAAACATCCAAAACAAAAATATTTGACCTTACCAACAAACCAACGGACGTCAAACTAAACGGCAACACTCTTGAAAACGTCAACAACTTCACATACCATGGCAGCAAGCTATCAACAACAGGAGATCCATCAACAGAAATATCACACTGTATTGCACTGGCTGCTAACTCATTCAACAAACTATCAAATATCTGGCATTCAAAAACACTAAGTAATAACACAAAACTAAAAATCTTCAACTCCTGCATAATTCCAACATTAACATATGGATGCAAAAGTTGGAAAGCAACATCAAAATTAGAGCAAAGACTAAACACCTTTGAAAATAAATGTCTTAGAAGGCTACTGAACATACGTTGGTCAGACTTCAAATCAAACACAGTTGTCAGACAAGAATATGTATCCACCTATATTAGAAAACGTCGCTGGAATTACATCGGACACACGCTACGAATAAATACTGAAAGACTCCCCTGTCAAGCTTTGATGTGATCACCAAAAGGCAAGAGAAAACGAGGAAGACCAAAATAAACTTTACGTAGAACTATTACAAGGGAAAATTTCACCATTGGAATCAGAAACAATGAAGATCTAAAGCAAATTTCAATGCAACGAGAGACATAGAAATCTATGACATCCGCCCTATGTGCCGTCTTTGGCCCTAAAGGAATAACAAAATAAATAAATAAAGTGAAGAAGTAAGTATAAAATGACATTGCAATCATCACTTAACCTAAATCTTCCAATGGCATTGATCTCACTGACAACATGTGCTTTTAATAAGTACACATCTTTGACTACATCTCATAAACAACTGATATGTCTGTGATAGTATTCCTTGACAATTTATGCTCGAGGAGTGCAATTGTTGTGAACAGTCATGGTCACAGACACTAAAATATCTACTAAGTGTTTATGTGCACTGCCATGGTTTCTTTCAGTGCAAGAAAGAGATTACACAGCAAATGCCCCTTGTCCACATATGCAATGATAGTTCTAAAATTCTATGAAAGTCACTCTTTAAAATGTACCAAAGTGTACATCTATATAATATTGATCTTCTGCTATACCTGTCAACTAGTATATATTTTCTGTATTCTTGTACAGAATAAACCCAGGCTTCATTACAACAAACTCATATTGACATTTAGTATATTCCTTTGTCCGGCTCTGTCGTGGCGGGTTACAGAGCTTGTCTGTGACAGCCAAGGTACCAGGTTCAAAACCTGCCTCAGGCAATTGTGCATCCACATCATCAAGAAATAAATGGCAAAATACTGAATGTAAATACTGCCAAGAAAACCACTAGAGCTAAAAAATTGTTGGGTTGATGGCTACATCCTGTATAGGATATAAAGTAATTTTTATACAAAATATGGACTAATTTGTGAATAAAAACACATAATTTTAGGAGCAACATTTGGGATGAAAAACAGGACAATCTTTGAAAGATGATAGGTATAAGCAGCCTTCACATTAACGATTGGCAGGAAAGATCTTCAAAAATGTTCATACCAGGACACTGTGATCCCTTCAAACAGGCTTATTTGTCTGCCTTTAACATTAGATTAACAAAACAATGCTTAGCATTAATTCAGTTTAAAGTACAGATCTAAGTGTATACAGGAGATTACTAAAAATATGACAGCTATTTAAAAACAAAATAAAACCACAACCTTTGTCAATAACATAATATATGCCTAATGTAGTTCGCTTTCATTGCCAATAGGTCACAACTCTGTGGCTTGCAGACTGTCCAAGTCTATCTCTATAAAGAAATGGAAAACAGGTCAAACATTTGGCATAAAAACTCTATAATTATAAACAAATTCTATAGGTCCATAGAAGAACTATCTAGTTCCACAAATTAATTAAACTTTTCACATTTTTTACAGCCATGTTAGATTGCAAAATAAAAAAGCCCTCACAAAAAATAATAAAATATTAGTATTTGAATATATGACACATGCACTCAAATGTTTCTCCCACAAACACAGGCTGTCTTTCAAAGTAGTAATGTGAAACATCAAAAATGTGCTCACTTACAACCGTGTACCACCTGTTTAATAGTATAGGAAGCTCTAATAGCAAATATATTATACAAATTATAATACATAAAAGTTTTCTGAAGAGAATACAAAAGTGCAAATTATTTAGGAAAAGCATAAATAGGGAAAATAAAGCATGCATGCCTATGATTTGAGACCACCTGTCAGGTGTCTGGAGAATGACAGGTTAACTGTATTTATTATTGTTTTACTCTATGTTACTTTCAATAATAATATAGGTCAGAGCTGTAGATGTTTCATGTTTAGAATTGATTTAATGCAACAAATTTGGCACTACGAATCGCAGTCAGGTTGGTTGCTTATCCAGCAGTCCATGGGCTCATGCCCTTTGACCCAAATGATCGCAGTCCAACCCCCTATTTTCGTTCTTGTTTCCCATTAGTGTCTACCTACATATTTTGTGATTAACCCTTTCAATCCTATCCGATCAGGAAATACTCTGGGCCTTGTGCCCAGGGCAAGGGGAATAACTTCAAAAAATAAAAGGTGAATGCAAGAAAATTAGTATAAAATACAAATTGCAATCAATTTTTTATGATTCAAAGTCCAATAACAGATAAATGAAAGAGGTACTGATGTGAACATATCTTTGTGAATGTCATGTAAAACAAGTTTACTTGTCATGTAACATGGAAGAGAAAAAAATGAGCACCAGTTTCTTGTCAGCTTCATATACTTGTGTCAAAATATTTGCTGATAAATGTCAAAAATTTGTACACAATGATGTACACCAGTAGACAATATCATTCTGTAACTTAACTACTCCAAACATATAAGCCTATTCACATAAACATAGTTTTATATATATATATATATATATATGGTGAAACAGGTTTCCATCAAAATGGATCTCGTTTTCGCAAAAGTTTTGATACTAACATACACACGTTATTTTGTTTTGTGCCTACTTCAAAGATCGACTCACGTAGAAATAGTGATTGTACTTAAGTATTACACCGGTTTATATAATCGCTTCAATCAGACACAACAGACTATATCTAAAACTAGTGGGAAATGATGTGCACACAAGAAAACATACAAATTACAATATACAAATCATATTCAACGTTTCAACCAAACGGTCTTGATCAAGATACACACAAAACATCAAAAGACGACGAATGGAAAAATTATCACAACAAACAAACGTATCCAAAGGAAATATGGAAATGAGATGCCGGAAGGTCAGGAAGTACATAAAAAATGTAAATATATGTGGAAATGAAACGAACAAAAAGATGAGTAAATGACGGAACAAAAAGAATAAAGACAAAGACCACACCAACTCAGTACTAGACATAAGAGTGGTCAGAATTGAGTCCAAAAGGCTTGAGTGCACCCAATTAAAAAATGAGATGATTTTCTAGAGTGTACCTAGATCTATCATCGGTGGTGCAGGATCTGATGGCAGCGACCTGAATATCACAAGCACCATGATGACCATCGCAGTTGAAGTGTGTGGCCACAGGAGTGGGTGTTCTATGCTTGATGGCATGAAGATGGTTACAAAAGCGATCGCTCAGTCTTAAGCCGGTTTCCCTGATGTACTGTTTGCAGCAGCGTTTACATATGATCACATAAATGACATTATGGGACTCACATGTAAAGACCTCATCGATGGAAAAAGTGGCCTTGGGAAATGAAATAGAGCGCATCTGAACCATGTAAGGACATTTATAACAACGGCCACGTGAGCAAAGAACAGTGCCAAAATGTTCAGGAACAGAAGACTTAAGGTGGCTATGGACCAAGATGTCCTTCAGATTTGTCACGCCTATAAGCCACCAGAGGAAAGTGGTGGAAAGCGTCATGGGTGTCAGGATCAGACTGGAGAAGAGACTAATGTTTAAGCATGATGCGTTGAACAGAAGAATTATGGGGATGAAAGGTAAGAACAAGTTTAACCCTATAAGAGGAGGAGGAAGAACCCCGAGAGTTAGTCAAGGTATCGAGGCGAGACAAATGGCGCACACGGAGCCAAGCGGATGAAAGAATGCTGTCAGGGAACGAGCGTCTACGGAAAAACTCAATTATCTCAGAGGACTTGTAGAGAGAAAATCATCGTAATCGCTACATAAGCAACGCAGGTGAAGATGCTGGGAGTACGGCAGAGAGTTGCAACAAGCAGGAGGATGAGAAGAAGTGTAGAGCAGAAAGCCATGTGCGTCAGTAGGTTTATAGTAAACGGATATGCTAAAGTAAGGGTGATGAATGGTGACAGTGATGTCAAGGAAGTTGACAGAGGTAGTGGAGATGTTCGATGTGAATTGAATAGCAGGGTTGAAACTGCCGATGAAGTTGATGAAGCGCGACAATTCCACTTCGGACATGTCGGTGATACCTATCTCATTGTCAATGTAACAGTGGAAAAGACATGGGAACAGACCATTATAAGTAGACCAAACTAGATGTTCAAGATGTCCCATGAACAGACACGCATAGCTAGGTCTCATTTTCGTTCCCATAGATATGCCGCTGATCTGATTGAAAAAGTGCCCATAAAATTCAAAAGAGTTGAACGTAAGCACCAGTTCAGCAAGGCAGATAAAGATTAGAAGTGGATACAGAGGGATGGGGACTCTTGTCAAGAAAGAACTACAGAGCCCTGAAACCATCTGCATGGGGTATAGAAGTGTACAAAGAACAGACATCAAGCAAGAACAGATGATAGGTACGGTCAGAAGACAACTGGACGGAAGAAAAAATGGTTATGGCATGCTTAGTGTCTTTCAAGAATGAAGGCAGTTGTTCGACTAAAGGCTGGAAAATGCTGTCAAGGAAGTCGGAGATGCGCTCAGTGGGACAAGAGCAAGCAGAGACAATAGATCTACGCGGATTCGATGCCTTATGGATTTTAGGCAGCATATAGAAAACAGGTCTGCCTAAACAGCTTTGCTCGATGCAAAGAGCCTTGGCAGTGGTAGGAAGGTGGTTGTTAAGGATAAGGGTTTTCACAGTGCTGTTAACAATCTTCTGGTTAGTTAGTCGAGTCAGATGTGCGTGCAGTGTAGAAAGAAGGGTTAGAGAGTTGTTGGTGGCCCTCCTGGAGGTAAAGGTCCTTAAGCTAAACCACAACGGCCCCACCCTTATCAGCTGGTTTGATGACAATATCATCACGGCGACGAAGATGTGCCAAGGCACAAGATTCCTCAGGGATGATGTTTGAGCGATGAATGCGGTTGTAATGAAGTGATTTAATGTCATGGAGAGTATTCTTGATGAATAGATCAAGAGCCTGAGATGCACCGGGCTTGGGAGTCCAAGGATATTCCTTCTGTTCATATCTAGAAAACAAATCGTCAGTACAAGATGACACTTTGCCAAAGAAATGATAATGAAGCCGAAGACGACGGTGGATATCCTGAAGAAGAGAGTATTGATCGCATGTAGGACAGAGAGGGACCAACTTAAGGCCCTTGCTGAAATGTAGAAATAGTGAAAGATAGGTCTAGTCATAATCAGAGTAATCTGAATGAGGTGCTTACACAACAAGATTTTCTGTGAAATCGATCAATATTGACATAGATCAGCTGTGCTGACTATTCTCAATCTTTACTAGGTCTATGGTGTGCGGAGCGGCACACGCCATCACTAGGCCTACACTAAAGATCGATGATCGTTGTTATTTTCACTACTAAATACTGAACTAATTCCCTTTCAACATCTGATTTATTCATGTTCTCTAAGATTCGTAAAAAATATTGTCTATCAATATCATCTGAATCATTAGTAGGTTCATTCTCACTAAGTTTTGATGAAATTTGAAGGTCATATTTGATAACCCGCAGCTCCTATATGACAGCTGTTAGAAACATATGGAAAAATACACTGGAAACTGCCATTACCGGTAATCACATCAGCTGCTAAATTTAATATGTCTATTCACAAGGCAACCATGGTGAACGACAGTTCAGTACTCCATGTGTACGGTGAGAAGAGGGGAATGGGTACAGAGCATATATATATATATATATAGCGAGCGGACGCAGGAGGATAGGGAGGGAAAGAGTTGATTGATGTTTTTTAATTAAGTTTTAATTTAGTTAATTGATAAATATTATCAATTTAAAAAATCAATAATTAATTGAAATATTAATTTTTTAGGGTTAGGGTTTGTTATGTTTTACATAACTAATCTTAATTCTAACCCTAAATATAATTATATTTAAATTAATAAATGGTAAACATAAACTGATAAACATAGACAAGGAAAATAATCACACAGGTAGGCACTAATTAGCGCAACGAAGGTTGGACTGCGATCAAAGTACCCAGAATGTAATAATATGTAAACATAACACAAAATTCAACATCAAAATGAGGCACACATGAATGGTAATGTTTGGCAGTAAATACCAGATATGGTAAAATGAACACAAAAACAGATGATAAATTTGTTATGGAATGCTGCTTATTAGATCAGCTTTAGCCAACAACATATGATAATCTAACAACAAATGTTCCATTATTAAACATTTTATAATGGTTTTTCTTCATAACTTCCAAATGAAAAATATGTTAGGCATTTTCGAGGATTCTACCTACATGACAATAACTAGGTAGGTAAATTCTGAACTCGGGTGTAAATAAAGAGTGTAGCCTGACATGGAGAATGAAAGGAGATAAATTCTCCACTACTCAAATACACAAAGGCACATCCCATTGTTGCTTTAAATGAAGATTACATGAAATATTAGAGAGCAGTGGTTAATGTATTGTTTCCTAGTTTAGTGGTCATCAGGGCCAGCCCTAACAATTGCGGGGCCCAATGCGAAACGGATTGCGCAGGGCCCAGTCTGGGTAGGGAAGAGGATAATAAAATAAATTATAATATTAATTTATGGGCCTATGAAGTGCGGGGCCCAATGCGGCCGCATAGGTTGCAATGGCCTAAGACCGGCCCTGGTGGTCATGGTTCATTTTCTGTTTCAAATGAGACATTTTTATTCAAAAACAGGTCATTAATTAACTCAGTATTAGGAAATTGGAACCAGAACAAATCTGGAAAAAAGCATGCAGTGTGATAAGGGCCTAATTGTATTTCATCATTATCAAGTGCTGTGCCGAATAGCGTTAGCGATTATATCTCTCCATGTACATCGATCTCCCATATATGTTATCATCTCTGTTGGTGTCGTCAATCGAAGCCATTTAGTAAACCTGTCCAATATCTTTTCTCTAGGTCTTCCCCTTGACCTTTTCCCTTCTATATTTCCTGTTGTCACTATATTCTCAATGCCACCTCTTATTATGTGCCCAATAAATGTTGACTGCATTTTTCTTATATTATCAATAATGCATCTTTTCACATCCATCCTTCTAAGACATTGATATACTAGTCACAACACTGATATTAGATGTCAGGAATTGAAATAGAGTAACATATTTTTATGCTGTTTGTACTAAAGTTCCCACTGGATCTCTCTTATAGCAGGGCAATCAATGGTCCTGCTAGATTTTCAGCAAGATGTAGTCCAGAGAACGGAAATGTATAAGATTGTGCCAATGGTTAGAAACATCTGACTTTGGTATTGGTAACGAATATGTTCAGTGGTTTTACCACTTCCACTGAATGTTTCTTCTTCTTCACCATTCATTCTCAAACCCCATCTAGGTCTCTTTTGTAGCAAGACCATAGTAGTACTAAATTTCCAGCAGGGTGTAGTCCAGAGAATGGGAATGTGTTGTATTGCTGTTTTATTTGCGACAATGGCCAGACCCATCTGTCTCTGGCGAAGCACAGAAAGTTTAACATCAGCTAGTGTAGTAGGACATCTGTGCAAGAGAACTGGTTATTGTACTTACACGCTGGTCATTAAGCTGAAAGCTAACCAAGATCGTGCATGCTTGACCTATTTCTACTGTCTTGCGTCGCTATTGACACATCTACAAAGGCTCACAGACTAACTTATAGAACATGAAACATAGAAGTATGAATGAGTAAAAAAATAAAAGATAACAACAAAAACAGAAATTCACAAGTAATATAAATGCAGAAAAAAAGGAGTCTTTGCTACAGATAGCATACAGTTCTATGGTGTATCCACAACTAAACAAATTATAGCATAGGCATGTATTTTGACAAGAGACACAAAAACTACCAAGAGATGGAATTTAGTCTCATTATGATATATTGCAATAGCATATAACTCAGGGATCTCCAAAAAATCCACTTTGTATGCAAGACGCTATGAGTTGGATTCGAACTCGTGACCTCTTGGGCATAAGGAGAATAGCTTAACTATTACAGAGATCCCCTAAGATGATGGAGATAATTTCTAATGTAGCTTATGGGTTATAACATTTAATCTACACAGGTTCCTCTACAATATTCACCACATCCAATTTCACATTTTTATATAAGAACACAAGGATATTGAGAATACCATGAACAGAGAAAAAACAAAACAAATCAAGAAGTATTAAGAACATTAAATGTAGAAGAGGTTCACTCTTAAATAACAATATAATAACTGAGATTTTTGCTATATAAAGTGTCTCAACTCTGTACTGACCAATTTTGACGGTCGTCAAATTTCTTTTACAGAGCCTTGATGACTAATTTTGATGATCATCGAAACCGTTACATAACATCAGAAATATAGTAACCGTCGCAATACTTTTACTAAAAATAGCTCACAAGGACAGTACATTTCTCCAAAATGGCAGTAACCATGAAATAGATCTATAGGCGTGGTTCACGAGATTCAATCAGGAAGATATCTAAGTTTTTAAAGGTCAGATTGTATGATATATAGAAAGTAATGTAAATCTAGGCCTAGCATAATAAGTAGTACTTTGCACTAGAAATAACTCTAGGGCTTTATAATTCCTTCAGACAGTGCAAAGTCATTACGGCTTATAGAAAGTTTCAAGGCTCTCTCATGCAAGAGAGATTTTATAAGGATTTTGTAATATGGCGATGTCGATGTATAAAAAATGTGCGTACACCCTCGGTAATGGTAGATAAGTATGCTCTGGATTGCTGGTCAGCAAAATGTTAACAAAGGCCCATTCACTGTAACGTAGAAAATGTCTTTGTTAATTAATTTTTTTTTCATTTATATTTTTCATTTTATATCATTTATTTACTATTATACTTATTTATTAGCTTTTAGTAAATTAAAAGTAATAATGTATTACTTATCCTTATTATTATAACCACCTATTTGTGTTACTGTGGCACTCTCCTCTTTAACAGATAACTTGTGGCACTTTGGTTATATACACCTGTTTTATGGTGTATTGTGTGTGGACAATGTTCAGATGGAGGTAAAAGGAACATGTAAAGAGTACTTGAAAACATATGTCATGTACTGCAGCACAGACTCAATCTCATGACTATTCTTAGTCAGATCAGTGTAGGTATTAAACACTTTGAAAAAGAGTACTGTAAGGCAATTAAAAAAAGACCCAAAAAAATGGGAAAAGTTCAGCTTGCCCTCGGCTCAAGATTCCTGTTCACATTGTAACAGACTTTTCTGAGCTGGACTGAACTTCACAACTATCTCTGAACTCTTAAACATAAAATCTAATGAACTTTTTCTATGCCATGTTCATATTCACAAAGAATGAACATCACCATTATTACAATTAGTTTTCAAGTTAGTTTAGAACAACAGTTTATGGTATGTTAAATCAATATATATTATAATATATGCCCCTATATATTAGAAGGTTTAAGGCCCGTATGTTGCCGGGGCCCAAGAGGGGAGCAAAGAATAGCAACACTGTTACCTTCCATGCATGTCGTAAGAGGCGACTAAGAAGGTTATAGGATGGAGTTGGCTGTCCCATCCCATATAGTCAGTGACCCAAAGCCACGATGACGTCGGATGTGTCAGGTTGAAAGGTGCAGATATCGCAGCAATGCTGTAAACCATGACACAACTCATTCTGTTCTCCAGACTACATCCTGCTAATCTGCAGGAGTTTGAGAACGAACGCAGAAGAAGAAGGTATACCAAAGAAGGTATAAAATCTCTTAAATATTCACACACTGCCTTGTCAAGATTGTCCTCCATAAAAACTTAATTTCGTCACTCATATCTACCCTGGAGTGCAAAGATCTTAACAAATACAAATAGAGTAATCCTTACATGCAAGCAAATTATAAAATCAAATATGTGTTAGTATGGGCAATACTATGGATGCAATATCAACCCCTCTTGAAGATACATTGTTATAGAAAGTATGTGCTGCAAATATAAATCTTGTGCAGATACAAAAAATATTTTTGTTTAATATAGAAGCTGCAGTCAAAACTTACTTAGATAAAAAGAAAAAAATAACTAATGCCAGATTTTTAAAGGCATAATGTACATTTTCCTATATTACACTATAAACCTGTATATAAACCAAATATTTTACTAATACAAAAATGTGCAAAATTTCTGTCCAATGAAAGCAGAATTTAAGTTTTTTCCGAATATTGACAATAATAATTCAATTAAAACTTGTCACAGTCAAGTTTTCCCTTTTCCACACGATGTGTGGAACATGGTATTATGCCAGTGGTTTTTTTCTTAAATTTGTAGTTCTTTGAAAATGTCCCCTGCTCTAGCATGGTTATGAGGTTATTAAAAGTATACATCACAAGTAAAGTAAAAGAACAAAGTAAAGAGAAAGTAAAAGAACAATATCGTGAGATAGTCATCTGTAGATCTAATTCCAGGAAGCCTATCTACAACCTATTGATTTATGTCTCAGCAAACCATGTAAAGAAAGACTAATTTCAAATTGGAATGAGTAAATACCATCTTCTGATGTGGAGGGTGACCACAAAGATGCAAGTTGAAAAAAGGTTGACAAAGTCATGATCTGGGAGTGCATAAAAGAATTGTGATGGTATATAAAAATTGAGTGTCTGATCTTGTATAAAGTGCTAGATAAGTAATGCAATGGTAAGAAATGGGGATGATGGAATCTTTGAGCATCATGATGGCAACAGTATTAGCAATTAAATAGAGGATGATGATATGTATCCTGATATTCCCATGATAGATGATGAATTGTATGCACTGTTCAGAAATTCACACACTGATTCTAGTTTTGAAAGATTTTGTGTGTAAAATTACAAGTTTAAATATGTGACTGTCAAAATGTACCAGTAAATCTATTTATGTCATGTTTTCATATTTTTGTGCACTGTATATTTTCCCAAATTACATATAACCTTTATATATGCCAACTTCAGTACTGAAAAAAATTCCACAATTTCTTTGAATATATAAGGTAATATATGGTAAATACAAGTAAACATGAACCAATTCATATTTTTTGCAGCAGCTTCAATATTTTCTATGACAAAATGGCAGGTATACAAATATGTAAATTTTCCTATCTGTATGGTAAGCAAAATATGTCAATATAAGAGACATGACTACATCATTTCAGTTAGTGCATTTATAAATAAAGCACAGAAAAAACAAAACAAGGTTATAAGATACTTACATAACTTTGTTGACTTCTCTAAAGACAGGAATATTTACAAATAAGATAAACTTTTTTTTAACAAAGAGATAAGAGATAAAATGTGAGGAGGTTCTTAGATTCATAAATGGAACCAACATGTACTTGTAGAAATAAAGTGGTATTATAAATGTAAATAATAAAAATTAGACAACATTTAACATCAAAAGTAGAAAAAATACAAAATTATAAACTGAAATGCTGATTTAACTAAAATGTTATGTTACTATAAATTATGATTGTAAGAAAATGCAAACCAAGATGCTACATTGGTTATTTAGTACACTTCTTTTGTACATTGTAAAAGTCAGAGAATGGAATGTGTTGTGTCAAGGTTTACAGCTTGGCTGGAATATCTGTGTCTTTTGGTCTGATACCTCCAGCTTCAGCATAGCTACAGAGTCACTTTGCCCCTCTATGGGATGGACAACTACACCAAAACCAAACTAGTCACCTCGTATGACATGTATGGCAAGTAAGTGTCACTATTTTTTGTTCCATATTCAGGTCCTGTAACACATAAGTGATTCAGCGCTCTATTAATATATATTGATACTCATTCTGCTGTAACACATGAATGTGTTACATTCAGCACTCTGAATGTGAAAACCACTGTCACTACTTCTATCTCCACTCTCATGCTCAATATTGTGGTGTCATAGGCAGCAGATTTTTCAGCCACTTTCTTGCCATTTCGGTCAGTGACTGAACCCCGTCCACAATTTTGTTTCTCTTACCACTGAGTCATTTGTGTAAATAATTATATCTTGTAGCTTTGCAAGCTGTCGTAAAAGTTCTTGTATCAATCCCTCTGTCTTATCTGCAACTAATCACGACACTCTCTTCCTAGCTGTAACATAACATCTCAAAAAACCTTTCTCTTTTTGTTTACTTCCACCCATTTCCTACTTTTTCCATCTGAGTAGAGCTTCTGTCATCCAAGACCATCCTCATTTCATGCATCTTTCTTTTGTGTTGTCTAGAGATTGGTGTAAAGAGTCATAATCATTGTTGGCAACCTTAAAATATTCTTAACCCTGGGTTTGCACAAGAGAAATGCACAACACTTTGTACCCCTTTCCTATGACTTCATTGTCTTCCTACATACATTCTCCTCCCTTTGAAATGTAACTTCAGTGGGTACCATCACCTTGTGGTGTGACAAGAAATAAATGGGATGATGAGCTAGCAAAGGAATCATTGTCCATTATTTTAGCTTCTTTGTCCATATTCTTTAGTATTTCTCTGGATCAGCATTTTTTTTCCTCTTGCTGGTTCCTACCTGAAGACTTGCTTTGCAATTCTTTGGCTGTTTTCTCAGTATAAGGTCGAAATATGACCATAGAAATCATCATCATCAGTTGATATGCAGACTGGCATAGGCGATCAAAATTCTCCACAACTCTCTATTTCTAGTGTTTTGTATTAGGATTGAAGATAGAAATGACTGGAAGACTCTGTGCTGAAACATCCAATGTGTTAACCCTACAACCCTGACAGGTTACAGGATTATAGGAGAGGATTAGGATTGATTGTGACTTTTTGCCATGCCATGATGTTACACTATAGTATTTTCTCACACTGTCATCCTTGATATGTCTTTCTTGATCTCTCTTACCTTCAATCTTGTTTGTAACTGTGTTCTCGATGACCAAATAAATAGGTTTATTAAACTTAAAATAATTCTATATAAATATGGTAAACGTAGAATTTACTGTATATCAAATCAAAGGAGACTGGAAGAACTTTACACGTTAACCACATTAGAAAAATTGGTTCTTGTTTGGAACCATGTCCCCCAGATGTGATTATTTCCCTTACCAATGTTTGTCAGTTTTTGTTTATCCTATATTAATTCTAATATAAATTTACTTAGGATTAGGATTAGTTATGTAAAACAAAACTTCTCCTAACCCAAACCTAAGCCTAAAAATATTAATAGTTAAATTAATAATTGATAAATATTAATTGGCAAACATTGCCAAGGGAATAATACAATTAATAATAACATCGGGGACACAGGTTCCAAGTCAGAACTGAAAAATCATATGCTTTGTGTTAGATCTATAAGGAAAAATATCAGCATGCATTTAAAGCATAAGAAAATGGGAGAGAAAAAATTAGTTAGTGGAAAATTGTGATTGTGTACATGGTTGATTAATATAGCACCTTAACCTATGTCCAACAGTGACAAAATTCCCACATCTGTATTTTAAATGACTACTATTTACTTATTTAACCCTTTGAACCCTAGCCAAATTTCTCTTAAAAGCCCCTTCCCCTGGGTTCCTGAGCAAAAATTACACAAATACAATACCCCTACAGATCTTAGTTATTTTAACAGAAACAAGAAAGATGTTGATCAGTATTTTTTCTTTTATGTGTGAGGTCCCACCAACATTGTGTCTTTACTTTTTTACACCCCCCTCCCCGACAAACCAATATTACATGTCGTAATGTATAGGCCTACCTACGAATATTCTGATCGCTCAGGCAATCTTTCTCCATATCATTTTCAAAATAATCACCATCTAAATTTAATTCATCATTCCTGTGAATTATCAAACACTCAAAAAGAACTTGTTCAGCTGTTTTTAAGCATAAAGAAATGTTTCATCTTTTAAAACTAATTATGAAAGAATAGATCTATCAACACAAAGTCACCATTGTGTAAATTTTGTGGACTGTCAATCCTACAATGCAATGCGTGCCTCATGACATCAGTAAATATTGTAAATCGATTTATTAACAATTATTATTAAGTGGTACTGTTTTGTGAGTCAAAATACCGGAAAATCAGAATCTCTGGGAACCAATATTTAGTGTAAATTCCAGAATTTCAGGATATCGGGTTCTAGGGGTTAATAGAATATTTTGAAAATGTTATCCTCATACTGTGAAAACATACATGTTTTGTTATATTTTGCACAATTTTCATCTCCACAATTTAAGATCTAAAATTTGTATGTAAAAAAATCACATTATATTATATGTATCTCCTGTCTACACACAGAACTTTAACTGTTTCCTATTACACATATAAAAATTGTTGTTTTTCTAATGCAGTGCCCGAAATATAGCGGCATTAAAAATAATTCAAACTATTCATAACATTTTTAAAGACTGTTCACAGGAGTCAAAATATGTTATGAAACAAATCAAAATCTTAAGAGAATGCTGAAATTAATTTGTAGAAACAATTTGGTAGACGTCTTGAATAAACAGACACAAATTTTCAACACTTTATAAGTATGTAAAATGAAAGTAAATTAATATGTAATAATTTGAGACCTGAAGAGACAGGTTTTTCTAAATGATAATTACAACTGAAAAAAGACATGGAGAATCTGAAGGGCAGTTCTTGTAAATGATAAATCACAACCCAAAAAAGGCATTCTAAAAGCAGAATCCTGAAGCTTCTTATCACAGTTTTGTATACTCAGATTCTCTTGCAACAGGTAGAGGGCGGGGTGTGGGTCGTGGCCGCATGCTAAGATGATGCCTTACAGTTTGAGATGAAGCAGAAGACGCCACATTCTGAACATCAGTTCCCGGATTTAAAGAACTACCACCTTCATTATCATTCATGCTACCTTCAACTACAGTATAAGAAGATAAACTACCTGCATTTGGAACACCAGATATGGTATTGCTATCTAACGATCCAGATGTTTGGTTGAGCAGAGCCCCGGTTGAGGCTGACCGTTGATGACCTCGTCCAGATCCTGGTGGATTTAATGATACTGTTCTTTCTGGTGGTGCATCTGGTCGATGTGGAGGTGGCATAGTGGGCCTTTCGGACAACTTTTGCTTATCTCTCTCCAGACTACCAGTTGCTTTATGACGATCTTTTTGGAACTCTGGTGAGGCAAGTGGTGCTGTTCTGGGAATGGACTGAGACTGGTTCCCATTAGTGTTATCAGCAACATCATTATTACTGCCACCACAACTATCATCCAGTCCAGGTTTTACTTGCACTACAGTGACATTAACAGTGGATGTCTTATCTGGAGGTGGAGGAGGAGCTGGTTTGCGTGATCCACGCTTCAGGCTGGTACTTGTAGAATCAGAGCTGTTAAAAATATTTTGAGAAAAATGTCAAAATTAACATGATATTAATAAAATAGTGATGGGGCAGTGTCTTTGCTTTTAGTTAAACTGTGAATAACATATGAAATATTATAAGATATGTTCTCTTTATTAAAATCTAGTGGAGGCAAGCAGTTATTTGTTTGATATACTCTTCCCATACATTCTAATGAATAAATAAAATAATAATAATGTGATACATCACTTGTGTTGTTGGTCCTGAAATGGGAGCAAAAAAGAATAACATTGTGACCTGTCATGCATGATGTAAGAGGCGTTCAATGAAGTTTGGAGGTGAATTTAGTCTTGTCTAGGTTAAAGTGATCCAAGAGCTATGCTGAAGTCAGATGTGTCAGTCAAGCTGCAAACCATGATACAATGCATTCTGTTCTTCAGGCAACAACCTGCTACCAGCAGGAGCTTGAGAATGAACAAGATGTGATACATACTCTCACTAAATTTTACTGAGAATATAATATTTAAAAATGCATCCATAAGAATGGAGTTGGTTATATTGAGCAAATGAAATATATTGTTTCATTATCCCTGATTGTTTTCACTAGTCTGCCAACCAGGTTGCCATGTTTTGAGTTCACTCAACCTTTGTGGTAATTGGTTTAATCACTGCACCGGCAAGATCCTGTAGTTCCCACAGCCACTAAGAAACTGGCAACAAGGTCCATGCTCTGGCAAGGTTAAGAAACATAACTACTAAATTAGTTCTACAGGCAACACTACTCAGGTGTTTTCTAGTTAACCACCAGCTGGGACGCTGAGTACTTATGAATAAACCATGTGCTGGGCACTGTTTTATATTTCAATTTACATAACCTTAATTTTAGTGGGAACAAAAGTAGCAATTAATGCTGCTGTACCTTTGAATAAATATGAAGAGTATTTTCCTAGTCCTACCTGTCAATTATCCCCTTCTACTGCTAGTTGAAGGATGAGCAGTTTCAAACTCATTCAACCCCCTTATAACATTCTCATCTACGATGCAGCCCAACAGATGCATATATATATAATTCATAATGTCCATTGTCCTGACCTGACACATGTGATCTTAATGCCAGTTTGCCAGTTCTCTACCTTCAACTCTAGTGTAACCTAGACAAAAAACCACATAAATCCTTGACGGTGTGTCACCTCAATATACTCCATCCACTTATGATGTAACCATCCATTATGAATTTTGTGAATTATGGATTTAGAGTCAGACACACTAACAGCCCTTTTTGTAAGTAGCCAATGGAATTAATAGATATAGCACAAACCAATTATGAATAACAGATGAGTTAGATAAAGATCTTGGAGATTATCTTGCTAACAGCACACAAAAAAGTGTCAATCTGAAAAATTGGAGATTGGATAAATAAATTGTCTATCCCCAGGTAGATGATGATCAGAATATCCACGCTTGCTGTTAAGCATAGGGGTAGTGACTAGGAACTTTAGTTGTCTATCAATGCCAGATGTATCACCTTAGCTGCGTTGAATCTGTATTTATTCATGCTTGTCTCGATATTATCTATCCATCTTTTTCTAGGTCTTCCTCTGGCCCTATACCCGGATCTTCTCATGTTATATGTTCTTGTTGGTAGTTGGTTATGGTTCATTCTCACAAGGTGTCCAAACCATTTTATTTGGTGTTTCTTGATGTACTCTGTGCATGGTCATACCGATTCTTCTGATTTCATCATTTCTCATTTTCTTCAGTTTGGTCACTCTTGTGGCTTTTCTCAGGCATTTCATCTCACATGGTGTAAGTTTTCTCTGCTGGGCTGCTGTCAGTGCCCATTGTTGGCTTAAAAATACTGTAAACTTTGAGCAGTAAAGGAAAAAGAAATTAATAAAATTAAAAACAAACATAGTAAATTTGAAACTATTTTATTGGTTTCAAATTGAAGAATACTTCCTCTTCTTGAACATAAGATATCATACCTCTCTGAAGGCACCGGTAGACTACTTGAAGATGTCTGACTGGAGGGCACAGGTGATGTACCAGGACTTGAATTATCTGTGCTCTGAGTTACCTGGAAAGCAGGTGATGCCTGGAAAACATAGGTATTTAGATTTGCAATGTCACACTTTTAAAACATGACATAATATGTTTCTAATTGAATTGAATACAACATTATTTTGCAAATTTCAGAAAAGTGTTTATAAATGTTTCTTAAAGTATGTAAATGTGAAGTCTATGCTTGATAACATGTCTGTTTTGTTTACTTTCAGGCATCAAACTGTATACTTTAAGCAGTGGTCAGTCTACATATGTTTTTATTTCCAGATATCTCCTACTTATTCTTCCACATTTGTTTTCAGACTCCTGCAGTTCTGGCTGCTATTAATTCACAAACATTGACAGAGAAAATGCTAATATGTCTATGTAAGATTTCCAAAATGTTTTGCAATCCACAAAGTATGTATGCAAGCTAGCCTTTCATTTTACTGGCTGCTGCACAATTACACATAATCTGGCTTACTAGTCTTATACATCAAAAGGCTGAAAGAGTATAAAGGATTGATTTCAATGTACTTGAATTTCCTTAAGTGTACTTGGTCTCTCTCAATGATGTAGCATGCCACATACCTGAGTATCACTTATAGAACATAACTCCATAGCTTTAGCTAATAATTCCCAGTAATCTCAAAAAATAAATCCACTTATTAAATAAGATTAACCACTATGCTATGGAGATCACCTAATCCTTTACATAATCTATGCTATTGGAAGTCCACTTGTTTATTTTTCAATTTTATGACAACAGCTGGTTTTTTTCTTTCACATATACTCTACTCTGTGCTTTTGCTGGCACAGACAATAACCTTATTCTTCTGTATTTTTACAACACCATACATTTCTTTCATGGTAAAGCTATCAATCATTCCACTCTCTGAACACTTTGAATTTCTTCTATATCCTGGATTTGTGCCAATGACCATAAACATAGATCTTAATCTGTTTCATATTATTTAAACAATATATCTATATATATTGTTTATATTGTATATATATATATATATATCAGAAAAAAGTTCAAGATGGCAGATACAATCAAGTTTAGTGAATAAGCTCCAATAAAACCTTTGAAAAGTGTTATAAAATGTGAATCTACTGTGTCAACGAAGTATAAAAAAGCTAAGGAAGTGTTTTCTAACGGATTTATTATAATGTGTGCTCCATTTAATTGTGAAATGTGAGTCATTCTGTAGAGATGGACACGAATATCCTGACATGTAAACTAGGTCAGTGAAAAACATTCTGCTGCGACAGGCTTGCAAGCTGGTAGAGTGTAAACATTTCATTAAACATACTACAGGAGCTACAAATGAAGACCACAAGAACAGCTACACTAAATGTATGTGGTGTCAGTGACAAAACATCACAGTTGATCAAATTTATGGCATAGAGAAATGTACAGAAATTGTAGGTATTGCTGATACCTGGAAGAAAGGGAGTAACATACAAAAATACATACTAATATGAAGTGGCTTTGACAGCACCTTGAATGCAAAACACAGCGTTGGTTTTTTGGTCAGACCAAATAAAGCAAAATATATCACAGACATAGAATATATTTAGAAAGGGTAATATGGATACAACTGATAGAGGAAAAAAGAACAACCACATGAATCCAAATATATGGACCTTGCAATGACAAGAACAAAACAGAAGAACCTACTGAATTTTTTGAACATTTATCAAATATCAGAAACATGATTAACAACAAAGACGAGCTATACATCATGGGTGATTTCAACAGGAGAATAGGGAGAAAAAGAGCATAGCATGAACACTGTTCAAGAAATTTTGGAGACATAACAATAGAACAAAACAATAACGGGGAGGAACTGATCAATATATGCCTAGAACATAGACTGCTAATAACAAATTCTTTTTACCAACACAGATGGAGCCACATACAAACATGATATAAATGGGGCAACTAACTACAATCATCCCAAATTAAGTTCACTTTAGTTAGACAAAGACAAAAGAGACACATCACTAATGCAATGGCTTTCCCAAATATTTACATTGATAAGAGATCACACACCTGTTGTACTCACTGAGAAAAGAGAAAAAAATAAGAACACAAAGGAAAGAAACAAGACAGTGCCAGGAAAAAGTTCTAAACTTGAAAGCTCTAGAAGAAATCAACAAAAGTGATAAACTGTTATAAAGAAATGACTCAAATTTTCAAAACCTACCAGAAGAAACTGATAACATCCAAAAAGAATGGGATATTTTCAAAACGGCAATGACAAAACAACTACAAAATATATACGGCACAAGACATTTCAAGAAAGACAAAAAATATGGTGAGATGTGGAGATACAAAAAGTTGTACAACGAAAAAAACAATGTTTCCAGAAATATTTGAAATTCAAACATCATGACGACTATTTACAATATCGATTAACTAGAAAAAATTACAAGCATGTAAAAAAAAGACGAAAAAGTGAATTCATGGAACAAGTATGGAGAACATTTCACTGGTATGTATGTATTTTCAGACAGTCATTTAGCAATAAGAAGAAGCAATCCATTGAATATTTACTCAGGAATGAGGACTGATCAAGAGATGATCCCACAGCAACGGAAGATTTTTTTTTGTGCCTCCTCTTTTTTTCTTTTATATCTCTAAACATATTATTTCTCAATAATGCTGCTCGCCGCACGCAGGTTCTTCCTCCAGACATCCCAAGTGTCTGCCAATTTTTCCCAGTTTTTGGATGCTATGTGGAAACTTTTCATTGAGGATTTACAGATGTCTTTATACCTCAGTATTGGTCTACCTTGAGCTCTGTGGCCTTCAGTTGGTTCCCAGAAGAATACTTGTTTTGGGATGCAGTAGTTTTATATGTAAAACAAATCCAAGAGAATTTTTCAAAAGTATTAAATCAATGCGAGAGAAGAGAGCTATAATTCCATAAAAATAAACAATGACAAAAACAGCAAGTCCTTAAGAGTATATATAGGAAAGCAAGATGGAAAGAATACTTCCAGGAATACAATCCAAGCATCACAACAGAATATAGCAGCGAACAATCTAAAAGACCTAGAAACCACAGAACAAGCTATATTAAATCAAGACATAGATGAAGCCTTAACCTTTAGCAAGCTAAGGGTGGTACGGATCCCCTCCAGTACTAGCTTAGTTTTGACGGAAGGTGTCCCGGGCCACCTATAAACAAGGCGTGTTTATATGACATAGCACAGCCTTATTTGGTAATGCACATAAACTGGGACATGCGCAGATGAAGCCTATTAATTTCCACTTTAGATAGAGGTAATTTTAGTGACACTGAGTCTTACGTAAGCATGGATATCGTCATTTTAAAAGATGGAAAAGTTGAAAATTCACATGTCCCTTCGGCATATAGCCATGATTGGCGTAGCGACTTCGATGACATTGTTGGACATATAGGCCTAGCTGATAACGTTAGTGTGTTAGACGTATTTTGAGAGGTACGTTGATTTTTATAATAGAATATAGTATTGATCACGCTGCTTTCATGATTTAGATGGTGAATATTGACTGTGTTGGAGCGATAAAAAAGGACTATGTCTATCTTTCAGATAACGATTTATGGCAAATCTATGAGGTTCATTCATTCTTACCAGTGACATTATGATGATTTGACAATGAAACCACATAAATACTATTTCAATTAGGTTTATTTTACAGGGTTCCCACTTCATAAAATATAAAAACCATAGATAAGTAATTTTTTAATAATTTGTTTTCCTTTTATCTGTTATAATTTCTTTATTTTTTGGTGAAAAATCATCTTTATTACTTTCTAATATGTCTGGTATCACACATACACGTAAAAAAAATTACACCAATATATGCAGTATTCAATTCTTTATTTATATGTACAAATATTAATTAATTATCTCTAACAACAAAAAAGTTATTGAATTTTTAAAACAGCCACAATCAATAACACAAATTCTCAAAAAAGAATTCAGTGGCAGGGGGAAGTTTTTTGATTTGTACACACAGCTTGCTAAAGGTTTAAACATAACCCAGGTAATAAATAACCAGGAGAGGATGATATTCCCAGCAAAGCATTAACAGTGTAGAAATACAGGGGTTCAGTGGCTAGGCAGATTATTAAAAATAGCCTGGACAGAAAGAAAAGTACTAGACAACTGGAAAAAATCTGTAAGTGTACCATTATGGAAATACAAAGGTAGTAAGAGAGAATGTGAATCATATAGAGGCATTTCCTAATTACGTCATACAGGTAAAATCTATGCAAAAATGATAGAACAGAGAATATGATACATTGCAACCACAGCTGAGTCCCACTAAATTTGGCTTCAGAAGTGAGGTAATCTGTACAGACTCACTATTCACACTGAGACAACTAAATGAAAAAGCAATCAAATACAATCAAGACCTAAACACAGTATTTGTAGACCAAGAAAAAGCATTCGACAGAATAGATAGAGACATTATCTAGGGAAACCTTAGAAAATTATAACATCAGAGGACAGCTGTTAGATAATATAAAAGCATTATACCAAAAATTCCAAAGTTCAGTAAGAACAACAGATGGAATTACTGAACCTTTTGAAACAAAATCTGGAGTAAGACACGGCTGCATGCTCTCACCTCTACTTCTCAACATATACGTGGACAGAATAATAAAAGAACACAAAGAGAAAAACACTGCAAATGAACGTGATGAGAAATTTAATAATGAAATCAACGAATGTACTATGGTATTTGCTTAATATCAAAGTTTTATATATGAAGAAAAGGAGAATTTGCAAAACCACATTAATGCTTTTGTGGACAAGTGCTGTGCTATTAGCATGTCAGAAGTACAACATGAAAATTAACATATAAAAAACAGAAGTTATGAAAATTAGAAAGTCTGCAACACCAATGGATATAATAATAGATAACACCACAGTTAAACAAGGCAACAAATTTACATATATAGGCAGTATTTTTTCCACAATTGACACTAAACAGAGAAATAGAAAAAAGGTGTCAGAAAAGCAAACACAGTGACTTACCAACTTTCACTATTACTTCTCCACCCAAAGATCACGATGGAAATCAAAAGACAGATAATATCTACAATCTATATACCAACACTTTTCTACCAATGTCAAACATGGTCTTTAACAGCCTCACAGCAGAAGAAAACCATTACATGTGAAATGAAGCATCTAAGAAAAGCTGCAACGGTTACTAAACTTAAGAAAATAGGAAATTAGCAAAAGAGTTGGTTTAATATCATGTACTGAACATATTGAAAGACAGCAAGTAAAATGGTTCTGTCATCTTATGAGAATGTACCCAAATCAAATACAAATAAGAGCATATAACAAAAGAATATTTGGACATAAAGCTAAAGGTAGAACAAGAAAACGGATAGAAAAACGTCAAGATAACCTTGAACAAACATGAACTTAATGCAACCAAGGCGATGCATCTGGCTTTGGAACGATAGCTGAAGTTCCCACACCTACACTTAACAGCAAATGTGGATACTATCAACCATTATTCACCTGTGGATAGACAATAGTTAAACAATTAACAATATAAAAAGGTGTTTTACTAGATTACATTACAAAAAGATGTTTTATTTGCACACATGATGATGATATAATTTGTCTGTGAACAGGTACCTCTTGACAGCCCATAGAGTTTCTAAGAACAGATCCTCTTCAGTTGAGCAACCAAGGTGACACCTGATTCTGGACATCCTTTAATAATCCAGTGCGGCAGTATTCCAGGATTATCATGTGCGTAGCATACACCTGTGTGCCAACTAGCTCATCATTATGTCAGATCAGTTGGCCCATCTACACCATACAGTACTCCCCACTAGAAGTCTGCCACAAAAAACAAAGTTGTATCTTTGGGCTGGGTTGCATCTCTTCATCATCTATGGGAAACATTTGACAAAAGTTTCCGCCAAAGACGGCTGTGTCGGACCATTAGCAAATAAAACGGTGACACAAAGCATATCCATTCTCTGGATTACATCCTGCTGGAAATCTAGTAGGATGATGATCCTGCTAAAAGAGAGATCCAGCGGGAGTTTGAGAATGAAAACTGAAGAAGATTTGACAAAAGTAAGAAATCGAGACAAGACATGCAATGACAATGATCATTTGTTTACAGGTGACAGGTTGTCAGCCTATTCTCCAACTTTCCGTAGTCGTCTTTCGACAACATGCATGAAAAAAATACAGTTGCCCTATTGTTTGCACCCCTGAACTGGAAGTCCAGCCCTCACTTAACAAAAGTAGAAGTCCAGGCCTCGGTTGCCACACATTGGCTCAATTTATAAAACAAAATTGTATGTGGTTACTAGATTGAGTGAGTGAACCAATAGTTACTGTTAAAATATACAACCAAATTAAGGTTATGAATGTTGGAGATTCTTACAGCAGACCTGCTATTTTGATGTGGCACTTTATAACATCCAAACAAAGCAAGATGTTATAGATATCCACATACTTTGCAATAACAGTTCAAACAAAATGACTTGGATGAAAAGAAAAGTAGAACACAAAAATACCGGAGCATGGGCAGCTTCTGTAGCTTCTGAGATGTTCTGTGGTTTGTCACACTGACTCCCGTCTGTGCCATCTTCACCAGTGTATGCGACATTGAAATCAAATTCTGAAGTAAAATAACAAAATAACCAGTTTAACCCTTCACTAGAAATATCTTAAAAAAAAACACTTCTAAGAAAAGCAGGAATAATTACAAATGCACATAAATCACAAGTAAACCATGTAAATTAAAACAATTACCTGCTTTTGGTTTATTAATTTATATTACATACATATTCTAATACACAATACACAAATAAAGCTAAAATATGATTTTAAATATAGATATATATATATAATAAAACCCATAACCAATCAGGGGGTCGCAAAGGTGTCATAGTGAGACATTTAATGCAGACACATCTCTATTCCCTTCCATCCTTTTGAGTTTGGAAACTTTACACCCTATCCAATCTTATATATTATCCAGCCATGTCTTCCTCTAACTTCTTTGTCTTCTTCCTTCTTTCATCATACCCTAAAAAACACCTTTTGTCATTGAGGAATGTCTCATTTGATACCCATATTACCAAAGTTTACAAAGTTTCATGACTGATAACTAGCTCTAATTGACCTGCTAATACATGCACAAACACATTGGTCTTATATTCTTGGTAACAAATGTCTAACACACATCTATGGCATTTGTTTTCAAATGTCTAGATAAGTCGTAGTTAGAGTCCAGATATCAAAGCCATAAAGTAATATAGACAAAATCAAAGATTTATATAAGTTAATCTTCACACGTTTGGTGATCCTGCTTTTCCAAATTATGATTAATCTTGTCATTGCGGCCATGATCATTGTCAGTTTTTTCTTAACTTCAGCTATTGATTCACTATCATCAAATACCTGGGCTTCCAGATAAGTGTTATACCATTTTAACATTTAATGTTAGAGAGTGGGTTATTTATCTACAAAGTGAAAAAATGTGTTTCTGTTAATGTATTTCTTTTAAAAGACATAAAAAATGCTTCAATGCAAAAATATAATTGTGAAGACCATGAAAATGTCATGCACATTTAAAAAATGACTAAAGCACAGTACCGGTAGATTAAATATAACAAAAACTGAGAATATCTGTCAGTGTTTTCTGGACCATACATCTACATGTAAATTTCTCACAAACACGAACAGCTCAAACACATGATATTAATGTTAATCTCATTTAAATATTAAAATATGAGTTTTCATAACAATAATTTACCTACATTCCACTAATGTAAAACTACATCATGTAATGAGGCACGATTCACTTTCTAAAACTATTTTTCAAGGAACTGTATGGGGTGCATGAAGAAAAGGTTGTGCAAGAAAATCCCGGATGGACAAAATCAAAGAATGGTCTGGGCATGATTTTTCTACTCTAGTCAGAATGGATGAAGACAGATATTTGGAGTGATATTTTTGCTAATATCTCCAGTGTGGCACCCCTACGATTCTAATTGGTTATGGGTCTCCTTATTATAATATAAACTACAGATAACTTCCAACAATCGGCATCTCAAATCGCTCTCTAATATTGTGAATATCATTATTACAGATCATCCTCTGATATATTGTGCATGTTTCTAGATCATATGAAATATTGTGGCTGTAACTATTAGAGAGTGTCTATTTATCAATGTGACATTTCCTTTACAGAATGTTGTCCTCACTGCCACTCTGTAAGCCTCTTGGTTCTGCACAAGCTGTCCAGCATCTTCCAGTGTTATGTTCAGAAGGTCTTAAATATCCTTCTCCATCACAGTCTTGGTCTGCCTCATGTTGTCTTTCCTGGACCTTTTCCCTCTATGACTAATCTTTCTAAACCATTGTGTCTTTTTATATGTCCAAAATATGTCAGCTTTGGTTCATCTTTCTGTCCATGATATTCTTATTTACAGACTCAATGAAAGTCTTTTCCCATTACCTTCTCCCTTCCTAATAACTGGGAATGTAGCAGGAGACAGAAACGCATATACATTAGTATTATGCAAAAGCACAGAAACTTTTTTTTAAAATGAGCACAAGACAAGCTAGAATAAAAATTACACATTAAGCAAATGTCACTGAAATGCAACAATAAAACAGTTTCACTAACAAATGAGCACACAAACTGAACTGTTTAAGATGACGGAGGACCTTTTTTGTGTATCAAGGGCCATTTGCACATTTATATCATTTGTGGGCCATACAAAAATATTTACCGGTACTCAAAGATTTAAGTAACTCACCCCCAATGTGATGGCTGGAACTACTTTTCTTTGGTGAAATGTGTATGCACATTACTATTGTGATTCACTTAATATACACTTATGGTGCTATAGAACAAGGCCATAGATTTATTGAATATTTAGTCCAACCTTGGTTGCTTTCATTGGGACAAACTAAATTATCCTGCTGAGGGTATTTACGGCCTGTGGTAGAGTTTTCCCACCTCTGGTTTAAGATACCAAAAAGGCAATATGACTATTTCATACAAACCGCTGCTAATATGAAACAAAATGACAGCATTAAAGAGTAATATGAAACAAAATAAGAATATTTACAGCATAAGAAATAATCACATGCACAAATATTATGAATTTAAAATTTGCATTCTTTTTATGAAAGAAATACTGATGATTAAATTTTAAAGAATTACTTTATTTTAAAAGGTTTGTTGCAATGCTAGTAATTATTTATTTTTTTAAATAAGTTTTCATAAAATAAAATTTGCATTTATAAAAATACAATTCATAGAAGATAAAATAAAATTATAAATGATGAAACCTCATGCAATTCTAATATAACTAAAACAATGTTGCTAGTCTGCATGGCGGAGGTACTAGTGAGACAATTAAATGCACAACTAATGCATCCAACCGCATTGTCTATACAATGTAAATGGTCAAATATCAAACCAAAAGCAAGTTTGAGCAAGTTGTGCTTCTGAGACAGATCCACTAATCTTTCCACCATCGAGCAGCCTTTATTACTATAGATAAAATCCTTCATGTACTCATTAAACTCCCTGGCCACCTAGCCTCTAAAATTTCCCCAAGCCCTGAACAGGAAACATACAAGAAGGAAAAATAAGTGTAGAACTGATTAATGACAAAACCATTTCATTTTGTGGTTTCTATTTACCAACATATTTCAACTTATTTTGTCAGTCTTCCCAGCAAATAAATTCTTCCTTTAGGTATCAATATCTTAAAACTTTTTCAAATGAAAATTGTGTATTCATTTATTTTTTTAAAACTTTCTGCCTATAGAGGTCACATTTGGAAAGTCACTGACATGTTTGCCAAATTAATTGCACACACAATAAATGTTATTGCCTACCTTAGCCTGTTTCACATGTACATATGGATCTAAATACATCTAAATCTAATAAAATGTACTCTGAATCTATTGTCTAGTCCCAAGGAGATAGTAACTCTACTTGTTACTAAGCATAGGGTTGGGTTAAGCTTTAGTTACATACCAAGACCAGATATTTTGCTTCTGTTGTGTTATATTCACATTTCTTCAAAATGTCTTTATATGTTATCTATTCATTTCTTTGTTAGTCTTCCTCTGTAACCTGATCATTTTTTATATGCACTTGTAGGGAGTTGAGTGTATTCCATTATCATAAGATCTCCAAATCACAGCAGTTGCTCTCTCAATATATTCAATACATGATAAAATATCCATTCCATTCCTGATGTCGTCATTTTAAAATATGTCTAACCTGATAGTGCCAACAGTGTTTCTCAAGAATTTAATTGCACACGTCATTAACTTTCTCCTGTCAGTGTCCAAGTCAGGCATTGGTAACAGTGTTTTGGTAGAAAACTATTCTTTAACATTTGTCATTTGATTTTGATCATTGCATGTTTAAGTAGTGGTGATAGGTCTGTCTAGGAGTAATGATACTCTTTACTATCAAGCACAAAAAGTTTGTTCCACTGGTAGCCTTTTAGAACATAACTATTTCGGACAGTTGGGATTGAAATCAAGATAAGCTGATGCACAGGAACAAAATAATGCAAACATGGAAAATTAATCATATTCTGGCATGCACAGATTTCTGTACAATGCATTGCCATTTTATATTGGAAGAACAAAATGGGTATTCTTAATGTGATTACATCAATATTTTCTGTGACTTTTCTATTACACATTATAATCACATTTACTAATTCAAATATCACCCATTCATCATGATCTGTATCTTACTGCTAGCACTGTTCAAACAAAAGATAAATACGAGATAAATGTGTTTTTAAATAAGTTCTTATTAAACGCATTCATTCACATTAATAAACCTGCTATTTTGTCATACACAGAACAAAATACACAAATGGAAATTATTACATCATCTGATCTTTCCTCACTATTTCATTCTGTGGAAATCTCTACATGCCAGATGCTGATGCTTTTTACAGTTCGATATTATTTCCTTCCACAATAACCGATGTGGCTCAAGATTGTGATACTGTTATGGGCAAAGATGAATATGATTTCAAAGTAAGATCAGTATTGCAGAAGAGATCTATCTATACAGATTGCTGGTGCAAATTACTCTTTTGTATGGATGTGAGAGTTGGACACTAAATTGCAGACACACAAAGAAGGACTCAGGTATTTTAATATAAAACTGATCTTATTTAATATATAATAATAAAAATCAGTTATGTAAAACATAAGACTGACAAACTTCAAGTTATCAAGAACCACTTTTGGTTATAGTGAAACAGCATACACTTTCTTGGTTTTTATATATTTCTTCTTCTTCAGCATTTATTCTCAAACTCCTGCTAGATAGCTCTTACAGCAGAACAATGGTACTAGATTTCCAGCAGACTGTAGTCCAGAGAATGAAATGAGTTGTGTTGTCATTTTATTTGCATAAATGGCCAGACACATCCATATTCAGCATGGTTTTATATATAACATCACAGTTCACTTTCTAAAACTATTTTGTAATGATCAGTTAAGGTGAGAGGAGAAGAGTTGATAAAAGAATATCTTGAATTAACAGTATCAATAAATGGTCCATGAATTATTTTTCTATACACGACAGAATGGCTGAGGACAGAAGTGTTTGCAGGGATTTTTATGATGATGTCTTCAATGTAGTACTCCTACAACACTGATGGGTTATGGACCTTATTATTATTATATTACCTCTGATATTTTTTACCTTTTGTTAAAGATAAAAATAATTAACAACCATGATATATTTACAATTGATGAAAGTCATTCCTTGAATGTACATTAACTAAACAAAAATAATTTAAAAAAATATATATTTAGTTATGTAACAGTGTTATGTAGATATGTAGCGCAAATGCATGTTAGAACAAATTGATGTTTCTAACAAAAAGTCTTCATCAAGATAGGGATAAACAAACACAGAATGAAACACAGGTAAGGCAGTAAACATTAAAATGACAAAAGAAAAGTGTTGAAATAAAATAGTAAAAATTTAATGAACGGGAGACTGCTGTAAGACTGTAACAGGAAACAAATTACAATGGTGAATATAACATTTGAAAAATTATGTCAGTTTCAATAAGCTATCACTGAGACTTTACAGAAGGGGTCAGCAACCTACTGCTCTCTGGCTGGACCTGACCCGCTTGCCCAAATTATTCAGCCTGCATCTTAAAGTAGATTTAACATTATATTTAAACATCTTGAACTTGCAGCTCCAAGGAAAAAAATAATCTTATGCAAGAGATGTATGGATATGTCATCAACTTTGAAACAAAATTTCAACTGGGAATGCCAGCTTCTGAAATCAAATTACGTACATTTCTCTAATCTATAGGTGACCAGATCAATAGACATGAAAATGTCTGGGATAAATAAACTGAGATTTCAATTTGCATTTTGTTTTACTGACATTCATTCTATGACAAGTGGTTTGAGACTTTTTAGTGCTCTGTTTTATGTGGAAGTAGGCACAGTACCAGAGAATGGTCAAATGGAGCTTATTGAAATACACTGAAATGATGTATTAAGATCTAAATTTCGAATAGACAATGTGACATTGATTTCTACAGAAAATACTTTCTCGAATCTGGGACTTATACCAACTTGGCAGCTCACACGAAAAAGATGGCCTCGATGTTCTGCAGTACTTACATGTGTCAGCAAATCTTCTCCATGTCCGGCAGTACTTACATGTGTAACTCTTCTCCATGTCCGGCAGTACTTAGATGTGTGAAAAACTCTTCTCCATGTCCGGCAGTACTTACATGTGTAACTCTTCTCCATGTCCGGTAGTACTTACATGTATAACTCTTCTCCATTTCCGGCAGTACTTACATATGTGAGTAACTCTTCTCCATGTCCGGCAGTACTTACATGTATAACTCTTCTCCATGTCCGGCAGTACTTACATGAGTCAGTAACTCTTCTCCATGTTTGGCAGTACTTACATGTGTAACTCTTCTCCATGTCCGGCAGTACTTACATGTGTAACTCTTCTCCATGTCCAGCAGTACTTACATGTATAACTCTTCTCCATGTTCGGCACTACTTACATGTGTAACTCTTCTCCATTTCCGGCAGTACTTACATGTGTAACTCTTCTCCATGTCCGGCAGTACTTACATGTGTAACTCTTCTCCATGTCCGGCAGTACTTACATGTGTAACTCTTCTCCATGTCCGGCAGTACTTAGATGTGTGAAAAACTCTTCTCCATGCCCGGCAGTACTTACATGTGTAACTCTTCTCCATTTCCGGCAGTACTTACATGTGTAACTCTTCTCCATGTCCGGCAGTACTTACATGTGTAACTCTTCTCCATGTCTGGCAGTACTTACATGTATAACTCTTCTCCATGTCCGGCAGTACTTACATGTGTAATTCTTCTCCATTTCCGGCAGTACTTACATATGTGAGTAACTCTTCTCCATGTCCGGCAGTACTTACATGTATAACTCTTCTCCATGTTCGGCAGTACTTACATGTGTAATTCTTCTCCATTTCCGGCAGTACTTACATGTGTAACTCTTCTCCATGTCCGGCAGTACTTACATGTGTGAGTAACTCTTCTCCATGTCTGGCAGTACTTACATGTGTAACTCTTCTCCATTTCCGACAGTACTTACATGTGTAACTCTTCTCCATTTCCGGCAGTACTTACATGTGTAACTCTTCTCCATTTCCGGCAGTACTTACATATGTAACTCTTCTCCATGTCCGGCAGTACTTACATGTGTAACTCTTCTCCATTTCCGGCAGTACTTACATTTGTAACTCTTCTCCATTTCCGGCAGTACTTACATATGTAACTCTTCTCCATGTCCGGCAGTACTTACATGTGTGAGTAACTCTTCTCCATTTCCGGCAGTACTTACATGTGTAACTCTTCTCCATTTCCGGCAGTACTTACATGTGTGAGTAACACTTCTCCATGTCCGGCAGTACTTACATGTGTGAAAAACAATTCTCCATGTTTGGCAGTACTTACATGTGTAACTCTTCTCCATGTTCGGCAGTACTTACATATGTAACTCTTCTTCATGTTCGGCAGTACTTACATATGTAACTCTTCTCCATGTTCAGCAGCACTTACATATGTAACTCTTCTCCATGTTCGACAGTACTTACATATGTAACTGTTCTACTCCATGTTCGGCAATACTTACATATGTGAGTAACTCTTCTCCATGTTCGGCATTCATTCTCAAACTTCTGTAGGTTAGCATGTAGTCCAGAGAATGGATGAACTGTGTCATGGTTTACAACTTGTTCACAATATCTGTGCCTTTTGGCTATAAACATCCTACTTTAACATGGCTTCTGGGTCATTTTTACCTTCTATATGATTGAAAATTGAACCACCACCCCCCCAACCTCCTTAGTCATCTCTTATGACATGCAACATTGTCTCTATCCTTGTTTCCCCTTTGGGCCCAGGCATATAATAGGTTAATTGTCTGTATATTGATAAAAACTATGTGGTCTGTTTCCATTTTGATTTGTTCTATCTTGTATTTGCTCTATGTACAACTGTTATTTAATCCATTAAATATTGTAATTATATATTTAGCACATGATACACAGTTTTACTGCAGTCTCCCCTTCATTCAATTTTTCAATGTACATTCCCATAATGCATCTGTAGTACGTGACAGCAGCTGTCTTCATAATTTCAGTATTCTGCATACTTATATACGTTAGGTGTTATGAGAGTCTGTGAAACCAGTGCATTGGTCTGAGAGGACCAATTGTTGGCATATAGACCAAAATTTCAGGATGTCGGGTTAAAAGGGTTACCAGAAAAACTGAAGTACCGAAAGTTGTACCACCCCCAAACACATAAAGAAAAGAGTGATAAAACAATTTGCTTAATATTGAAATGACTAAACATTAAAGCATTTACAAATTCTAAAAGCACTGATTGCAGAATAATTATATGCATATGATAAGATGCAAGCAATTCTAATATTAAAGTATGTACTTGAAGCATAATAAACAAATGCCCAACAAAAATAACCAATTACCAGAAGTGAATGAAATACATCCATACCGAAGCCAAGAAGTAAATGTATCCTATCTAGAACTTTTAGATAAGCCTTCACAACTACTTATTTAACCGATTCGCCCTTAGAGCTCCGCGGAGTCGCTTCTATGTGCTGACACCTGGAGCGTCGCGGAGTCGCTTTTTTTTACGTGTTGTGTTGCGATCGATAGTACATTTTTAGTTTCCGCCGGATCTATCAAAAACCACGACCATTGCGCAGATCTGTGGTTTAGCTTCCTTTTTAGTTTTTCAATCGGAGCGAACGGACGTAGGACTGTATTTATACGAATTATTTAGACGTAGCGAAATTTTAGACCTAGTTTTTGAAATGGAAGATATTATTCGTATGTATACTGATGTGACCGGCCGCAGTTGCGATGGTGATATGCACGATGCATGTGATTTACATGCTGTAGAAGATGTTGAAAGCGACGTTGAAGTTCCTATATTTGATTTCGATAGTGATTCGGACCACGAGGACGAAATTAGCGACACTAATAGTAGCGTCATGAATGACGACTGGAGTGACAAAATTTTTCCTGTGGAAGTCGAGAACTTTATTGAAAACGTTGGCCCTGTGCATGATCTTGATGCGAATGCTACTCCTTTTGATTACTTTAGTCTCATCGTCAATGAGGAGTTTTATCAATTTGCAGCAGATCAGACCAATTTGTACGCAACACAGCGTCAAGAACTAGCAGGAAAAGAAGACACGTACTGGTCACCCGTAACTGCCGGCGAAATAAAACTTTTTTTCCATATTTACATCGTGATGGGCATACATGTATTGCCTGAGTATAGCATGTATTGGAGTACAGATGACAGGCTCAATGTTCCAGGTATATCATCATGCTTGGGGAAAAATAGATTTGAGAAAATATCTCAATAATTTCATCTGAATGATTCTTCTAGGCAGCATCCCAAAGGCCACAAAGATTATGATCCCCTATATAAAGTCAGACCATTTCTGGATATGGTCAAAAGGAATATTGCTTCTGTTTTTTCTCCTGGAAAGAACATAAGCATTGATGAAGCTATGATAGCTTACAATGGTCGTCTTTCCTTCAAGCAGTACATCAAGGGTAAGCCACACCCATGGGGGATCAAGGTCTGGTGTGCGGCCGACTCTGCAACAGGTTATCTGTTAGACTTTGATGTCTATGTTGGCAAAGTTCTGGAACCAATGCCACATGGATCTGGACATTATGTTGTCACTAAATTATGTCGGCCTTTCTTTGGAAAGAATCACCATATTTTTTATGACAATTATTTTTCATCTGTTCAGCTGGCAAATGATCTGTTGCAAAACAAATCATACTCATGTTCCACGATACGGCCAAATCGCAAGGGATGGCCAGATGCTTTCAAACCTAAGAGTACCAAATCTATGAAGCGAGGTGATGTGCAGTATAGGCAGCAAGGTAACACAGTGGCCACTGTTTGGAGAGACAAGAGATTTGTATCCATTCTGAGTACAAACACAACACCAGGTCTCACAACTGTGGCACGTCGTACCCCACACGGCAAAATAGATTTGCAGATACCATCCCCGGTGGCTGTTTATAATCAGTCTATGGGAGGAGTAGACAGATTTGACCAACTCTGTTCCTATTACCCTGTGGGCAGGAAATCTGTCAAATGGTGGAGGTACATGTTTCGCTTCCTCCTGCAAACTGCCATCATCAACAGCTCCATCCTTCACTCTTGTTCCCATCGACCCCACCCGAAGGAAAAGAATGTTGCGCAGATAGCCTTCCGATTGAGTTTGAGCTCAGCTTTCTTAAGTGGCAACATATCGAAGAAAAGGAAGGCTCCCACCAATCATGCTGCAACTTCGGGTGTCGGTAACAATAACCTGCTTGAGCACAGGCTTATTCGTATGGTAGGGAACAAAAGGGCATGTTTCTGGTGTGTGAAGAACCGGCAGCATGGAAGCAGAAACAGGGCACATGAGACCGTCTATGGTTGTAGTTTGTGTCAGATTTGGCTGGGCAAAGGAGAATGTTTCTCGCAGTATCATGCAACATTGACAAGTTGACTACTGATGAGTCCAGATACTTTTCCTGTGCTGAAAATGTAAGTTACAAATTTATTTCACCTCATAATTCTAACTTTAACAGTTTATTTTTTGGAATGTATAAGTGTTAGATTATTGTTGGTATAGTTTCCTGTGACACTGTTCATTTTTCTGTTTATCTGCCAAGTCTGAGTGTGATAGGACAGACAGTTTTAAAGAAAATGCATTTTTAATATCATCATATCAACAATTTGGAGGAGTTATGCCCCTTGTGTTAGGGATGGGGGATTGACAATTGGGAAATCTCATAGGAGTGATAGGGTTAAGGGTTAATGGCCTTCATTGATTTTAGCAGATGGCTGAGGAGCTAGACCAAAAGTCTCTTGATATTGAGGGATAAAAACGCTCATAACGTAATTCTATTAGGGATGTTCATTTTTAGAAGATGACGATCTTTCCACTTGATATAGATATTTGTGATATTACGCAAGGATTACAGTATAATCATTAGAAGGAGTGCCCTGTAGAAATGTCCAACGGTGTAGTAGTATCTTAACACTTTCACTGCCATACATTTTTATTCCAACTCTTCCCACTGTCATGATAATTTTTTTAAGGTGTGATGAGTTTTGTGAGTGATAATTTTATGAAATAATAAAGAAATCCACCAATATTGTTAGTGTTTTGGAACTTTAGAAGACATTAAGACAAAAGTACAAAAGTAAGCTTTCCAAACACATTAATCTCAAGCTTCTTTTGAAAAAGTTTCATTTCTATTTACTTTATAAATGATTTTGTCTAGCAATGATCTAGCCTTTTCTAGATTTATACATGTTTTTTATTGACTATTCCAAAGCATTTGATTGCATACAGCATCAGCAACTATGGGAAATAATGAGAGAAATGGTCTTCTCAGAGCATCTAACATATCGTAGTGAATCACTCTACTATAATCAACAAGCAGCTGTGACAGTTGTTGACATCTCAGAATGGCTTTCTATAGATAGTGGGTTAAGACAGGGATGCACCCTATCACCATACTTATATAATATATATTTGGAAAACATCATGAGGAAAGTAAGGAACAACAAGGAACACACAAAATTCCATCCCCTAAATATAAGAGGATATGAACTACCAGAGATAAGATACGTAGATGATATGGTACTTCTAACTATACACATAGAAGGGCTAGAAAGGATGATCATTAAAACAAAATCATACAACGAAGAACAAAACCTTCAATTAAACATACAGAAAACTAAGATCATAACAAATAAAACAAAAGTAACATCAAGAATTAAAATAAATAACATGGAACTGGAAAATGCTGACGAGTTTGATTATCTGGGTGCAAATGTAAATAGATTAGGTGATTGTACAATGGTAATTAGGAAAAGATTAGTGATAGCGATTACAAAATTAAAATGAATGAAAAATATATTTTTCCCAATGGAAAAACTGTTATAGAGACAAAAGTTATACTTCTTAGATCATACATTTTTTCAGTTGCAGTGAGACTTGGACAATAAATAGAACAACAGCAAAAAGAATATCAGCTTTCCTTTTTTCTGAGGTTCCCATAGTCGTAACCTTTGCTAACAGTTACCATTTTGTTCTGACAGGCCAATGTATTTAACTAAAAGGACAAATGAGGAATGCAAGCTATGACAGGTGCAAGGCAAAATTGGTCAATAATTGACTATGACATCGTCAGTATGTAGTCAAAATGGTGGATCATATGTTCATGTTGTCAACAATGTATCACTTGTAAAAAGAGTCACGATGTTTGAATTATATTTCGACAGGAATGATAATTTTGTGTGTGTGGAGGACAGTAACCCTGCAAGAGGAGGACAGTATAGCCTTAGATTTATTTAATATATCACAAGAATTATCAAGAAGTTCTCACATCGTACACATATAAACAACCATTTGGTGTCAAGCGAGAATTCCTGAAAAACTCAATGCCAACTCGCTGTGCAATATATTCAGAAATCTCTTTCAGGCATAAAAACAACATTTGAGCAACCAGCCTCACAGTCTATGGACAGTCTCAACATGAGTGGCTGGAATATCAAAGAAGCCTGCTGCAAGAACCAGATTTGTGCCCTGATGTCGATTTCTATTTCAGCAGCAGCATCATTTTTGGAGTACCACCAAGTCAGAAAATGTTTTTAACACCTTACTTTAGTCTACATACACTTGAGTGACTGCTGGAAAAGAGAGTGGAGAAATTTTGGAAGTGCTCCGTGTGCTATTTCTAATCAATAATTACATCTATTTTTGCACATCCATCTAGTTAAAGAAAAAAGTTAATTTAAACTTTTAGGGCTTGTTAAACTTTTAACTTTGTAGCGATGTGCCAACTATTCTATATATCAATAAGAACTGACATATGAAGATTGTTGTGAAATCTAACAAGAGGCCAATGATTAGCAAAATCTAAGACAAGAGCAGAGGTTAGTTTAAACAATGTGTTAGTAATACTGAATGCTCCATATTTACCACCTAGCTGTAAGCACGCAAAAAACTGAAAGTCAAGTTCTTAGTTTTACCTAGCTTTGTTTTAATCTCCTTCTTGGATTCGGACACTGTTTCAAATTTCTCAGAAAAGAAACGCTTCTCCTCTGTGATGCCACTCCTTTCATACTCTTTTTCCAATTTCCGTGTCTGAAACCCAATAAGTAGGCTCACAGAAGACTGTTCTACTGGAAGTGTTGTAAGTTTAACTCCATCATCTATTACATCTGCCACTTCCTCCTCTTTATTCCTTTCTTCTTTTGGCTTTTCAGTTTTGTTTTCATCAGCCTGTTCTTTATTCTTCTTGACAAAATGTTTATTATCTGTAACGTGGGTATTTGTATTATATTCAAAGACAGACTCCCCATGCTGTGCTGGAGAGCTACCATGCCCGGTCAACTGAAAATCGAATGCTGCGTTGGATAGGAGTAAAATTGAGCAGTGAAAATGTTAAAATATAAATCTAAAAAAGCCGAAACTAAATGTGACAAGTTACATTTATATACATTTTTGAGAATACAAGGAAGCTGTGGTGGCAAGACATGCAATGATTTGAGCTTGAAGCAAATCTTGTTGCAACAGAAAACAAATTACAACGGTGAATATAACATTTGTAAAATGTCTGTTTTAATAATCTATCACTGAGGCATTAATGTATATAAAGTGCTACAGTTTTCCATAATTAAATATAAATATAGGCTCTAAGACAGTATGTATCATACATAATATATCAAAACAGCCTAGATGTCAGGCGGAGGATTATTACCATGTTATCTAGTCTATGTAAGGAGGTTGAGGGTGGAATGGCAGCATACATATCACTGCAGTCCAGACAACTCTTAAATGGTTGCGGAATACCACTGATGGTATACAAGGACATCAACATTCTTAAGGAGAGTGACAAAAATGATCTGATATGAGAATTTATCAAAAGTATCAAGGAGGGCACAATCAAGGAAGAATGGCTGCACAGCTACCTATTGCCACTAAAGAAGCCCAATAAAAAGCACACCCAGAATAGTGGATACTTACCGTAATGATAATGCTACAGAACACTAGAGGCAAACTTACTGAGAAGATTGTGGTACAAAACCGTGCATGCAACCTAAAAGAGAGTCTCATATTCCTGGTTACACTTGGAAGCTATAGACATAGAAAGAATCATGGTGATCTTTTTGTCTACTATATATTTGAAGGCTTCCACACAGATCTGGTAACAAGTGCTGTCGCGATTGACTTGATGCATACAATGATGGAGGATGCGCACAACAGAGTGACATTCAAGTATTTTATCAACATGCTCTTGCTCTTCCATGCTGACCCTTTCATCATCAGGTGGATCACAGATATCGCCCAATCACTCGCATTATTCAATGTGTACACCTTGACTATCACATAGCAGCAACTTGACGAAAGAGGTAGAACACTGTTCTTTGCAGACAATATCCTGATATATAGATGGGGAAGGGTCAGACAAGAAATTATTGGAGCACTACAGAATGAGCTAGACCATATTGCCTCCTGGTGTGATGATTTCAGGGCACTGATCAACCAAACAAAGGTAGCGGTAACATGGTTCTCTCTTAACAATATCATTGTAAAGTCTGCAACACTGGCGAGGGATGAGAGAGCACAATATAATCAAGGCTTCATCTTTACCATACCTGGGTGTGTGGTTGATCGTAGTTTGTGCTTTCAGAAATATGTTGATTGTGTTATCACAAAGACCAGAAAAGGTCTTTCAGCCCTGAAAGTAATATCAGCCACTGACACTAAAAAATTACAGCTCATAATCCTAGATGAAGATCTTGTCCTCTATGTCATTGAATACGCAGGTGCCACTATCACTGACAGTAAAACACAAATTGAGAGTGGAGATAATTCAAAATGAAGCGATGCAGATCATCCTTGGTGGCACCATGGACTGTGTGGCTATGAAGTTTCTCCATGATTTTCAAGCACATCTCACAAAATTGATATGTTGCATACCTGTACATACCTCAGAGTGAATTTCAACACAGATCACTCACTACACAGTGAGCTCTCTCATGTGAAGAAGGGAAGCAGGCTCAAGACAGGCAAATTATGGATAGGTCATGCCACGGATAGTATTAAACAGATTTGCGCCCCAGAAAGCATCAACCCTGGCATGGCATGGATACCTATTTCTATAGTTTTCAGGAGGCAGTCAAGACAGTGATTACACTCAATAGAGGGTACGGGGAAATAGCTCTGTGAGGTCAAGGCACTCAACTGTGAACATGCCAATGATACAGATGATGTGATTTACATTGATGGGTTGATCATCTGCCAACAGAGGTACACATTGACCTTTACTGCCAGATCACATAAAAGAACAGAATATGAAGCCTGTGGAGTCTTTATTGCAACAACAAATAGTTCAGTAATGGAGGTGTTTTCAATAACGCAGGCACTACACTTGCTGGAATCCCCATACCAGAAACCATGGTATCATGCAACCTGATTAGTTTACATATTTGCATGACAAAATACTTGCTGTGTAGACATGTCAAACTGCAGACAAGAAGAAAGTCAAAACATGTGATGTACATAGGCGACGGGATGAGCCATTAGAGAGAGCTAAATTGTAGACCTCACTGAAAAATCACTTATTTTTCCCGACATGCAGATCTGGAGGAAAACAAATGGGCTAACAAATTAGCTAACCGTGCCACCGTAACAGATGGTCAGCCTATCGACTGAGCAGACATTCTCAGTGCTCTTAGTGAGCCTGAATGATTAGAGGATTTTCAGATACATGAGCATGAATCAATATTGAGAATGTGCAATATGGGAGTGAGGATAGGCATGGCCCATAAGGAACACCTAATAAAGATTTTAAAATCTTTATCACTGAACCAACAAAGAACCAGAACCATCCGTCGCTATACCCTGAGAGATTTACTGAAGCGGAGATCTGAGCACATATGGACAAGTCTGGTGTGCGAAGAGAATAATCAACATACCTAATATCTAATCTATCATACAAGGGTACTTCAAATGAAAACCTTAAATGTTATTTTATGGTGAATAAATGCAAACATTTGTCAGTGTAGTCACCATTGAATTCGGTACAAGTTCTCTAGATTCTATAAAGTACTTGGATTCCTGTAGAGAAACATTATCTTCATTGCATGTCTAAGCACTCATACACCACATAGTAATCTTCATCAGACCTGAACATCTTTCCTCCCAATGACTCTGAGTCATTTAAAGTTATTATTTGAAGCACCCTCATAATTTAGATTATTATCACAGACAGTACAAAAGTTGGAACAATTAGTGTATTCTTCTTATTGTAATGATGTGCAAAATGTATTGATTCATTAGATATTCAATATAGGATGTTATTGATGCTTCTAGTTGTTATGGCCTAACCAGGGTGCAATGTGTTACCATGCTACAAAGTTAAACACTAAATTATACCAAGAACCACTTAAAATTTGAAAATAAAGAATGCAATTCTACAGATACTGATAAATATAATTGATATTTGTGCAGCAAAAACATCCTAAATCTGTCATATGACATGGCTCATATATAAATATAGCTATCACTATAATAATCGGGAATATTTTTTCCATACAGTTACATCCAAAATAATTACATGAACCCAAAATAATTACATGAGAGAACACATAAATATACTTTCTTTTGATATATAAAAATACTCAGATACACAAATATATTTATGTTGAAGTATTAACATAATCTGGGAAAACTTGACAACTCGTCTCCTCCTCTACAAATGTTCCTGTGTCGACAGCTCATGTGGCGGATTGGGCAGATGCAAAATTGTATTTGCATGTCACTCCTGAGGTGCTACTTGGACCTCTTTTATTCTGTCCATAGTTCTGTGTAAGATTCCATGCATGAAACTCTCAGACTACATCTGTTACTGTGCAGCCAAGCAGTTTATAGGGAGAACTGCATGATTAAAAATATTTGTCTATGAAACTAGGCAAACTGTCATTCCTTTAGCCTCAAAAGACAATATGCTTCTGCTTCTTTGTTCGTTTAGTGTCAATTCTCTGTTGCACTACAGTTTCTCACATTTTCAGACCCCGTTGTATAACCTGTTCCAAACCAGATCAGTCTTTGGCAAGCACCTTCTAGCCTACTGCAGTAATGTCTAGTACCTTTTTGTCATATTATTTTAAGTCTGTATAAAAAATTAAAGGCCTTTTTTTGGTAGTTTCTAGTGATCAATTCTCCATGCAGTATATCTTTTTGGAACTTCCTATGCTCCATTCAGTATATATGGTCAGTCATTTTACACAACACATGACAATTGCTTTTCTTATAAATGAATGATAATGGTTGTCTATGTAGCACATCCTTTACAGAACATTACTCTCAATCTTCATTGTTTACGTGTCTTCATTTTCTGACCATGTTACATTAATATCTCTTGCTCATTATTCTGTTGATCTGTTCATGCTGCATCTTTATAAAACCATATTTTCCATTACTACCTACTTATTTTAAAATATTGCAACATTTTATTTCAGCTTGTGAGAATTAATATTATTGTTCAGCAACAGTTTCTTCAAAGTCTGCAACATACATATATTTCATTTATATTTTGTGTGTAAGGAGTTCAAAAATCTCTCTAAAGTTTGTGCAATGGTAAATGACACATAAATAGATTGCAGCGATGCATGTCATTAGAATGTTTTTTGCACTAAATATAATACATATCTAAAATATTTCATATGAAAGTAAAACACACAAAAAAAGTATAGACTACTCCAATAAATGAATAACACATGAGGCTTTGAAATGTAAATTTAACATATTAAACAAAAACTACTTTAATATGGGGGGGGGGGGGGGGGGAAGGGGGAAGAGAAATATATATATATATATACAAAATAAATATGGGTTGTTGCTACATCAGAGAAAATTAATGTATGTAAGGATAATTTCTCCTTTACCTTTAACACTTACTGATAATTTATATTGTTTAACATATGTCATCAAAATATGGTTGTGTTGTGACAAATTTTAACAGGCAGAAATAGAGAGCAAAAAGTACAGTTTACAGTTCATACAACAGATTGAATAAGTGGAAAAAATACAGTTAACAGTTTACAAAACAGATCGAATCACATGAAAAATAAAACTAACAGTTAACAAAACAGAATTACATGAAAGAATACAGCTAGCAGTTTATAAACCAGGCTGAACAAAGATTTCGATTCAGAGACCTTTATCGAGAAAATCTCAGACCAACACAAAAAATTACTCTAACATTTCAAATTTATTACACTAGACAGTTAACAGGTCTTCCTATGTTAAATATATAGAATCTTATTGATTTGAAATATTACTGTATATTTCCGTGTATAAGCTGATCTGTTTATAAGCCAATGATATGGCTCTAATGTCCAAAATGTGACAAAAATCAAATACCTGTGTATAAGCAGAAGTAGGGAAATAAAATAATTCCAGCAATAATACTGTGGAATCCCGTTATTATAGGAATAAAGGGACAAGCAAAATACTGGGTGATGATAAAAGGAAATCTTTAGCACAAACTTTGGCAATGGTAAGGTAATTTCTTTCATTTGCAACCTGCTTGTACTCACATAAAATAAAACAATGAGGAGATTACAGTGTAACCTTTGTCTGGTGCCATTACCAGTCACTACAATGTTCTTCGATATTGGATTCATTCATCCATTAATTTGTCTCCGCGACAAAGGTTGGCTACAACGCTAGCGATAGCATAAAACATTACAGTAACTTCAAGCCTAGTCAATGAACAGAACAGGTAAACTTTATCTTGGCTGTTAGATTTGCCTTCAAATGGCACAGTAGAACAAATAGGTATGAAATGTTTACTGCTGCATGGTGGATGGGGCACATTTGTTGTTCTCCCCCCACCCCCCAAATCCGCAACGGTTTTTTTAAAACAAAAGAATGTCTAAGTGGAAGAAATTCACAAGTAGCGCGTGTTTTGTGTATGACTGGGTATACTTTTGTATACTGTCAGAAGTCACAGTTTGTATGTGGTGCATACCCACATCTAATTCCTGGGAGCCTTACACCATTATCACTTTGCTGACCAGACTTATCTGCCATTGCTGAGGGTGTAAACAAATATTTTTAGGCCGACATCGCCATCTTAAAAATATGTATAGAATCAAACTCACGCAAAAGAGCCTTGAAACTTTTGGTACAGGTTAGGCAAATGTGGCATCATCACATGATAAGTCCAACTTTTTAATATTACACAGTTTCATTCAGATTTCATGACCTAGCTGATCTTGGTGTAAAAAGTCGCTAGGTAAGTTTCGAACTGCATGCTACACACTGAGAGGCCCCCTCCCCAAGGGTCATCCAAAGATAGGAGTGGAGCACTCAGTGTGCAGCTCTCAGATCAATGGATCCACAAGTAAACTTAGAATATGTGAAATGCATCTTTATCGATATTTCATTTCATTAAATAATGTGTGTATTTATTTTGTTAAAAAAGAGGCCACATTTGCATAACCTTTACCAAACTTTCTATGTGTCGTAATGAATTTTTGCATTTTCTGAATGAATTTCAAGGCCTCAGAGGTATTTCAAGCGCAAAATTCTACTTATTATAAAACTAGGCCTAAATTTACATAACTTTCTATATATCTTACAATCTTGATTTAGAAAATTCTGATATTTTATTCATGAACAATGGTATTCAGGTTGTTTATTATGGGTGCCGTCATTTTGGAACAACGTACTTTCCAAGGCATTCGAGACAGACCTTCTCTAGGAAACCTTAGAAATTTAAAACATCAGAGAACAGCTGTGACATAATATAAAAGCAATATATTAGAGATGCCAAAGCTCAGTAAGAACAACAGATGGAATGACTAGGCCTTTCAAAACAAGATATGGAGTTGGAGTAAGACAAGGTTGCATGCTTTCACCTTTACATTTCAACATATACATGGACAGAATAATAAAAGAAGCTCACATCAACAAAAAGAAAAAGATTGCAAATAAACATGATGAGGAACATAATAATGAAATCTACAAACTACTATTTGCCGACAATCAAATTCTAATATACGAAAATTAGGAGAATTTACAAAATCACATCAATGCATTGCTATTAGTATGTAAGAGGTCACCCGTGTGGTGTCGGGGACCGAAAGGGGAGAAAGGAATAGCAACACTGTTTACCTTCCATGCATGTCGTAAAAGGCGACTAAGGAGGTTATGGGATGGAGTTGGCTGTCCCATCCCGTGACCCAAAGCCATGCTGAAGTCGGATGTGTCAGGCCGAAAGGCGCAGATATCGCAGCAATTCTGTAAACCATGACACAACACATTCCGTTCTTTGGACTACATCCTGATGATCTGCAGGAGTTTGAGAACGAACGCAGAAGAAGTAGTATGTAAGAAGTACAACAAGAAAATTAATGTACAAAAAACAGAAGCTATGAAAAATAGCTAGTCTGCAACACCAGTGGATATAACAATAGATAACACCAATGTCAAACAAGCCAAAGAATTTAAATATCTAGGCAGCATTTTTTCAGAAAATGGAAGACTAGACAGAGAAAAAGAAACAAGATGCCAGAAAGCAAACACAGTGACCTACCAACTTTCACCATTACTTCTTCATCCAAAGATCAAGATGGAAATCAAACAACAGATAATATCTACAATTTTTATACCAACACTCTGCTACCAATGTCAAACACGGTCTTTAACAGCCTCGCAGCAGAGGAAAATTGATACATGTGAAATGAAGTGTCTGAGAAAAGCTGCAATGGTTACTAAACTAGATAGCATTAAATTATGAAGAAATTAGGAAAAGAGTTGACATAATATCATGTATTGAACATACTGAAAGACAGCACGTAAAATGGTTCTGTCACCTTATGAGAATGAACCCAAGCCAAATACCAATAAGAGCATATAACAAAAGAATATCTGGACATAAGGCCAAAGGAATACCAAGAAAACAGTGGATAGAAAACATCAAGATAACCTTGAACAAATATGAATTTAATGCAACCAAGGCAACACATATGGCCTTGGAACGAAAACTTAAGTTTGCACCCCAACTCTTAATTGCAAGTGTGGATACGATCAACCATTATTCACCTGAGTATAGACAATAGCACTTTCCCAGACGAGCTATTTTGAGTAAAAGTATCACAACGGGGGGTTTCCATATTTCTGAAGTATAGCGGTTTTAGATGGATTGTAGACTGATCATATCTGCAACAGAGGGTGAAATTCGTTAACTGTTTCAGAATTCGGTGTTTCTGACTTCAAAGGATTTGGATTACTTTGTATTGGTAATTTTTTTCCTGCTACTGATAGGCCTATTTGACTGTATTCTGCATTTCCATTTTCTGTGATTCTACTGGTAATAATTGTGTACAATTATATATGTGATTATATATAAGCTGAACCCTCAACATCAGAAGCCAAATAAAATACAAAAATTCTCAGCTTATGCTCGAAAATATACAATAGTTAATTTTTTTTTCTATTGATCTTGTAAATGTTTCTTGATAAAGTCATTCTGGTAAAAGTGTTGATTCAGTTTTGTAAATTGTTAGCTGTATGTTTATATAGTATTCTTTCTGTTTTGTGAAGTGTGTAACTTTTTACTTTGTTTTCTGCTTCTTCCTATTGGTAATTTTTTTTGGGTATTCTATTCTATCATAATTCTTTGTTACTGGGAACAGTGATAATGTACTTGTTCCATGACTAAATATCATTAGCCTACATTACACCGTAACAGTTTGTGATAAACTTATGGCCTAATGGGTACACTGGTAGTTTATTCACTCCATCTCAGGAGTGTATTATAAGTGGTACATGTGCTATGTGCTTAAAATACGTGTGTGAATTCAGCATTAAATTGTACACTAAAATGCAAACACAAGTAGCTATTTGACTATAGTGATTAACCAATCCCAGGTGGTACTATTACAGTACTATACTGCACTTACCTCCTGGGAAGAACCAATCAGCATGTGTGACTATAGTTTCTGTGACACCGCTAACTGTTGCACTTGTCATCATATTTTGTCTAAAAGAAAAAGTGAAGCTGCTTGATTACGGAGAGATTATTAGAAAACAATCTTAACCAATTATGTCTTTTTATATTCCAATATTCTAATTTTGTCATCACAGTATAAGAGGATGTTTCTTAAGTTTGGAGTCTGTGTGCATTTGCTTTAAAAATATGGATTTGTAAAAAATATTTAACAACTTCAAGGACTCAATTTTTTTTTCTATTTGGTTCTTTTTAGGGGATCTCCCTGGCATTTTAAACCATATGCTTCGTGCTCAAGAGAATACAGGTTATAATGTCTTGGCTCATGACGTCTTGTTTACAAAGTGGATATTTTCTGATATTCATGAGGATTGTTACTTGAAACTTCTGAGTTGTACTCTCGATAGATGGAGTACTATGTCATTGGGGGGAACGGAGTACATATGGGCTAACCAGGGTACAATGAAGGGATGAACTGAACAGAAGGTCAAGATAATCCTATACACCTTTTCAACCTCTTTTTGTCATGTCAGTTGATGTTGAAATTCATGAACATTTACAACTTTATCTGCGATTGCCCCTCTACTATAATAAAACAATATCTTAGAAGTATATCGTGTATAGGACACTGCAATTCAAGTATTGTTGAATTTCTAGAAACCATTATTACATTCAATTGCATTGCCAGTGCAATATGGACAATAGACTTTTAAACCACAGGCAAGTTTGATTGGATTCTGAGATGACCAACTAACCACTTTTCCACCATGTCCAACTTTCTATAACATGAGATTAATTTGTATGGTGGCATTGTCTCTATCTGTCATCTTATGTCTTAATTATAATAAATTTTTGTGTGTTAAATGTTTCCAAATCTGCTCAAATGAAAAATTATTTTGATGCTCTGCAATGTATTGTATGGACAGATCTTAATTCTATTTTGTTTTACCAGGTGAAATACACAAATATTGAATGATAAGAACAAGAAAAGAACAAACTAATTTTGAGTAAAGGAAATATAAAGCAGCAAATATGAGATAGTTTTGATAGCAGAAAATGAAACACTGTTACAAGAAATTATGAATATCATTGCAAAAGAAAGCATAAACAAAGGACTTAGTCTGAAAAGTAGAAAAGTTAAAGTCATGGTAATATGAAAGAATAAATGACTTCCAGAATGCAAAATCAAAGAAGAAGGATCAGTTTGAAGCAAATCAACATATTCAAATATTTTGGTACCTTAACCTATAGTGCACCATGGTCGTTTGGATACACTAAATTAGTCCCTTATTTTTACAGCTACTGTAGAGTCCATACATTTGCTATGATCCTATTCAGCGAAGTTAAATTCAACGAAGGTTACTGTGATGTGTCCAGAATTATCGAATCATAGCTGGCAGTAATTTCCCACTTTCGATATCACAATGATGATGAAGGAAATACTAGAAGTTTGTAGAAGAAGAAGTTGTAAATCGTGGGACATCCAGATCGGATCCATTGGTGGATTTCAATAGCCATCAATATTTTTATAATTGATTTACAATCATTATGGATTGTGATAGTAAGGAATCCTTGGAAATATCATTGGTTTTCAAATCAGAAAAGGTAACTTGTTAGGTTTCGTTTGAAATGACATGATGGAACAAGTATGGTAATGTATTTACTGAATTGCTGACATTAGGTCTAACCCTCAAGTACAAGTTATTCAACACAGTAAGTTACTTTTGTACGTTTTATTTATTTTCCCATCAATATTATGTTAGTTTAATTATGAATCTACATAAATATAAAAGACTAAAGTGTGTTAAGGTGTAGAAAGCAATACTTTCAGGGTTGCCATATCGGAAAATAAATAAAGATGAGCAATTGCCTGAAAATAATTTTTTAAATTTTATTTTGATATTTTTCAGTTATCCCATTTTTACAACTACACACACCTCTTCCATGACACGTACACAAACAAAATTTAGACCATCATATGCAGTATTCATCTCTTTATTTATATGCACACAGAGTTATTTTAAAATCTCAACGAAGAAAAAAGTTATTGCATTCCCAAACACCCGTTTTTGTTTGTTTTTGTGAAAAAACATCTTCCCCACTTCTCAAATCTGTATGGCACATATAAAAAAAAAACAGATTTCATGTACATTTTCAGTATGCAATTCTTTATTTAAATGTGCAAAAATTAGATTAACATATCTAAAAACAAAATAGTTATTGTGTTTTTCAAACACGCAAAAAAAATATGCAAAATTTTCCAAAAATATCCGGTGGCAGGGAAATTAGTGTAAATTTAATCTGACTTACTTCTTCTTCTTCTTCAGCGTTCGTTCTCAAGTAACCACAATGAAATTATCGTGAGATTTCCGCCGGGGAGCATGAAGTACATTGTGCTGCAAGTTCCACAGTAGAACTGTGATTATTTGCACCCCGGTTGGCCACTTTGTGACCTGGACTTCCGAGGTCCAGCACATCCGTTTTCGTCATTCCTTTATTTCGGGTTTGGTCCCTAGTCCGTGACAGCCTGTCTATCTGTCGCCGGGCACGCTGGTGTGTAGTGCCTCTTCGCCAAGACGATTGTTGAGCGCGTCTATCTTGCACGAAATGTTCCACTATCTATGAACCCATCTTGAGCAATTGGACGTGCTGTGCCTGTGCCCATCGGGTACAGAACCGTTTCTCATCCGCAAGCCTGGTTCCATATGAGGAAGAACTCGCCAGAAGAGTTGGACCCTGGCTCGTCCGCCCTCCTACCCGAGGCGTCGTTCACCGACATCGTGAACCCCTCGTCCAAGTTCGAGTCTCACACTGCGCGTTTGAAAGCAATGCGTTCTCGAGCTGAGCGACCGTGTCCCCATAGTGCCTGAGCCCATCAGGTACTGAACCCTTTCTCTCTGCAAATGTGTTTCCGGTATAGGAAAACTTGACAGTAGAGTTCGGCCAGGGCTAAATCTTTGTCCCTTTTGTGCCTGAGTCTATCAGGTACTGAACCCTTTCTCTCTGCAAGTGTATTTCTGGTATAGGAAATCAATGATAGAGTGACAAAAGGGGTATTTTTCTTATCTTTTTCTTTTATTATTCTTGCACTCATCTATAGTGTCTCTAATTTCCCACTTTCGGTTTGTTTATAATGAATGCACGCATTTTCACTTTTACTAGATGCGTTGCCATCCCTGCGCTATTATGGAGACGGGGGCTTGATGAAATATAGACATCTATTTTGTTTTTTATTTTGTCGTTTTCTGTTGTTTGTCTCTTGAAAAAGGTTCAATTTGAGCCGATACGTTGAGAATTGTCCTGTTTAGTTTTATTGTATGTTTGTTTTTTTTAAAATATATTTTTATTAATAGGCTAGGTAAGTATTTTAGTAACCTGTTTACCTGATTTTGCGTTACTATTTGTTCATTAGGTTACTGCGGCACCATCCACTTTGTCGGACACCCTCTGACCATTTGGTTATTTATATTTATCTTCTTATAGAAGCTTCATGGCACGTTATCTATACAATCCCGTAGTCGTAACCTTCGATAACAGTTACCATGTTGTTTCGACAGACCAACGTTGTGCTTGAACTAGTTACGGGAACAGCATGGGTGGGCGGAACAACAAAGAAACCTGTCGCAAGGGCCAGAGTTGTGCCCTGATGTCGACATCTGTTTCGGTGGCATTAGGCTTGAATCACCATCGAGTCGGATGGCTGCTGGAACAGAGGGCGGAGCACTCATGGAAATGCCTCACGTGCTGTGAGGCAAGTTTCTAATCAAGAATCAAGAAGAATTACTTTCTCTGAGCGTGTGCTTGTTGTTTATTTGTTAAAAGACATTTCTAAACTGTGTCAACACTTACGTATTGTTCTTCTCTGACCACATAAGATTTGGTCCTATCACAATTGCTATGTTACTTGGTTTCATCTTGTTGATATCACTCTTCTCTGCCAACTTGGCCAGAAACTTAATAAGGTATCTACAAACAGAGAAGAATCATTGATGTAAAACATTCAACCAAGAGAGAGAAAAACAAGACAAAAAAATACACAAAAATGAAAGATAGATGAAATAGGAATGAATGAAACTTGAGCAAGAATAAGCAACAACAACAAAATGAATCTTGCCTGAAGTTGTTGTAGTTTGGTTTTGGAAGTCGATTTATCACAGTCCATAAAGCTTGTAAACGCTGGTCTTGAGGTCTGCATTCAGAACAAAATTCATATTATAAATGAGAATGAGATACAAGGCATCTGTCCTGAATTCAAACAATCAAATATTATTAGTTCCTGTTAACAAGTTTCAATATCCTCATCTATTTGACTTATACTTTGCAGAAAGTTATCCTCAATACCACTATGTAAGCCTCTCATATCTTTGCAAGCTGCCCAGTCTCTTTCAGTGTTGGGGGTTAGGATTTGGAACAGTGTAGCCGATGGGTAGGGACGGGTGTTGTTGGGGACATATTATGGAGAGGTGCAGGTGTTGATGGGGATGGATCGTTACACAGGTGGCCAGTATCTGCTCATTTCCTCCAATATGGCATAGAAAGGATTGACATCGTTCTGGAGCCTAGTTCACCACATGAACTCTGCTAGGTAGCTGTTTAAGTGGTGCTGTTCTGTTCCACTGTGTTTCTTATTTCGCCCTTCCCCACATTCGCACACCAATTTTGGGAATGGGCCCCAGTTACCTGATCCACAAAGTTGTATCTGTGGTTCACTGTTAGATGGTCAAAGCCTGCTCTCCCAATCTCAGTAGTTTTATATCCTTTCCAACAGTCAGAATATATCATTGATCCAGGCTCAATATTGTCAACAATCGCCTTCACTAAGGCAGCAGAACTTCTATCTCCCACTTGCAGCAAGAAAACTTCCTTTGTCTCACAACATAGACCACAAATATTCACTGTTGAGGCAACAGTCTGCCAGAATTTGCTTTTCTTTTGGTAAATAGGCTTTCGTCTACTTCAATGATCATTCCTTCACCCCTAATGCATCTTTGTGGCAGCTGAGTAACGCTGTAGACACAAACTTCGCGCATAAATGCGTTCCATTCAACAACTGTCTTACCAATATGTAGTTCACAAACCAACCAGTTCAGCATGATCCCATTCATCAATGAAACAGCATATTTTTATAAACGACATGTTTGTGCATTGGAAGCACGTGCCGACCTTTGCATTTATGCACTGGCATCAGTGTTGTACAAAAAGATCATTGGATGAACCTGGCCGTACATTTTGTTCTGTTTTAGCACTCCTCATTATTGTAACAAGCGTACAACATTTTTCTCAGTAACTGGAAAGTTCAGTAGACAGACATCTATTGCTTTAGCCATTTTATTTTGTTGACAAGTCAACAGAAAGATGTGCACACATTGTCTTGCGCATAACACACACTAAAAAGTTGGATGATATGAGCAAACGGTGTGTGCTCATAAAAATAAAAGCTGTGATCCTGTCCACTAATTCTTGTATTGTAACAATGTTACTTATCTGCATGAATCTGAAAGTATGCTGTGCACGTCAATACTGTAATTTGAGCTCTGCAATAGGGCAGTTAAGTAGGTACCACATAGCTCTTGTAAATGTGTCTCTTGTGCACCTAAGAATGATATATATTGCTGCATTCTGGATTCTATCCAGTCTTTCAATCTTAGTTTGGCTAAGAGTCAGAATTGCAAGTGCATATTCCACCACAGTCACCACCAAACCCTGGTACAAAAGAAATAACTTCTCACACTGCGCAGCAGCCATAACCTTCATTGCTGCTAAACATTTGACTGCCCTTGTGATAATGTAGTCAACATGTTCCCTGAAACTCAGACTTTGTCAAAAAACACACCCAGATATCTCATTATGCTGGTTCTTTCTAACCTGTTCCTGGCCAATGAAACATGTATCATGGGTGTTTTTACCATGTGATTGTTCAATGAAAACCAAGTCACGAAAGGATTTACCACTGCTCCCGTATCTCTACACCAAATTGTCTGTCTGTACAGCTCCCCCTGTAGATCCATGATGCACTATTCTTGATTTCTGCCCTGCCTATACACCAAGATGTCATCATCAGCGTACGACATTGTTCTGCTAGCACCTGTAATTTGATTGCTAGTGATGTGTACTGTGTAAACATTGAAAAGCACAGGAGAAAGAGGCGACACCTGTGGCAGACCAGGGATCATAACAGTTGGTGCTGATACCCAGTTACCACACTTAAGAATTACTATCCTGTGCGGCAGAGCCGCACCAACCCATTGCACGACAAAAAGATTTACTGCAAGATTTAACAGTTGGTCCATCAAGACATCAAAGGACACCCTATTGTAAACATCCTCAAGATCTATTGTGATGACACATGTCTCCATGTGCGAATCGAACCCCTCAAAAATATCCTGCGCAAAGATGGCTACATTCTGCCATGTCTTCTTTCCTGGGTGATACTCACGTAACAATGTTGGTATACACTTATTTCTCTAAAAATGACTCAATACCTTCCGGCAACAATTTTGTTCAAAAGCTTGCCTATCGTATTCAGCATTATTATTCTGTAGCCTTGTATCCTGGTGTGATCATTGCCAGGTTTGCATAGTGGGACTAAATAACCATACAATCAGTCTTCTTTTACTGTGCCCTTAAATATACTATTATTGAACATGTCAACCAACTCTCCCAACTCCTCATCCATTCTCTAATTTCATCATATCTTAATGTCATCTGGTCCAGATGCTCTGTTTTTGTACATTTCAGTGCCTTCCTAATTTATTCAACTGTAATTATCATATGTTTTTCCATGCTCAAGTTCTTACACATGTCTATAATCTTTTTCCTGATTTCTTGATATGCCTCCACATTTCTCTGACCAATTTGTGCGGTGTAGTGTGCCAGAAACATCACACCTTTTGTCTCGTCCGCCAGGCTGTATCAGCACTCTATAAATCTGCAATACTCATGCGTCTTGTCAGACCATTCATGGATTTGTGTAAGTGCCAGAACAATCAGGTCTTTTAAGTATGATTTCAGAGGAGCGAATGCTGTGAACAGAATTTGACATGACAAGCATAGGACTCAGAAATAGGAAATCATATTTAGGATAAGCCCCCTTGGTGGAATGGAGAGGTGCAAAGGATGTAGAGAGAAACAGAAAGCAGTAGCACTATGGCAGAGAGCAAGGAAAAGTGTGGCTGATCAGTCCGTGGAGGTCGCACAATGGAAACAGAAGAAAGATAACATAGTTCAGACATTCAAAGAGATTGCAAAGTCAGCAAAGGTGTCAAAATGGAATGCATTTTTGCCAGATCACATGTGAAAAGTCCCTAAAATTGACCTTTGGCCTGATCTGCATACATCTGTAATTTTTCACAAGCACAACACATAGGAGGTGGTCACTGCCATGATGCCCCAGCACATCCCATTTGCAGATAGCCATTGAAGTCAATGACCCCAATGCCAGGTTGATAGCACTTTCATTATTACCATCCCTGCTTGCCATTCTTGTTATACAACCATCATTATTGCCCACCAGGTCCATATCTGTCAGGATTTCCTCAAGCTCTCTTCCCTGCTTGTTAGAAGTATTGTTGCCCCATGATGTACCTGTCACATTGAAGTCACTACAATAAAAGGATCTCCTTTTCCTGTTCCATTATGTCCCGTAGAACATATTCTGCAAGAATGCATTACACTAAACTAGTTGAGAACAGAACACTGACCCACAGAGATAGACAGAAACAGAAAGCTGTATGGGAGTTTTCAAATATACCAGCATTTATCAAGAAAACCAGACTTAATTTGTAAACATGTTAAACTGCGAAGAAGAAGAATAACATTGAATATAATTATTTCTCATTTATATTTTTCTCTAATTTATATTCATATGTGTTTGTATCTGCAAACCACTTTATCTTTGTAAAGGAAAAAAAAGAGTGTAAGACATGGAAAGAAACAATGAAGAGCTTTGAATTTTGTGTGCTTTAATGGGAGAATAATAAGTAATACAGTTTTGAATGTCTTTAATACTAAAAAAAAAATGTTAATAGGATATGACAACTTAACTTTTTTAAATCATGCTTAGAGATAACAGAGATGCATAAGACAGGGCAAAAGAAAGCTAAGTGTTTGCAGGTTATTCATGATAAATAAGCAGATCCCATCTAAGAATGCATTACAAACCAAACAGCCATAGTTTTCTGAGTATAAAATAAAGGTCTCTAGAAAAGACACACTACAGATACTAAAAATGAACATCATAGTGCATCATTTCTGGAAATCAAACATGAACTACGCTGTCTAAGAAACATAAACATGTACTGAACAATCAATCAGGAAGCCATTGACACAATCAGAGATTTGCTAAAATAAAAAAGAACCATATACACTTACAACAAGGCCGCCATCATGAACTCATCATACAACTCAAAAGTGAGTAGCGGCTCTGGCAGCTCTCTCAGGTACAGCTTTAAAGCACCTACAAAGAAGATGCACAGATGTCTGCTGTTATTATAAATCATATTAGTTTCTAGCTAACTACTGGCTAGGTAATAGTCAGAAGTTATGGAATAACTGTGCACTATGACACTGGATCTAACTCAATTACTTTACCTTTTGTTTCATGATTTTCTGAACATCTTTTAAGTTTAATTTTTGTCCAGCTAAAAATATCACATATTTCCTCTCACACCAAGTCATTTTTTATGACTTCTGGTTTTTCTGTATGTGTTTGCTTTTTTGCCATAACATTTTTATTTATTGAGTTATTGATTTCAAATCCTGGGAATTTCATTTTTCGTTACTGCATGTTTTCCTGTGAAGGAATGCAGGGAAACTTTCTATGGGCTTTGGAAATAAAGATCACTTAACCATAGCAGACGCCGTGAAATGTACAGGAAGGATTCTGATTGTACCTCAAAAGTATTTGGAAACAATAAAGATAAATGGATGCTGGATATGATTTTGTGGTGTTAATTGTTTGTGAGTGTCAGTGTTATATCCTAATCAAGAATATGGATATACATACACAGAGAACTTACAGAGTCATGGTCATGCGTAGGCCTAGCTGAAGAAAACATGTTTCATCAAATTCCTCATCATAAATGACTTCAATTACATCATTATTAAATATTATAAACATCTCTCTCTCTCTCAAACCACATGTTTATCTACATTAACTGAAACACTAAAACTTTATGTGTCACCAGATGTGTCACCGAGGTTGCATTTAGTCCATGTTTGTTCAAGGCTATCTTGATGTTTTCTATCCATCATGAGCTAAGTTTTGTGATATTCTGTGCATAAATTCAAGGAGTACTACTCAAAGGATATTTTGTGTGTAAATCATTTGATGACAAGTCTACAATTTTCATACCTGTTGTTCAGTAAACTAAACAAAGTTATCATTCGTCTTACCAGAAACAGTGTGGGGGTCTGAACTGAATTCCTCCATATCAACAGCATGTGCATCAAAACAAGCCTAAAAAAAATATCAAAACTAAGTAACTGCAGGAATTATTATAGTTATATACATTTGAAAAAGATTAATTAGCGATTTTCTGAAGGCAGAAGTTCAGATGTGAAATTGTCTATTATCTGTATTGTAAACAAAAGTTCTGAATAAATAAGGAAATAAGTTTGTTGTCAGATTTCACAGAATGAGAGAGATAAAGGGAAACATAATCAATTACTCACTTTCAGCTTTTTCAGCTTCACTGCAGAACCAGCAATTCTGAACAAACCCTGAAACCAACAAGTCAGAAGCTACTAAATACATTAACATAAAATTGAAAACAAAACAACACTGTATTACTTACCAAATAAACACATTTTAATACCATATAGTATACATATATGACATACCATATGACATACAGAAGTGGTTGGGGGGGGGGGGGAAGAGACGTATTTAAAATAAAGTTACAATTTCCTAGTGAGGACAAACTTTTTAAGTCAACCCTACAACATGTCGCTTCTCATAAATCAGCACTATTATTTGTGTGGTTTGAGCTGGTGTACAATAGAACTTCATTATTTGCACCTTTTGACTCAGCACATCCAGTTTTGACATGCCTTTATTTCAGGTGAGTTTCATTATCTGATTAGGACATTAAGTTACAGCCTTCCTATATGCTGCCAGGTAAATTAGTGTGTATCATCTATATGCCATGGCAGTTTAGCCCCCAATGTTCCTATGGATTTTACAGGTTAAAAAGTGTCCTTGTATTGCAGTTTTCGAGGAGACTGAGAGCAGGGATTTAGACTTGAATTGATTACGTCTATCTCATATGAGGTGTTCCACTGTCAATGAATATGTCTCATGTAATTAGATATCCGTTGACCCCTGTGTCGAGTACTGGCTCTTATTTCAACTCTGAGCATGGTACCGGTATAGGTAACTGCTAAAACAGTAACGCTGGACCAAGGTTGTTTCACCCTCTTAGCCGAGGTATTATTCACCGACCTCGTGAATACTTCATTCAAGTTTTAGCTTCTACCCCATTTTCTTCATATCAGGTCAGTATGATATCCTTTCTTTACCTTTCCACACAACCTGCTGCAACTAAGCAGCTGAAAGCTTGTTCTCTACAAGCTTAAATATTGCTTTCATTATGGTGTCAATATTCTCACTTACTTGTGCACGTTGCCCTCTAGCGCTGTGCTGCCTTCTCATGTACTCAATAAATATGCTTTACTTATTGGCAGACTTGCTCGCTGTTTTCATCTTCATTAACTTTCAGACATTGACAAGCCGGAAGTTCAGGAACTGGCTTGCACTATGCTGCAACACTTTTTTTTAGCTTTGGGGGCCAAGAGGTTCTATTCAAAGATAGTGTTTGTCTTATGCACCCAATACTCATTTCAGTATTTCCATACTCAAATCTTGGAATTGCACGAGAGCACTGCATATCTCCTTGCACCTGCAACAGCCTATGCAATCTCTCTTTAGGTCATTTATTGATAGAAGACAATAAATTAAATCATAAAGAAAATATTTCCCATAAAAGAAATATGATGTCATGGAACATACTGGATATTAAAACAATTTATACAAATTTCTTGAAGTCAGGTTTTTTTTTCAATACTGTCTTTCTACTATCCAAACTGCAAACTTTTAATTGATGCCAGTAAAACATTTTTTTGGTATGGTCACAATTCTTCTTCTGAGTTTAGGTTTGTGGTCATAGTAAACCTTGAGACCTGAAAGTATCATCATTTCCAGGTTGACACGAATGCATCTTTAGAAATAGTCTTGCTCCCATTTCTTTCCTCATCTGAGCTGATAGAAACAATATGAAAATAGCTTGTGTGCTCATATTTTTTTTCTCACATATTTATCTACCTCCATCTTCTTCAGATCATGTTATGAGTAATAATATTAACTTACTAGTAGAATATAACAAGTGGTCAATGAAAGAAAATGGAGATAGATATGCATAATTCCAGTATAAACTTTTTCCAAGGACATCAACAAGTAGCAATTACGTTTTTGTTCAATTCAATTCATATAAAAGGAGAATTTCCAGAGAAACTAAAGTTTACACTTCACTGAAGTACACTTTGAAGTGCTGTTTTCCAAAAATAAATTAGGGTTGTACACGTCTATTTTGTTTGTTTATTTAGATCACCATGGATTATGAGTGATTTGTTATTACTTCTCATGTGCAAAGGGTGGTTTTTCCAAGCTTGCTGATACCCAGGAGGCTGAGGCTTAATGCAATGCCCATTGAAGAAGCCTTCTACTCGACGGGGTACATGTTACGAGATGATCTGGTATTTTGCTTGGGTCACTTACTGACCGCGTTTCTTCGGGTAAGGTGCTTTGCTACTGGTGAATCATTCCCTATGCAAGACAAAATCATTTCCCCTTGTGACCTTAAGTATCAAACCCAATTTTCTCTGTATGAGCCATGTTGGGTAACAGTGACAGTTGAATTAGCCTAGGTTTTCTAATGTCATAATAATTGGAAGTTCCTTTCACCTGCAGCATCGCCAAACACATACAAAGTCTGGGATTTGATACAGACCTGACGGTTCGAAGTGTTGAAAATGTTTTGTGTATTGTAATTTGTATGTTTTCTTGTTTACTACTCATAACCCCTTAGTTTAAGTGATAGTCCGTCATATAAAGTGGAACTTTCTAAAAATCCACGTTCTACATAAGTACTATTGGGATTTGACCTGTGCATTTTCCATGTACTCGTGCCCTATTTGCTTGTGATGGCCTTCCAATCCATCGTCAAGCATGGAAAGTATTTTGACTTTGTCACTGCATTTATCACCCAAAGAAGTGGGCAGAATGCACCAATCTCGGACGAGTGGCTCTGTAGCCAGCAAACAAATCTTGCGTAAGAAAAACAACACCATTGCCCCATGGTCCTTGGTTACTGAACCCAATTATCTCTGTATGAGCAATGTTGGGCGATGGCGACAGTCGAGTTAGGTGAGACTTAGCTCATCCTCAAAGATAAGGACTTGCTCACTGTCTTCATTGTCCACACCAAACAGGGTATGAGTCTGTCACTGCTCGGTCAGACAGCTTGAAAAATATGTGCTCCCTGACATTTGTTTGATGTTTTTCCTATGTGCAACAAATAAAGTAAAACAAGACACAAATTGTACCTCTTCTTCCATTCCAGTTTCTAATAAAGTTAATACACAAGCTTCCAGCACCAAGGCAACATCACGACACATAAGACGAAGATGTTCTTCTAAAGGCATCCCATAACATGGTTTGGCAGAAGAGTTTCCTGAAAATAATATAGAAAATATATCAATTGAATCTTTCGAAGAAGAGAGAATCATTCCCTCTTGTGACCTTGAGTACTGACCCCAATTTGCTCTGTATGAGGCATTGATATCCTGTTAGAGCTCAGTAAAATCTGCTACAATATAAACAGGGATAGAGACAAGCTTCTTTAGATGTAAAAGAGCTAGCTAATCTACAAATTTTAAAATCTTTATACCAGCATTATCTTACCATATCATGATGGGCAATCAAGAGCTTGAGTTTCCAAAGAATCCTGGTTAATGCTGTATCAACGAAAACTGTTTTGCTGATACAGGAAATTGCCTTTCCAAAAGACTTATAAAGTATTAGTTGTTGAATATGTACAATTATTCAAGGATTATGAGTCATATTTAGTATATGACTATTATGAAATGACAGATTTAAGCTATGATCATTTAAGTGATGGGTTGATTGGCTGATGCTCAAGCCAACCCTCAGATCTACTACTTGACTCAGAGTAATTTATCTACCTTTCATACTTCCTGGCTCAGTATCTCATGTCACAATTAGGAGCTCAGCACTACTTCTTTTTAATACACGGACACTGCATTGTACAGTTTGTCTTGATTAGGTATTTGTGACAAAAGTTGCCTGAGATACACATCATACATAAACAGAACTACATAGCAAGCTATTTTCAATGAAATTTCAAAAATAAAATGAGCTATTAGTAATAGTGCTAAAAACTTGCAGGTTAAAATTAAAGGAAAAACACTTGTTATTAATGAATTATTATAGACACCTATTCTCCTTTTAACCTGTTTCACATCTAACATCATTTGTGATTGTGTGTCCTAGATATAGGAAACTTAAGAATGTTATTCATTTTATCATCATCAAATACTGTCTCCGCAATGAAGGTTGGCTGCAACAGACCTTCAACATCCCATCTCTTGTTTTGTTGGTGCACTCTGCTAGACTGTAACCTGTCCATCTTGTGATGTTACTCTCCCACTTGTATATCTGTCTTCCTCTTGCTTTCCTCCTTACAACTTTACCCTCAAGTAAGGTCTTTCTCAACAAGTCTTTTAATGTGTCCAAAATATTTTACTTACTTGATCTCTATTTCCTTTAATAATTCTTTCTTCATATTAAATGTTGTTAGAGCCTCTTTGTTTGTTTTCTTCTCTTTCCATGATGCTCACCCTATTCTTCTATATATATCCACATCTCAAAGGAATCAATTCTGTCTTCTAATTGTTTGTTTATTGTCCATGTTTCTGAGCCACACATTAAACTTACAAAATTCATAGACATCTATAGTAAATGATGCCATTATGTAACTAGTGGCATCTTCAGTCAACACCATTCCTATGCTGATTCTTCACTACAGAATCATACGAAGTTAAGCTCATATGATGTAGAATTCCCACCACACGAAGCTAGGAATACATAACAGCTTAAAGGTTAAATTCCTTTAAAAACGATTGTAAGAAGAAGTATACCTGCTTATTTTGTCAATGAATTTCTGGAACGAAGTTGTGCATTACTGATGCAATATTTTACTACCAAATGTAGTGCTGCATGGCATGGTTAAGTGATTGCCATAGAAAATAATATCTACACATTTTAGTTGTTATTTTTGCATTTTAGTTGTTATATTATAAGAATGTTCGTTTATTCCTTGAATAACAAAAAAAAATATTTATCAGTGGTGCCACATGTCAGCATGGACAATAATTACGTTGTATGTCGGCCTAGACCAAGTGTTGGACGGACGGATGGACATTGTATGCAATTTGTTCACGTTTTATTAATTTTTTTCAGTCCATATTATATCAGTGTGGATATGAAACAATATATATATATACAACAGGAATAGGTATTTAGGAGGATTTTATCAGTTTGCCACACACTTTTCAAGTATTAGGGTCATCAAGAAATTATATTTGTGATTTTTTAAATGGTGTTTTAAGATTTTTCCCCAATTTTCAACTTCAAAACATGCTCACAACTGTCATACCACACATACAACATCAACAAAAACATGATTATATCCATTATTTACTAATTTATTTACATGTGCACAAATTATTTTGATATCTTTATTCAAAATATTCAATGTCTTTATTAAGATATTGATAATGTTCTACTTGTAGTTTCTCTCCATGTATTTTTATGTTTAGCACTTATTCTTCTGTGACTTCGCTGATTATCACGGTTTTTTTGTGTGGTTTTTTTTAAATATCCAGCCCAAATTATTTACTTGATTATCAACTTGATCTATTAGTCTTTGTAGTTCATGTTAACTTTCTGCTAAAAGAACTATTTGCTATTCATTTAGTAGAAGGAAAATGTACAAACTGAAACAGAAGAATTAAAAAGATGAAAACCTGGTGTAGACTCTGAACTTCTATGTCTAAATAAATGAACTGTATTTAAATTAGCAACTCTACTCAACAGAAAAATCATTACTTACTTATTGCAAGTGCTACCTGAGGAATGCATTCCTGTATGACTTCCAGAACTTTTCTGTGGTACTTGGCTTGAGCTTCTAGAAACTAAATTTAATAAAGAAGAATAACTACCAGTTATGCTATATCAACATAATACATGCATCGCACACACACAAATCCTAACTTCTTCCTCTACTTCATTCATTCTCAAACTTTTTCAGATTAGCAGAACGCAGTACAGAGAATGGAATGCATTGTGTCATGGAAATATCCTGGCATAATTCACACATTTAATGTATATTTCCCATGGAAACATCCTGGCATAATTCACACATTTAATGTATATTTCCCATGGAAACATCCTGGCATAATTCACACATTTAATGTATATTTCCCATGGAAACATCCTGATAATTCACACATTTAATATATATTTCACATAGAAACATCCTGGCATAATTCACACATTTAATGTATATTTCTCATGGAAACATCCTGATATAATTCACACATTTAATGTATATTTCCCATGAAAACATATGGATACTGGTCATGAATGTTAGCACAAACTTGAAGAATACAACTTTATTTTTTCGTAAAAACAATAATGATAAAAGAATTTTTAGAATGCTATGGGCATAAAATAAGAAACATATAGAAATCCTAAAAGTCCTGAATATAAAAATCATGCTATGACTCAGAAATTAAAATATTTACAACTAAATATAATAATGATATAAAAAAGAGTAATAATGTAAGACATGGATCTATGCAGACCAAGAGAATGACGGATATAAGAAAATTAAACAAACTCTTGGTACGAATATAGAAATGAGAGGAATGGCTGTCTGGAATGTCTTTCAGGCATGCTGTGAGAGAAATGTTTTATTATGAACATTCTAAATCATAATGACATCAAAGAACTTACCATCAATAATCTGCTGCTGTGTTCACTTTCTTTGGAAGCAAAATTGCACAGTTCTATGGACAGATTGTCCTGCAGAAAACAAAAAATATAAATTAAATGTTATATTCCATTCAAATAGTAAATTACCCTTCTCAAACATTTGATTGAAGAGATCCTGTTCAATTCTTACACTGCCCCTTGTCCTAGTAGCACTTTATATAAGTTTCTATCACTTGGTAAAAACTACACTCAACATTCACTGAGTATCAGATGAAATTTAGGAGTCATAGCTAAAGCACACAAAAAATCAATCAGAACTGGTTTCTAACGAATCTCTTCTCTAGATATATCTCTGCAGACTAGTCACACCAGTTTGCTATCTTCGATTGTTCCATGCTTTTCATTGGCTGTCAACACAGAGGAAATACAAAATGATGGATGAAGATATTAGATCAGTCAAGATGGGTGGCATAGTCCGCAGGACATATCTGGATAAAGACTTCATTTCTACAATCCTTACCCTTCAAAGATTGTCAACAGGATAGATGTGGTCTGAATTTGGAATTTCCATCTCAATTGTATCAGCAATGGTTTGGTTTTTTTGCAGGTCTATCGATCAATACTACAGTTTTAAAATGTATATGTATATACAAAATATTTTATTGTCCACTGCTGATCTCTGATTTTATGGAAAAGTTTATTCTTTTGTTTACCCAAAACCACCAAAGTTCTTCAATTTTTGTTTCCAAAAACTTGTTAGGATGTTTTTGAACTTTGATTACAAATAAATATATTCTCACACTATTGGAAAACTTAACATAGGGCTTAGCAAACAGTAAGGGATATTTGATATTTAAAATTGTTCCGCAAGTCAAATAACATAGATAGATTTCAGGGGCGGGTGCAAGGAATCATGATCAATAACTAACCTTGATATTCTCCATTTTCAGTGTAGCCTCCTCATATTCATCCTTGATTACATCAGCTTTTGCAGCAGCACTGGTCATATTTGCTCCAGGTACTTGAGACTGCCGCACAACTTGGTTTAATCTGACAGAAAAGGGACACAAATATAATGATAAGTCTTTGATGGATTTCTTCTTCTGCATTCATTCTCAAACTCCTGCAGATCAGCAGGATGTGGTCCGGAGAACTGAATGTGTTGTCATGGTTTACAGCTTATCTGCAATACATATGCCTGACACATCTCAGTTCAACATGGCTTCAGGGTTACTTTGATTCTATATGGGACAGCCAACTCCATCTCAAAACCTCCTTAGTCGTCTCTTTCGACACGCTAGGCTGGTAACAGTGTCACAATTTTTGCTCCTCTTTCAGACCCCAGTAACACACAATTATCTTTCATGGATTTTACTTCATTGCTTGTTTGTTTTAGTCCTCGGTAACTACAAGTAATGAAGCTCTTGTCATGTAAAGGTAAAGGTAGGTCCCATGGCATCTGCCGTCGGGGATGAAGATAACTCTTCATGTACTAAGCCGCAGCAACTATTAGGTGGGGTGGCCAGTTCCCTTCCTTGCTGTTTTTTACCTTCCCTAACTCATGCGTCAGGTACTCATTTACAGCTGAGTCGACTGGAGGAGTGGTCGTGTCAAGTGAGAAATCACAACCCGGATTTTTTTTTTAATGTCCGGACGTGGTTTCGAACCTGGCACGCTGTAACCAGATGATAGTAAGCAAGCTGACTATCCACTAGGCTACCGCGCTCCCCGTCATGTATGTGCAGCTAAGATTTCTCCAGATCTTTCTCTCAAACCCAGAAGACTCCAACTCTCAGTAGTATGTAATGCTTAGTGAAGATGCCTCCTACTCAGAATGTGTATATGTAGAAAGCATATTCTACCATTTTGTATGTGGCATCCAATCACATAAAGCCTGCAACCATTTGGTGGTACTAATGTTGGCCACTTTTAACCACAAAGTCCATATAACTGCATGACTTCAATACACATAACTTCATTCTTCTTCTTATTTCCTTCCTCTTTTACCCTTTATGGGTGTCGAGAGATACAATGTTCTTGTTCTCACTTTTCTGACAGCTTCAGATAATGTTATTTGGTGTTCGTGTAATATCTCTTTGATGTCGATCCAGCGTACTCTAGGTCTACCCCTGGCTCTTCTTTCTACTTCTCCTCTCTTCATATATGCTTTACAAACTAATCACACAGCATTCTTTCCAGATTTACCAAACCATTGTATCTGTTGGTTTTGTATGTATTGTAGAATTCATATGACACCCACTCTTTCATTCCCATTGTTACATCACTTAATTAAATGTATAAATGTGTACATGTAAGCAAAATTAATTTTAGTAAAATTAAAATAAACATATCAAAATGAAATGTATATTTGTATTTAATACACATATAACTGGTTATTATGAGTTTGGTGTAACAATGGGAACTGGTAATCTATGACCCTCAATGTGATACATAAAATAACAATGAAAACTCATGTACCTTGTTTTAGCAGAATCCATGTCAAGTGTTGACTTAGTTAAAGCTTTCCTTAATTTCATTATGCTGGGTATGTCCACCTGGAATGTAATAAGAATATAATTGTAATGTGGTTTGATCATGTATCACGACCATGATTCATGTATCCTACGATCTTTCTGTACAGCTCTGTGTCGGAAAGGTACAGTGCACATTGTGAATGAACAAGGTAACAGGTTCATGCATTACCACAGGCAATTGTGAATCTAGACTGTTCAGAAAGCAATGGCAACCTATTGAATATATATTATATTGCCTAGAAAATCACTACAGCCAAAAAATGCTTGGTTGATCGCTACATACTGAATAGGATGTGCTACAAACTCTTATGCTTCGAGTAATAGTGTGGGGTATAGGTCTGCATTATTATTCTTAATTACCCATTGAAGGTGAATGTGGGAACATCGGTGCAAATAAAATGGTGACAATGCATTTCAATTCTCTGGACTACATCCTGATGGAAAACTATTATCCTGCAACAAAAGAGAACCAGTGGGAGTTTGAGAATGAATGCTGAAGAAGAATTCTTAATTACTTGTGAGAATGCATGATTAAAAAATCATCCTGAATTATGTGACATCTTTATTGGTCATACCATTATATAGTTGGTAGCACATCCTATTCAGGATGTAGAGGTGTACCAAGCATTTCATTGACTGTAGTGATATTCTAAAAGTTGCCAATACTTTCTGAACTGCTAAAATGCACCACTGCCTGCAACACAAATTGAACCTGATACCTTGAGGCAACATGGTTCTCACACTAGGGTCTAAAAAAATAAACACCAACAAAACAACCACAACACTGTCATAAAACAAGGAACCAACCAAACTTTACCTGGATGGGCAACAACTTCCTGAAGCAGATACACCCATCTTTCTTGGAGTAACAATGGACAAAAGATTCACATAGAAACAACACATCAAATAAAAAGCAATACAGAAAATGCTTTTAATGAAAAAGCTATCAGGTTGGGTTAAGATTAGGGTTAGAAAGGCCTGAGACGGGGATAAAGGGAACTTTACATTGATATGCCACTTACATCAACAATTGTCTGCAAAGGGATTACTAACTCCTGTTCCACTGCCTCTTCGTACTGAACTTTTTCACGAGCCAGAGTCATTTGACAGTCTCCACAAAGATGACAAACAGAACTGTGGAAGAAAAGATGAGTTTGGATTAAGGAAGAAACCTGTGTTTAAATTATATCATAAAGAATACCCAAACAGCAATGATAAAAAATATCTTACATTATATATCAAGTGACATTCTTACTAGAACGTTGTCTTCATCGTGGATATTCTCATCGCATCTTTGTCCCAGACAAGCAGGATTGCAATGGCCAGAGACATATATATATATATACATTGACCCATCTGTGTATACTCTGACCCATATATCTTGTGGATATTCCTCATCCATGAAACTGAGGGTTACTGTCCTCCGCTGCACACTGTTTAGTTCGTCCTCGCTTAGTATTCCTTTCACATGGGTCTGAATGTATATTGGCATTCCATGCCTTTCACTCCATGGGTTTGTTCTGGTACAGACCTTAAGGGGCTGTCAACTTCAGGTAGGTCTGTAAGTTGTCTACGGAGTCGTTTAGCTTCATGGATAAAGCTGCTTATTTTCAGTCGCCCTATTGCTAGATTTTGGAATCTTTCCTTCATTGGATGACTTGGCATACACTGAAACTTTTCTGCTTGAATTAGTACTTTTGTGTCTCTGTGTTCGCCAAGTGTTTGCATTCTTCCCATTTTCTGCATCTCTGCTATGGGTGTTGATTTCATTGCTCCCAACATTATTCTAAGTGCCTGGTTTTGCACTTTATCTAGATCTTGTAATGTGGTGTTTGATGCAGGACACCATGCAGCTGAACCATATTCCAGGTGTGGTCTTATGTCTTGCTGGTAAACTTTACTGAGTATATTCCCACTGGCTCCCCATGTGGTTCCACTTAGTTTTCTCAGGATAGCTAACTTCCTCCTGGCTTTTGTATTTGCTTTGTTTATGTGCTGCTTCCATGTCAGCTTATCAGCAAAAGTAACTCCGAGGTATGTTGGTTGTTTGTCTTCTTTCAAGAGCTCTCCATCTATCTTGATATGACCAGCTTTTTGTTTTGGTGAGAGGGTAAAGAGTGTAGTGCTGCACTTATCTGTGTTAATGCTGACGCACCATCTATTTGCCCATAAGGATAGGGCATCGATAGCTCTTTGTATTTGTTTAGTGGCCACTGTCGCATGTTCTTCCGTGCACCAGATCACCAGGTCGTCAGCATACACTGCCACTTTGATCCCGTGTGGTAGTTCAGCAACTAGGTCATTGATGTAAACCAAGAAAAGTGTGGGTGACAGGACTCCTCCCTGGGGGACTCCATGACGCAGTAGGACTTTCTTGCTTTTGCGACCATCTAATTGTACCCTGGCTCTTCTATTATGCAGGTATGTTTTTACCCATTTGTACATTCTTTAGCTAACCCTGCAATTTTGCAATTTCTTTAGGAGCCCTTCTGTCCAGATCTTATCAAGTGCTTTCCTGAGGTCTATCCATGCTGCTAGTACCAGTTTCTTATCTTGGAAGGCATCCTCAATCTCTTGGGAGAGGTAGGTTGCCTGATCTTCAGTAGAGTAGCACTGTCTGAAACCTGCTTGCTGTGATACCAGAAGGTTTTCACTTTCAAGGTACCACTGCATCCTAAGATTGATAATGCGTTCCATTGTTTTGCATAGACAGCTTGTGAGGCTGATGGGCCTGTAGTTGGAGACTGTGTTGCCATCTTTTCCTGATTTGAGGACTGCTGCCCCTGAAACCTCTTCTATCTCTACAAATACACTACTTTCACTGTTATTATTAGTTACACAGTAAATATGACACTTTCGATCATACAGTACATATGACACCATGTTTTCAATACTGTCATAGCACACCTTCTTTACCTCTCCTGTGGCTAATAATTCTACAAGTATTCACACCTTCACTGCCGGTGTCTTGCACTGTTCAATTATCCATTCTGAATTTCTAAGCACTTTACTCCCGTAGATTGCTATTTCTTTTGGGAGGAAAATCCGTTAATTTGAAGCAGTAAGGAAAACACATTCATTGTGCCTTCCATTTTGGCGAAAATCTTACATTACAAATAGCATATTTCAGAAATTATAAATGTTATCAAACATATGTGGTATTTCATCATACCCTATGCTGATAATACACATGCATAACATTATATGTGTCTTTAACTTAGTAGATGATATCATATTTAACACTGAATATATCTTTGTACCGAGTAGATAATGATACACTGAATATATCTTTGTACTGATTAGATAATGGTACACTGAATATATCTTTGTACTGAGTAGATAATGGTACACTGAATATATCTTTGTACTAAGTAGATGATGTTATCACTGCTGTCATTTTATGACATTAAAAAGTTAAGCATCTGACAGCAGACACATATCTTCGTGTCATGAGTGCACCTTGTGTTGCAGGGACCCAAAAAGGCAGAAAAGAATAGTGACACTGTTTCCTGTCAGGCATGTCCTAAGAATTAAATGAGGGGTCTAGGAGGTGGAGTTGGCTGCCCCCATCCCATAAAAAGTTACAGTGACCCAAAAACCATGCTGAAGTCGAATGTGTTAGGTCAAAAGATGCAGATATCGCAACTACGTTGTAAATCATAACACAACACATTCTGTTCTCTGAACTTGGCATTATAGCACTGGAAAGTCATAAAACACCAAGAAGGTGTTTCCAAGAACTCATATCCATGCATTGCTCTGAGCCATTGCACCCAAGACTGCACCCACTGTGCTCATTCCCCACCACCAATTGCCTACTGGTTATACCGAATTTCTCTATCAACTACTTTCTTATAATCTTCAGGAGTCTGAGAATTGATGGAGATGAAGTGTCATGAGTGGATTAAAAACTAAACAAAGCAAGATGAGGAGTATGCTTAAACCGCAGCAACAGGAACCAACAGTCTGCATGTCCTTCAATATCTGCTAGATGACACTAAGCAGATATGAGTCTGCCCAATGACTGAACATTGGTTTATAAGCCAACAACTATTATTTATATTAAACAAAGGAATAACTGGTACCAGTCTAATGGTGGCAAACAAATAAAGACAGCAGAGTGTTTAACTTATTTAGATCCAGTAGTTTAATACCATGAAATGAGAAAAATGTGGCGTAATACAATCCCAGTCAGATAATTTGTAATAAGCATGCACTTTAGTACCATTAATTGTTGCTTTATTGATGGAAAAGTAATAACTTTTAATGATAGATTAAAATATAGAACATAATGTACTTTAAGTGTTCTCAGTAATGGGCATATAAAAATGGGAAATAAAATTTGCCAAAACTAAGATGCATTTCGAGATACAAGTGCTGTTCAAAAAATTCTGAGACTAATTTTTTTCTGGAAATTTGTTATAACTACAGACTAGATGGTCCTATCTATCTTCTTCAAAGTAGTCCCCTTGTGATTGAATACACTTACTCTATTGCTCCTGCAAATGAAGGAAGAATTCCTGGTAGGTACTTTTCAAAACAACTCTCATTTTTCTCATCTTGCAGTCTTCAATTTCCTCAATATAATCAAATCTATGACTTTTCATTGTTCTCTTAAGTTATGGAAACAAGAAAAAGTCACAAGGAGCAGGATCGGGTATGGGGGTTGTGGTAGCAATAGAATGTTGTGTTTTGTCAAAAATGTTTTCATGGTGACAAGACCTGTGTGCGTGATGCACAATCCAATTGCCTATGCCACTTTTCAGGGTGATGTCTGTGCACATTACCGAATAATATACGACTCATAACAAGCCTATTGTTGCACTACTACAATGACATTTTACAGTCATGTGATTACAAAATGTTTTGCTTTGTTAATAATCATTTCTGCTCCTACCCAAGTAATGTATCTGTTCCTAAAGCCTGCGCTGATTCAGTCATAGCATGACTAAGTGCTGTCTCTGGAAGCTTTTTCTGAAAACGAGAATAAGAAAAAAATTGGTAGTGCATCCTATTCAGGACATCCTGTTTTTTGGATTTTTCTAGGCAATATAAATATGTTCAGTAGTTTGCCTTTGCAGTATGAATGGTCTGGATGCACAATTGCTTGAGGCAGTGATCAAACACCGTACCTTGGCCATCACAGACATGCTCTGTACCACTCCACCACAGAATCAAATTTTGGAAAACAAGAATGACAAACATTAAATAATATGATCACAATTATACAAATTTTATCACATTGATAAATTAAGAAATTAAAGTTCATCATTTACCAAAACATTTATGTATGAGCATTTGCAAGAGTATAAATGGTGATTGTTGGTATTTTGGTATTAAGTACTACAGCTACTTCCAATCTCCTGGGTATCATATGAAAATATTTTCTGTCTCCTCCTTTCTCATCTTCCCGTATGGTTTGTTAGTCATATCATATATGTCTCATGTAGGTTCACCATTGTTTATCTGTTGTTTTTCATCCTGATGAAGGTTTTTCAGTCCAAATGTTATACTGTTACTTAAGGTGCATCTACGCTGTGAATGGGGATAATTCAGTATTTATGTTGAAGAGTGGAAATGGACACCTGTGGGCAGTGAGGGATATGCTAAACTAGTGAGCCATGAGAAACATTAGTATGCATACCTTTTGACACTGTTAGAGAAGACTGCACACTCGTCTGTCTTTCCTGGGTACAATGACCCTTTCATAACAAATAACCTATCATTCAATTTGTATTTATTTATAATGTCTTCTTCAGCATTCAATCTTAAACTCCCGCTGGATCTCTCTTATAGCAGGATAATGGTCCTACCTAGATTTCCAGCACAATGTAGTCGAGAGAACGGAAATGTGTTCTTTTACTGTTTTATTTGTGCCAATGGCCAGACACATCTTTCGACAGGATTTATTTATATAAATTCTTGAACTAATATCCCGCCGAAAACGGATGTGTCGGGCCATTGGCGCAAATAAAACGGTGACACAGCGCATTTCCATTCTCTGGACTACATCCTGCTAGAAATCTAGTAGGACAATGGTCTTGCTACAAGGGAGAGCCAGCAGGAGTTTGAGAATGAACGATGAAGAAGAAGAACACATATGAATATATACATGGATTTTTTTACTTCACCTTTTTCTATATAGTTGGGAGATAAACCACAAGTTTAGAAAAATTCAAATGATGCAGTAATAGCTTCAGAGAATTAATATGCTACCATTTTCAATATAGAAATGTTCAGATGATCCAATAATAGCTTCAGAAAACAAATGAGGTATTTTCTACTCATATAAATATAGCACAAATATACTACACTTAAATTACCCGGTATATTGCTGCATGTTTACAACAAGATATAATCAAGTTCTACAGATACTCTGTAGGTTATCAGGTAATTGATAAAACCAAGGGACCACAGTAAATTGGGTGGAATACTATTTTGTATTAATTCTCAAACTCATTAGCAGGATGTAGTCTGGAGAATGGAATATGCTGTGTGATGGTTTACAGCTTAGTCGCAATATTTGTAATTTTTGGCCTAACACATCCAATTTAGCACATCATGTGGATCACTTTTACCTAAACAGTCAGATCCACACCCAAACCTTAATTTCCTCTTATGACATACATGGCAGATCACAGTTGCTATTCTTTGCTTCTTTTTAGGATCCTCCAACAAATGAGCAGAATGCAAACAATGCACAGTGGTAGTGAACAGAATACTACACAGATAACAAGAGATGATAACATCAAAATTTTAAATAAAATGTCCTCATCACGAGACATATTCCTAAGATAGATGCGGAACAACAAAAACAATGAAAAAAATTACAATATACAAGGTATGATGGAAAAATCTATAATAATTTTTAAACTCAGATAATAATTTAACAAGATGATACAAAATAAATAAGTTAAAATATAAAGTTTGATTGAGAAATTAATTTTAAAAATATGGAGGGTCTGAGAGAACAACATGTGGCCACACAGATGGATCAATACACACACAAATATTCCAATATAATTTCATATGCCAACACAATCATAGAATAGGTATATGTCAACAAAGAGCAATCAAAAGAACCAGGCACATTGATACCTAGTAACAATATAGGTATCAATGTGTGTATATGTATAGAGATCTAAACATCAGTCCTATTCATGTTTATGAACACATATATTCCAATAAATAAACACACATCACATCACATCATGCAGAAGAATATCAGCCATTAAGAAAATGAAGAAGTTGTGTCCATAAACATTCACAAATAGAGATGGATAGACAAGAGCTAGTACTTTTGTAACCAAATGAACATGTGCATATATCCTGACAGACAACAATTGGGAGTGCCAAAAAAGCCTGCAGAAGCACATACGGAACCCTGTTCTTGATACACATTAACCATATGAGTGTACACATCTAGCCAATTCATACTGTCTGATAGATCCCAGACAGTGCTCCAGTATTCAATGACCAAATATATCATATGAAATGGGTAGGATGTAGGAAGCAGAGTACACGCAGCCCGATCTAACACAATGTGCACAAGTTCTTACAGAGCGCCCATACCATAGAAATATGTAGGTATGTTAAGTTCAAAATAACGCTTGGATCACATGTCACTTAATATGTGGACAGATCTAACATTGGTACTCAGAAAACATGGAGATGTCAATGGAGCTATGTAGTTTATGACCCGCAGCCGAGACAGGTTGCATCTTCTATAATCTCAGTAAATTAGGAAGTAAACCGAGTGTGTTAACTCCTTATATCCACCGAGCCGCTAATATCTACATTTAGAAGAACCGATATGCCAAAAGCCGCTCAAATCGACATTTTTATATGAATTTACTATTATGAATTATAAACATTACGACGACCGTAAAATCAAACGAACAGTCATTAATTGGGGTACTTCCGATCAACAATAGGTCTATCTTGGGAAGCGTGGTGAAAGTCGGAGACATTTTGTTAAATTTGAGCTCTAATTTCATATAAACAAGTGTGTTTACATTTTCATTTTTTGTAACTTATTTCTACTTGCATTTGAAGAAATGAAATCTATACATCATCTATGTTTTTAATCTAGCTAGGGTTTGGAAATGTTCTAAAATACATTAGGTAATAATTTCAACATTAGCTTAGTTGATGATTGTAGGCCTAATATTGAATTATAATTATTATTACGATCTGACTTTGATGGAAGTTCTGATTTATATTTGAGTTTTGATGAAGCTCAGGAGGGGCGTTTCCAATGCAATATATATTGCTTTCCCCCTTATCTATATTCAAAAACATTATTTTAGGAGCATCATATACGAATGTGAATATTCAGAACATTATCTAAGGCATAATGATTTGTATTATGCATATAAGGATTAAATAATAAGTCCTGGGCATTAAAATGTAGGCCTAATGATTAGAAAATTTTGTGGAAAATGTGTATTTTGTATACATTTGTTGACTTCAAGACAATGTGACATTTATAAGTAATTCTGTATATATAAATACTTGTATGCAGTACAAAATGGTTCAGGATACATGTAGGTGTGTTTTATTTCACAATAAATGGATTATGATTCAATTTTCTGGGATACAAGCTTGGGTATGTAAAAATTTATATTGTTATTTCCCCATATTTTCTTGTTTTGTATAATTAAATTTTATATACCTAATATAATATTGCAAATAAGCACACACACTAAACATAATATAATTGCCTATCCATTTCTGAATGTTTTGATGTCAGAATTGATAATGTGAATAGAATGGTGATGGAGAAATTGTAAAAATACAAATACTACCATAAATTACTAAAAATATTCTAAAATGTGCTCCGGCATAGGAGGACAACCTTACTGTGGCTTACGGAGACAAAGAGTTAACTAGGCCTGAAAGGGGAGCAAAAAATAGTAATAGTGTTTATCTTTCTTGCATATCATAAGAGGAGATTAAGTAGGTTCTGAGGTGGAGTTGGCAGTTCCATCCCATATAGGGTCAAATGGTGAAGTCAGATGTGTCAGGCAGAAAGGCACAAATATTGTAGCAAAGCTGTAAACAGAACACAGTGCATTGTTTTCTGGACTACATCCTGCTAATTTACAGGAGTTTGAGAATAACGCAGAAGAAAAGAATTATAGAAATTAGTATGACCAAGGGAGAAAGTGACCAAGTATAATTACAGTGTAGATGACTGATTGGTTGGCAAGCTGAACACTTATGGAAATTCACATTGCTGTCAGGCTGGTTCCTAATGAGGAATCATTAAGTACCCTAGGGAAGCCTAAGACACGGCAGTGTCATGTTCAGTTAACCAGAGCTGACTAAGACATAAGACACAGCAGTGTCATGTTCAGTTAACCAGAGCTGACTAAGACATAAGACACGGCAGTGTCATGTTCAGTTAACCAGAGCTGACTAAGACATAAGACACAGCAGTGTCATGTTCAGTTAACCAGAGCTGACTAAGACATAAGACACAGCAGTGTCATGTTCAGTTAACCAGAGCTGACTAAGACATAAGACACAGCAGTGTCATGTTCAGTTAACCAGAGCTGACTAAGACAAAATGGCAGCTCAAATAAAAGATGAATTTTGACAGTTATGTATTTTGTGAGAAAATGGACTAAAGTAGGAAATCAAAACTGGTCTCTAAACAAGCTATGCTAAAAATGAATGTGTTGGTACAGTATAATAAACTTCCTTTCAGAATGACAATATCACAAAGAAAAACTCACATGATACATGGATAAACAAACGCTTAAAAAACATAAATTGGCACAACAAAAGTAAATTATAGAAATCAATGTTTATGGATTAATTAAAATATACACTGGTAACATAGGAAGTTGATATCGAAACATCTTACAAGCTTTTTGTCAAAGTCTGTGCCCGAGGCTTGCAAGACAGCCCCAGCCTTCTTGGAAATATTTTGAAAGACATGCTTGACAACATCTACTCGTTTCTCATTCTCTTGTTGGTCTTCAGTCAAAACTTTGGACTGTTCCGCTCTAATAAAAGAAAAAAATCACAAGTTTAATGATAAATTACACCTCTGTGAGCCATATAAAGTCAGATACTAGGACAATAGTGAGCTGTTGGAGAGTTTTAGAGAAATTAACAGGATAGAATTATCTCAGAGAGTTGACTGATAACCTACTGGTATACATCTTTCTGTGATAATGGCAAAGAAAAATTATGAATGTTAAAAAAACATAAATAATTTAGCATATCCTGTATAGGATATCAGTTAGCCTATCCTGGACAGGATGTAGAAATTATCACAGCCTTTTGAAACTCCTACCAATCTTGCTGCTTCTCTGATTTTCATTTTCAGGTGGTTTTTTTTACATCTTGTGTCCATCTTCTTTGTGGTCTACCTCTTTTTTGTTGACCTGACATCATCCCCTCCATTACGGTCTTTTCTAGAATGTCATGTTGTTTGATATGGCCAAAATATTATAACTTTCTAGAGAGAATATTGCGGTTTAGTCCATTTTCTTTTAATTTCATTGCTCTCAGAATGTCCCTATTGGTGATATTTTTTTTGGTCCATGGTATTCTGAGGATTCTTCTATAAGATTTTATTTCAAATGCTGTAATTTTGTTTCTCAACTTATTGATGATTGTCCAAAGATTCACATATATATATTAATCCAGTAGAAAATAAACAAACTTCCTGGTTATCAAGAACCACTTTTGGCAGTGGTAAAATGACGTAAAACATGTTTGGTATGGATATGTAACAAGATATGATTCACAATTAAAAATTATTTTTGCAAGGAACAATCGAGGGTGAAAGAAGAGGACAAAGGAAATCCTGGATTTATAACATCAAGGAATGGTCTGAGCATGATTTTTCTACACTTCTCCAAATGGCTGAGAAGAGAGTTGTTTGGAGAGCTTTTTGTGCTTATGTCTCTAGTGTAGCATCCATACGACCCTGATGGGTTATGGGTCTTATATTATAAGATTCACATCCATATATTGCAACTGGAAATATGCAGGTTCTAAGGAAAGTTAGTTTTGTTACTGTGGTCTAAATATCGGTCTGACTTCTTAACAGCAATCGCTGTTGCTGCTTATGATAAAACCAATGTATTTGAAACTAGTAACTCATTCTCATCATCATCAGGTGCCATGCCGGCTGGCATAGGCGGTCATGGCCCTCCACAGCTCTCTTTCCACAGTAGTATGTATCAAGATCATTGTTGTTTCCCTGCCATGCCAGGTTGTCAAACTGTCTAATATTTTCTCACGTTGTCGTCCTCTGTCTTTGTTGGCTTCAATTTTGCCTGTTGTGACTATGTTCTCCAAACCCGCCCGTCTCATGAAGTGGCCAAAAAAAGAAGATTGTCTTTTTCTTATATTATTGATTACGGTCTGTTTCACATTTGACTCTTTCAACACCTCTACATTGTTTTTCTGACAGTCCATGGTATTCTCAGCATTCTTCTATAGAACCACATCTCTATTACCTCTAATTTCCCACTTTCTAGTTTGTTTATTGTCCAAGACTCGCACCCATATGTTAGTATAGGTATAAACTCACTCTAGTTTTCTGTTATTGATTAAGAACATGTTCGTAGTGTGGTAGTTTTGTCCGTAGATTTGTGGCTTATCATAGTCTTAGTCTTACTTTCGTTCAGCTGTGGGGAAGGAGTATTATCTTATCTGCTTATCTTCGTTCTGTTATCTCATGACCTCCATATTGAGTACATCAGAATTGTTTCACTTTTGGTCATTTCTTATGTTTCGAGGATGTTCTCTGCATAAACATTGAAAAGATATGCTGATAAGACACATCTTTGACTCATTTTTTACATCTGATGTTTCATCATCTACTCTTACGATTGCTTGTTGGTCTTGGTACAACATTTTAATGAGGCTAATTAAGTGTAGAGGAAAAATCCATGTTTCTTATACTGTTTCAAATTTTCTGATGTTGTACACAATCGAAGGCCTTACTATAATCAATGAAACATTTGTAGATGGCAATGTTAAACTCTCTACACTTCTCTATGATGTTTTGCATGTTAAAAATATCTCTGGTGTTTCTGCCTTGTATAGCACATTACTATTAAATTATTCCCTAATTTTTAAGAGCCACTAATATGTCTAATTGCATTGTCAGTGTGACAGGGATGATCAGCGTTCGAACCACAAGCAAGTTTAACTTGCACTTACAAAACTGGATAACTTGGATAGTGATAGGTCCACCACCAAGCTGCCAAAAATGATAAGTGTTACTAGCTATTAATCAAATGGTAAGACACATAGGTCTGCCTGGAATGCAGTGATGTTAACAAACTACATAGTGGGTTATAAACACAGCAACAGTATTAGACTTGAATGTGTAAATGTATAATGCACACAGATGTTGCCAACATATTTGTATGCCTGCCACAGGCTGTTGTTACAGTCACCAGCTAATATCAGTCAGCCACAAAATGAAGCCTGAGTTACCAAGTTGTTTCCTAACCTTGTGAACAGCAAACTAGAATATATTTATTATCATGTCTTAATTTAAATCAATTCCTAGTTTTAAAATTACATATTTCAATAAATCTTGCAAAATAAACAGTTTTTAATTGTTCTGCACTTGCTGTTTTCAGAGAACAGTTATAGTGTTGTGGCTAGCATACTCGTTTCCAAATTTTGGCAGTCTAATTTTGATTCTCAGTTTAGAGGTATTTTTCTACATATTTTATCCATCTCTGGAATACTGTGAATTAATATGAGAAAGTAAGGTCAGCCCAGTGCAATACTAACCACATCACACCTAGTATGATACAGCTCACACACTGAGCTCTCTATATCTCTATTTTACTTTTGTCTGTTGTTATTGGTGTCTTGCAGTGTTATTCCAGATACATTTTTTTTTGAAAACAGCAAATGTTTTGGTTACAGTTCTTTGTCTGGACAATATAAGAACAAACAGAAACACATATCAAAAATGGAAGAATTGTTTGGCAAGATTGGTAAAGTAAAACAATCATAAAGTACACCAAGTTAGAGTGAATTATCTGATGACCCTTCATGTTAAAATGTGCATGTTTTAGAGCTGTGTCACAAAAGTGCATGAACACAGGAAAAACTGATAAATTGATGCAACTCTCACCCATGTGTTGCCTGGACCTGACATGAGATTAAAGAATAATAACTGTCACATGTCATGCATGTCATAAGTGGCAACTAGGGAGGGCTGGCTACCACACTCTGAAGGTCAAAGTGATCCAATAATGCAATGCTGAATTTAAATAAGTCGGTTCGAACGGCAGAGATATCACTGCATGGTTTAAACTGATATGAAACACATTTTGTTCTTCAACTAGAACCTGCTAGTAGTCAAGAGTTTTGAGAATGCTGAAGAAGAAAGAGGCACAACTCTAAATAAATAAAAACAGAATCAAATAGTATATAGGTTACTAACTACAAGTGCAGCAGGATATCTATATGAATCATTATGCATGACATGTCCTGTACTAATGACATTTAATATTCTTTCAGTAATTCTATATGAAATACAATAATATACAATAGCTGGCCTAACAAAACAAAACAAAAAAACCCATTTATATTAATTAATTTTTTTTTATGTATTACAAGTGTGGGATTTCGACACTTCTTAGTTCTTATAACTATGGCCTCATTGGAAACTTTGCTTGCAAGTTCCAAACAAGGTCTCTTCTTCTTTAAGAAACGTTCAAACACTTATAGAGCAACCAATGGCCATTTTGGTTAAGTAAAATGCACTTACACGCACGTAAAGTAAAATGGTGGTTATATGCTGTAAAAAGAGCATATTATCACCATTAGAATAAAGGGAGAAAAAATAAACATTGCCATTGCACAGATTTATGTCCCAGCATCAACGGCAGATGGAAAATAAATTGAAGATTTTTACAATCAGCTTCAATTAGCGCTTGACAAAATCGACAAACAATACATCAAGATAATTCTAGGTGACTTCAATGCTAAAGTAGGTCAGGTCAAAAATCAACATGACTTCAACCAGGAGCACACAGCCTAGGCTGTAGGAACAATAGAGGGGAATGTTTGCTAAACATGGCAGTAATGAATACATTTTCCAAACATCACCCGAGAAGACTATACACCTGGAGGTCATTGGATGGAAAGACAAAAAGCCTAAGTGATTATATATTAATAGAACAAATTTGGAAAACAAACATCCGTAAATGCAAGACACTACCAGGCGCATGACGGTGTGTTGCTGAGGACAGAGAGGGAAGCAAATAATAGCAACACTGTTCACATTCCATGCATGTCATAAGAGGTGACTAAGGAGGTTATGGGATGGAGTTGGCTGTCCCATCTCATATGGAGTCAGTGTCCCAAAACCATGCTGAAGTCGGATGTGTCAGAATGGAGGAGAAAGGGCAGACAAAGAAAACTATGGCCTGATGACATTACAGACAACATGAATACAATGAAGGAAAATGTAAGCCGCATGACCCAAGACAGAGAGGGGTTCAAGGAGTTCATTTTGAAGACAACGTTCTGGAATACATCATATGATAAAATGCGCCTCATATGCACTTATGAAATGAGGTACACTCATTTCAACTGCAGACATTAGTCCAATTTGATTATATCAAAGCTTTACAATGATCAGAAAAATAGTGGAGGCTTCAGTTCTTGTATTCCAATCACCAAGATCTCCATTATGTATAATCTTTGTGAATGGTTATGGAGACATGATTTCTTCTTATAAAGCAGCAACAAAGTCTCCCCATTATGCTTAGTCTGCAGTTAACCTTTGTAACCTATTATTGTTTGTCCTATTTCAGTTTTTTGTCATGTTATTTGATTATTCTCTTTTTCCTTCTTTCTATCATTCATAGCACAGGAGTTACCATCTGAGGACAGGTTAGATCAGATTCTAGCTTCAGTTTATTATTATAGGGTAACAGTAAAGGTAAGTCGCATGGCAGCAACCTGTCCAACTAGTTCAGGATGAAGATAATTCGTCATCGTTACTAGGCTGCAGTAACTATTAGATAAGGCGGCAAGTACCTTTCTTTTATCTGGATGTGGGTGCATGTATACTAACTCTGCTATAATTAATTATTCAACTAAACACTTGCTCAGTGACAGATCTTCTGCATTATTTCTCAAACTCCTGTAAACTATCAGGATGTACTCAGGAGAACGGAACACACTGTGTCATAGTGCACAGCTTTGCTGTGATATTTGTGCCTTTTAACCTGACTCATCAGACTTCAAGGTTACTTTGACCATATATGAGATGGGGCAGCCAATTTTTCAAAATATGACCTCCTTAATCGCCTCTTATGATGTGCATGGAAGGTAACCAGTGTTGCTATTCTTTGTTACCCTATTGGGCCTTGAAAACACTTGAGTGAAACTCAAATTCCTGCTGGTTATCAGGTATCAGGAGGTAGTCTGGAAAATGGATTGCTTCATATCATGTTTGACAGCTTGGCTGCAATATCTGCATATGTCTGAAACACTCAAATTCAGCATGACTTTTGGCTCACTTTGACTTATAGTAACGATAGCCAACTTCACCAACAATTCTCATTAGTCGCTTCTCACAACATGCACTGCAGGTCATAAAGCTGTTATTCTTTGCTGTTTTTCAGTTCCTGGCAACAAACGTGTGAGAACATATTCTGGATTATTCTTCATCTCCTTCTTTAAAATTTCAAACTCATCAGATTAGCAGGATGCAGTCCACATAACGGAAAGCAGTATGTCACAGTTTACAGCTTGGTTGTGATACATGTGCCTGTTGTCCTGATACATCCAACTACACCAGGGTTTCTGGGTCACTTCGAACCAACCCTTTATGGGATGCGACAACAAACTCCACCCCAAAAACCTCCTCTAACTGCATGCATGCATCACTATTCTATGCTCCTATTTTGGGCCCAGTAACAACAAGGGCAAAAATATATTCAAATAGTGGACATCTGGAAAAATCTAAACATAGAAAAAAGATTTGCATCACAAAAACATAAATTGGCAAGAATACATATTTTAGGCAAATAAAAGACACAATAGAGTATAAAGATTAATTTTGGAATGACAGTTTTCAGGGGGAAAAAGACAGGTAAAATTGTTAGTGAAATTATGATATTAAGAAACTCTAAAATATTACATTTTTACAATATATTATATTATATATATTACAATATTACATCTTATTATATATACTGTGTAAAGATGTTACAATATACAGAATGAATAAGCAATCCATGTATTATGAAAAGTTCGATAATCATACTAAACTTGATCACAAATTCCAGTATCTATTATCAGATCAGTTAATATTAAATGTGTCATATGTTTTGGTATACCATACATTCAATACAGACAAGTAAAGCTCACAACCCTAAAAGATCTATTAAAATGACTATCTGAGAAGCTGTTGACGATATCCATTACTGTTGAGTGTATCTAATTTTGGCAGAAAGCCATTCTTTAAATAGTCACTGTACCTTGGTATGTAATAGGTTGTATTCATTGAAACATTTATTTTTGTAGGCAGGATAAAAATGCCAAGACCATACCTAACAAAATAACACAACTGTACTGTCTGAGAACATTTCAAATTAAGTGAGATCAAGATTATGAGCAGTCACCCATGTATTATCAGAGCCCTCGAGGGGAGCACAGAATAATAATGTGACATATTAAGCATGACATAAGAGGATTTATGTGTGAAATTTGTAATCCCATTTTGTACACAATTAAAATTGAAATATTGCTAAATATGTATGCATTGGACCAAATAATACAAATATCCAGGTACACCCATTTTGCTAGAAACTAATAGCACAACATTTCTCTTACTCTTATTCCTTCCCTATGGAACATAGGACTATAGCCACACAACATACATAAGCTAGAAAAGATCACAAAAAGAAATAAAATTGGTTCTTCTGTGTTCACTTGCAATTAACCAGCACAGAGTTCTTGTACGATTTGAGCTAGAGAACATGAATATACAATGGCATTGGGTCAAAGGGCATGAGCCCAAAGGCAGCTGAATCAGCAACCAGAATATAAATATATATTGTGTTGATAGTTTACAGCAAAAGCTGCAATAGTTGCACCTTTATCAAATTAGTCCCTTTTTTTAATACCCAGTACAGCCGAAGATGGAAGGACAGAGCCATTGGTGCACATAAAATGGCGACACAGATCATTTCCTTTTTCTGGGCTACATAATGCTGGAAATCTAGTTGGACCATTGTCCTGCTACAAGAGAGTACCAGTGGGAGTTTGAGAATGAACACTGAAGAAGAATGCTCAGTGCTGGATGATGTCAGGAAAATGCTTCTCCCTCTGAGGTCAGGTAAATATAACACCTTATATGGAACAAAACAACAGCTCACAAACACATGCATATATCACACTGTGGTTATTGGGTCAAGGAGCATTAACCCATGGATCGCTGGATCAGCAACCAACCAACTATCAAATTAGACTCACTATTTACTTTTTAAGCTTGAATTATAAGCAAAGGAGTGATGGATCCTTTTCTACAGAGGGAAAGTTTTTCCAGAGATTTATTTCATACCTAGAAGGCTTCAACTATCAGTGGTGTACAATATCCTAGGAAGCAGCTTCCTACTCTTCCAAGGGATCAAATAATTGTATAGATAAGTACTGTGAGGCTTCCACAAGATGCAAATCTCACTACATATCCATGGCATCTACTAGAGGTTTTCACTATGGTTGTCCTGAGACTTTCAGTCCTTTTGCATGCTGCCCATTAAGCTCTATCAACTTCCATATGAGCTTCATCAAAATATAGTTCGTTATTTTTCAAGACACAAAATTACAAATGACACATTTCAAGAAAGAAGACATTTACATCACAGCAAATAAAGAAGAGCCACACGCCCTTATGTTGCCAGGACTCAAGAGGTGAGCAAAGAATAGCCACACTGTTTACCTCCCATACATTTCATAAGAGGCGACTAAGGAGGTTATGCGATGAAGTTGGCTGTCCCATCCAATATTGGGTCAAAGCGACCCAAAGCCATGTTGAAGTTAGATGTGCCAGGCCCGAAAGGTGCAGAGATCGCAGCAATGCTGTAAGCCACGATACAATACAAATATCATTCTCCTTACTACAATCTGCTGACTTACAAATAACAGCCAACCTTCAATTTGGAGATGGCACTTGCTAATAATGATGTAGTGCACTGTATAGTTTCTTTCCAGTTTGAATTCAAACTCCACCCGTATGTCAGGGCCTGAAAGAGGAGCAAAGAATCTCAACAACACTACCTGCCATGCATGTCGTAAAATATAACTAAGGAGGTTTTGGGAATGGAGTTCACCATCCCATCCATTTTTTTAATGGTCAAATTGACCCAGGTAGCCATGCTGAAGTCAGATGTGTCAGGCTGAAAGGTGCAGATATTGCAGCAATGCTGTAAAACATGACACAACACATTCTGTTCTTCTGACTACATCCTGCTCAAATTATGCAGTTTGAGAGCGAATAAAAAGAATCCAAACTCTAATTCTACCGAAGGGTAAAGCTATAGAGTAAAGCTTAGTAAAGAACCTTATCAATAAGTGAAAAGGGGGAGGGGGGGCAAGTCCAAAGACGATAGCACTGTTACATTATACAACAAAAGTTAGTTCATACAATGAGATTTAATTAACCGCAATCTTTGCAAGGAAGACTGATTATATCCTGTCTTATCTGTATGTGAAATTAACACCACAAAATAGTGATAAAACACAGTATGTTTATATAGGGATACGGGTAGATAAACAAGTAAAAAAATGAATAAGTGCAGATGGGGTTTTGTTGCCATCAAGTATGACAGGAAAGTGCATGAGAAATCATTTGCACACTCCATGACAATATTGAGAATGGAAATGGAAACAGAAGCAGTAATCACGGCACTTGATTTTGGACAAATACAAAAACACACTGTGATACTCTAGGACTCCAGAGTATCCTGCATAACACAGAAAGGTTTATGTTAAGAAAAGAATGGGTTACATTATCATCATCATTAAGTCCCATCTCCACAACGAGAGTGGCTGCAACAGACCTCCAACATCTCATTTTGGTGGTGCACTCTGCTAGACAGTTCATCTCATAATGTTATTCTCCCACTTGTATTTATGCTTCCCTCTTGCTTGCCTCCCCTCGATTTTACCCTTAAGTAAAGTCTTCAACAAGGTGACATGTCTTTTAATATGTCCAAAATATTTTATTTGTTTGATCTTTATTTCCTTTAATAATTCTTTCTTCATACAAAGTATTGTTAGAACCTCTTTGTTTGTTTTCACTCTTTCTATGATGTTCTCCCTATTCTTCTATAACCCACATCTCAAAGATATAAATTCTGTCTCCTTATTGGATCACATTACTGAACATATGAAGTATTACATGGATATACTGTACTGCCCTGGTCTTGAAGGAACAAAAATGCCAAAGTAAGAGCAGACTTATTGGTGGGCAATCTTGTGCTTGATGCCACAGTATTGAAAAGAGATAGGGCCAATCTAATAGGGCAATCATTGATTTACTACAGAGTAAAAATGATGATACTAGAGACGATTATTGAGCATACTATACAAAGAATGGCAGAATTGGGGATGACCAGGGATGAGAGGAGAAAGTGTGTATTCACTGGAAAAATCTGAAGATTACATGATCAACATCTGAGTGGAACTTTACATCTGCATACTCTTGGATAACTGCTGCAATGGAGAGCAGAGCCCTAATGGGAATTTCCTGTATGCTGATTTCTAAATCAAGAAGGGATAGGAGTTATATATGCCTATTTGTTAGTGGCCACAAATTCAAGCCTGGAGATGTGAATAGTATACATAATGTACTTAAATCACCAGTGTGTAGTTAGGGTCCAAAAGAAGAGCAAAGAATAGTAACATTATGACCAGTTATGCATGTCATAAAAGAAGACTAAGAAAGAATGGCATGGTGCTGGCAATCTCATACTATAGAAGGTGATTAGAAGTTGCTACAGGTGGATCCCTTTTTCATCAGATATCATCAGAGTTGTACGAAAGGAAGGTGATACCACAGTATATATAATTTATCCAGGACTGCCATAGAGTTTGCCTCTTTTCCCAGTACTGTTCAATGTCTACACAGTAATGATGAAACAGCAATTGACTGGTAACGTCAGAACATTATACTTTGCTGATGATATTCTATTGCACATGTAGGGAAAGAACCGGCATGCCATTACAAAAGGAACTAGATCGATTGGAATCCTGGTGTTCGAAGATTGGCATCATGCGATGATCAACCAGAAGAAGACTGCTCTCACTTGGTTCTCGCTAAACAATTGCATCATCAGCATAGAAACTCCAGCAGTGAAATTTAATGAGATCTACATTTTTCGAATACCTTCATTGCGTTATCTCGTATTGACTTTTGATTGCAACTTTGCTTCAAAGAACATGTTGACTGTGTCCTACCCAAAGCCTGCAAATGTCTATCGACATTGCGATTAATGGAAGTTTCTGACATTCCACAACATCTACTCACACTGTTATATCAGGGACTTGTTGTTTCTAGTATGGAATATACTTGTGTCATATTTACAGTCGCCTGTGTGTTCCCGGGGCCCAAATGGGAGCAAAGAATAGCAACACTGTTTACCTTCCACGCATGTCGTAAAAGGCGACTAAGGAGGTTATGGGATGGAGTTGGCTGTCTCATCCCATATAGGGTCAGTGACCCAAAGCCATGCTGAAGTCGGATGTGTCAGGCCGAAATGCGCGGATATCGCAGCAATGCTGTAAACCATGACACAACGCATTCCTTTCTCTGGACTACATCCTGCTAATCTGCAGGAGTTTGAGAATGAACGCAGAAGAAGAAGATATTCACAGTTAGTGATACATACCAGTAGATTGTCAGAATGGACAAAATTCAGAATGAGGCCATGCATAATATCTTGGGATGTACCAAGAATACACCCTGTGTGACAATTACATTTTTCCTTAATTTCCTGACTGTAGCAGTCAGTATAAAGATGTGGCAAGATCTGGAAATCTTAAAACCAGTGCCAATACACTTCACCCATTACATCCAGATCTCAATAAGGTGAAAGGCTCCAGGTTCAAAAGGAATAGATCATGGTTGAGGCAGGCAGAAGATATCAGACAAGTATGTGACCCTACTTGCACTGATCCTATGGAGGAGTGGATACCCACTCTACCTGTATTATGTGGTACCTTCTCTGTAGTCATCACACTCGACAGAAATAGCAAAGGCAAAAATCCAATGGTGGTGGGTGCAGATGTCAGAGCACTCATTGACAATAATCTGAAGAAAATTGTGTAATAATCTACAATGATGAGTCAGTCATTCATCATCAAAGAAAACTGGTAAAACTATCAAAGAATCCAGTGGTGCCTTTCCTACAAACATGAGCAGTCTTACGATTGAAATAACTGCAACGGAGACACTATCATGACTGATGTCATAGGACTATTCTCATGCATGCATACTTAGTGACTCTGATCTGTAAAGTTAAAGCAAGAGTTGTCCGCCGTCAATGGGTGGGGTTATTGACACAATATATGATCATAAAGATTACCTTTATATTCATGCCAGGACATACGGTATTGCGGGCAATGAGCGAGCCAATACACTGGCGAGCATGACCATAGTGTCAATGAATGGATAGATCTGACATGGTTAATGTGCTAAGGGACTTCATCCACTCAGAAGATTTTCATAAGTGTGAATCATGGTCATTCTCAAGACTGCGTAAAATTTGTGTAGTGTCATCAGTTTTTTTGAAGATTGGAACAGCAGGTAAAGAGAAACATGCCGCATCCTATATAGGGTCAAATTGTCTCAGAAGTATTGCAGAAGTTGAATGTCTCAGGCATAAAGGTGCAGATACTGCAGCTAAGCTTTACATCATGACTCACCACTCAATTTTCACTACATCCTGTTACTGGCAGGAGTATGAGAACAAATGCAGAAGAAGAATATACCCTGGTACATAAACAAATACAAGCATATTGTACTAGACAAAGCATATTCTACTAGACACTGTCAGGAAAAAAATTAGAGGGGAAAATATAAAGAGGGTGATAGTGAGAAAGCTAATAACATAAGGAAACAATTTAATTAACAGGCTTCCACAATAGATGGATATGTTGGGCCATTGGTACAAATCAAACAGTGATACAATGTATTTCCATTCTTTGGACTATATCCTGCTGGAAATTTAGTAGGATAATTGTCTTGCTATAAGGGTGATGAAGTTTTACAAACCACTGAAAACACATAAAGACACACACAAAATGATGTTTCAATCTTTATCCAGAACACAAAATGCCATGAATATTGTATGAGGTCAATAACGAGGTTTAGTGATGGAGTTAACTTTCCCACACTATAAGTCAGTGACCCAAAAAACCATATTGAAGTTAGACGTGTCAGCTAACCAGCACAGATAACACAATCAATCTGTACACATTGACAGCACATTCTGTTCTCAGAAAACAGCAGAAATTTCAAAAAGAATGCAGAAGAATTTAAAAAATAAACATTATATTACATTTATTATCCTTCATGCTGTATTAAGTCCGGCATCTGCATTTTGCTTTCTAGCTAATGTACAGTGAAGAGAGTAAAACAGAATTCACAGTATTGAAACTTCAAGTCAACAAGATACTTCCTCCTTTATTTCCTGTTGCATTTGTGAAACAATTTCATGAGTCTGTGTTTTACGGATATGATTCTATATCAGGAATGGGCAAAATAGGACCTGTGACTAAATCTGACCGTTCAAACTATTTCTGCTGGTCCAACCAGGTTGATTTAAAATTATTATATGCGCTGGCCCCTGAGCTCAGAAAACACTACATGAAACTTAAGATTATAATAAAGAGGGAAAAAAACCTGCCCATTTAGCCCACAGACCCAAAAAAGATTGCCATCTTCTGCTGTAATAATATTCCTTGCCCAATTGCATATTCTTCTTCAGAGTTCTATCTAAAACCCTGCAGATTAACACCAAGTAGTCAGAGAAACAGAATGCATTGTATCACACTTTACAGTTTGACTGAAATATCTGCACTTTTTGGCCTGGCATATCTGACTTCAGTTTGACTTCTGGATCACTTAGACCAGTGTTTCCCAACCTTTTTTTTTTACCAGGCCCCATCTAGGTCTTTTTTAAATTATGATCTCCACCTATGTAACATATGCATATTTATTTATATTCAAAAACTGAATTATTCCCTTAATGAAACCTAATTATAACTTGTTGAGGGCACAAGACTTAGGTTTTAGAAAGAAATCACTAGAAAACTATTATGAAAAAAAACAGTAAGTAAATATTCAAAACACATAATAGACAACTAAAACTCATGTACAAAATAATTTTTTTTCAAACTGCCCCCCTGTGGGGCATATATTGGAAAAAACTGACTTAGACCATCTACTATGTGATAGGACAACAAAACCCACCCTTAAGACTACTTAAATAAATAATTATAGCTTATCCTGTATAGGACTATTCTCTCTGATTTTTTTCCTCATATGAAGAAATCTGAAGATGGCTGAGCAGTGAATATTTTTGTGTGACAGGACAGAAGGGTCATAGATACCGGATTTACTTCTTCTTATGGTCCATGCTGTGTGGCTTTGGTTATCATGTCTTTCCACTGCCTTCTATTTCATGTGCTGTCAATCATTTCCAATACCAATGTTCTCCCATGCCACAATGCTAGGCTGTCAAGCATCTTCTCTAACTCTCCTGCTATTGCCAATTACAATTATTTGTACTACCTAAAAAAAAATATCATTTGTTCGTCCTTTATGTGCATGGGGTGTTACATTTCATGAGCAGTACAGCAGTACCTTCTAAATGTGCAATCCACTCATCCATGCATGCTAGAGGGAATATTGCTATTCATCTGTTGCTGATTTTAGACACAGTTAATACCTCAAATTGTACAAAGTGAATGGTCAGTTTTCAAAATGCAAACTAATTCTATCAGTTTGAGTTTGTGAATCACTGTCTCCTGTACCCGCTGAGCTGATATCTCATACAACATGCATGATCGTCTCAGTGTCGCTATCTTTTACTCCCTTTTCAGACGTCAGCATCATATGGAAAAAAGCATGTGTGACATGAAAGTATGTAACAACAATCTCAACTTATTTTATGCCAATGTCCCACTGACTGCACGTAAGCCATGAGGTCATATAGGCTATGTGGTCAAAGTTAGGAAAAATGCAAATTGAATACTTTCAAATGATTTTATGAAAATAGACAGCCACTACTAGCATTAAAATGAGTACCAGGTGGCACAAAAAATTGAAGAAGACCATGAGAAACTCTTCACAGAACAACATCAAAGAGAGTATGACTATGGGTCTCAATAACATACAAAAATATAACTAAGTTAACTAGGGCAGTTATGAATACACAACAAAGTGATGAGGAGCCTGAAGGAGACAATGTTCATGTTCAGAGAAGTATACAAATGGGAGTGATCTAGAAATAGGGAAGAAAATGCCTCCTCTCTAGAAAGATCCAAATAATGCACTACTAAAAAATGACTGGTACACTTTATTTCATTTAGTGTTACTTGTAGTTCGTCGTAGAAATAATCTATCTTCTGCTCCTTTGCCGCTGTTGTTGGAGCATACAATTATCTGAATTATTGAAATATTTTTCTTTTTTCCTTGTAATCTGAATGTTATTATGTTATTACTTGCTGGAGAGTAACCTATCATTGTTGATTTTATTAATTTAGATAGATAGAAATCGACTCCTTTTTGTCCACCTTTATCATCCCCCTCAAATACACATAATTCTCCCGTTTGAGTTGTAAGATGCCCTTTATTAGGCCATCTGTGCCTAAACACCTGTGAAAAAATTCATGATTGTCACTGCATGTTTTGCTTTATACTGTATTTTTGTCTTCTAATGGATGATCCCATGGTTGGTTGGTTGTTGATCCAGCGGTCCATGGGCTCATGCCCTTTGACCCAATTTTTTGCTAGGGAAGTCTGTGGATTTTCGTCCCACCCCGGGACAGAGCCAGAGAAAAACTATCACACTACTAGGAAGGTAGGTTTCAACCTATGAACTGCTCCGAGGCACTGCAGCCAAGATAGGGTTCACTGTGCTCATTCCCCGCCACCAATTGACTACTGGTTATGCCGAACTTCTCTATTGCTCCAGGCATGCAACCAAATGTTCAAGTCAAAAGGATCGTCACGTCCTGAGTCAGTGTGCCTCTATGATGGGCCTCAGCCATAGGAAAAACAGTGATGTCAGTTTCCTCCTCCCCACCGCTGCGCAGCAAATCTCTAGCTCTCTCCCAACCACAGAGGGTGCATACATAAACAAATAAAGAAAAAGAAAACAACATGGCATAAAATACATTGTAACAAAAAATTAAAAGTATGAGAGGCATAATTGTATAGATGACATGCCATGAAGCTTCTATAATAGATAACCTCAATATAACGGCATGTCATCTACTTAGGTTTTTCTGTTGCATGGGTGGTTTGTCTGATGGGCCATTGGTGAGACCCACAGACGCAAACCATGCGTGGATGATCCCATGAGTGATGGAGATATGCAGACCAATGGATATTGCACCTTTGTTCTTTAGTGACACATTCCTAGGTGGCGAGGAATAACAGACATGCCATCACTGTAAATGAGTCAACAAATCTGACAGAAACCTCTGTGTACTGTAATCGCTTTGGATAATCCATAATCACCATTTGTACTATCTCTGAAATGTTTTGAATATCAAGTGGCAGGATAAAGTTAGTTACCACCACAGAAGCCTGCACAGGGCCAAGCTTCCAACAATAATCTCCATGCTCAGTCACAGAAAACTCTAATGGTTTGGTGACATTTAGAAGATAAATTAACAACAGAGTGGTAGAAGAAGAGGAAGACCAAAGTTGTGATACAAAGACTTATTAATACATCAATGAATGCCTTTGTCATTGCTTCTGGAAACTTGGAAAGCTGGTGGAAGATAGCATCACATCAAATAATGGTACTGGGGCATTTGAAAATACATACTGAACCGAAGAAATCTCAGATGCAAGGGGCAGCAACACAGCAAATAAATATTCACATTCTTCTTCTGTAACAGATCAAATTTATCATGGATTGGCAGATGTAACCATGAGAAGACATGTTTGACTCATGTCAGCTAACTCCATCTGATACAAACTTGCTTCATACCATCCATCAAAATGAATAGGGCCATATATATATATATTTAGAGTTAGAACCTATATGTCAAGATTAGCAGAATGTAGTCTAGAGAAAAACTTGTGTTGTGTTATGGTGTATAGCTTAGATGCCATATCTGCAGATTTTGACCTGACACATCTGACTTCGGTCACATTGACCCTCTATGATAGTCTTATGAATGGGATGGGTCAGCTAACTTCAACTCCAAAACTCCTTAGTTGCCTTGCAGGTAAAATTGTCGCTATTACTTTACTTCTCTTTCTAACCCACTGGTGTGTCAAGAAATTAGATTAATGCCAGCCTTAGACCACAGGTTTTTATTTAAATAAATAAAATATAAATGTGAGAGCCACCATCATAATTCTAAAATTAGCCTACAGATCAAAATCCTAAAATTAAATTAAAATAAATAGGCCTATGGAGACTATGGGCCTGCTGGAAATTAATAGATCGATACCAATAGATCTGCTACTTGGATTCATTAAAACAGATCCTAAGAATATAATAAATTATTATAAATATAATAATACTAGTAGTAGTTAGCTAGTTAGTCATTCACATTATAAGATATAAGATTATTATTAATAGACTGAAGTCGTGAAGAGTGACTAATGATTATATAATATTGATGATAGTATATATATACTATACTTAAGTATACTTATATACTAAAAATAACTAATCTATAGCCTGAACACGACTAACAACAGTAAGTTAGTAAATCATGCCTACACAGTCTCACACTCTTGCGTTGTCTGAGTTAGGACACATGCATACCAGTAACATACAATGTGAATTTGATTCTACCATGACTATTGTCACTATTGAGTATTGACAGCAGTTAACTTACACACTAGCCTACACCAGTCAAATTCATCAATAATAGTTAATTCAGTAATTCACTATCCGCTATCCTAATAATCACCTTCCAAGGTTTTGGTCGATGTTTTGCTTCACCCGCAGAAAATTCTTTCGTAGATTTTCTTTTTTAAACATCTTGGACACAAATGACTTTAATATGTTGATAAGTATCCATACATCTTCAAAGCCAAAACAGCTAGGCCTAATAAATAAACCCCACCGATAACAGCAGACTTGTTTGCCAATGACTAAAAAGTAGACCAGGAAGAGGAAGTTATACATATAAATGACAAATGGAACAAATAATAGTGGTTTGGATTACTCCAATAATACATATCAGCATCATTAATTGCCATCTCCGTAACGAACTTTGGCGGCAACAAACCTCCAATATTCCCTATCTAGTGTCTTGGTGGTGCAATCTGCTAGACTGTAACATGTCTCCATCTCGTGATGTTAACTCGCCCACTTGTATCTCTGTCTACCTCTTTATCGCCTAGACTTTATCTTATCCTCCAGCAGTAAGGTCTTCGACAAGGTGTCATCAATACATGTGCCTATAAGTTATATTTATGTAGACCTATTTATCCCTTTTATTGACTTCGACAGCGTGAGTAGAGGAGCACAATTTCACTATTTGAAGATTTTGGCTGTCCACAAACATTACTGAAATTAGCTACCGTTTACGAAAAAAAATATTACCACTGTCATAATAATAAGACCCATCGGGTCAAACAAGGATGTTCCAAGCCACGATACGCCCAGACCTTCCACATGGATCTCCCCTCTCACCCGTATTATTCAATGTCTACACCGTGGCAATAACACAGCAGCAGCTAGGAGGAAGAGGTAGAACAATGTCCTTTGCGGATGACATCCTGATATACAGACAGGGAAGGGATAGAACAGAAACTGTCGAATCACTGCAGAATGAGCTAGACCGTATCGCCTTCTTGTGTGACGATTCTGGGGCACTGATCAACCAAGAGAAGGCTGCGGTGACATGGTTCTCTCTTAAACAATCACATCATAAAGTCTACGACAACGATGGTAGAGATGATAGGGTAGGCGCTATGATGTAATCAGTACCTTATCCTTACAATACCTGGGCGTGAGATTTGTTCGTAGTCTGTGTTTCCGGGAACACGTTGATCGTGTTATCGCAAAGACCCGTAAAGAACTTTCAGCTCTGAGAGTGATGGCAGCGGCTGACAGTAAACAACCACAGCTCGCAATCTTATATGATGCTCTTGTTCTCCCTGTCATTGAATATGTAGGCGCCACTATCACCGCCAGTCACACATAAATTGAGAAGCTGAAAAGAATTCAAAACGAAGCGATGCGGATCATCCTTGGTTGCAGAAGGGACACATCCTGTGTGGCTATGAGATTTCTCCTTTATTTTCATATAATTGATATGTGGCGATCCCGAGCATACATCAGAGTGAGTTCTGACGTAGATCACCCACTACACAGCGAGCTCCCGCGTGTGAAGGGAAGCAAGCTCAAGAGATTCACATCATGGATGCGTCGGGCCGAGGATACCGTTAAACATATCTGCTCCCCAGAAGACATAACTCCTGGCGAGGAATGGATAACTATTCCTACGGTCTTTCAAGAGGCAGTCAAGACCGTCGTTACACTCAATAAAGACTGCAGGGAACTCAGCCCCGTGAGCGTGGATGCTGAGGTCAAAGCACTAATTTGCGAGAATACCGATGACACAGATGTTGTGATTTACACGGATAGATCGGCAATCCATCACCACCAATGCGCATGGGCCTTTACTGTCAGATCAAAATGGAGAACAGTACACGAAGGCAGTGGTGCCTTTACCGCAACAACAAGCATCCTAACAATGGAAGTATTCGCAGTAACGCAGGCGCTTACCTGGCTGAAATCGCAAGCCTATTCCCATACGTGCATACTAAGTGACTCTGAATATGATTCAGAAAGTCAAAACAGGTGATGTACGTAGGGAATGGGCGGAGTCATTTGAGAGAGCAGAAATGCGGGCATCACTACGAAGACTGACGCTTATTTGTGTCCCCAGACACGCGGGCGTGGAGGGTTACGAACCAGCCGACCATTCGCTAGCCTCGCCACCACAACAGACGGTCAGCCTATGGACCGAGCAGACATACTCATTGCTCTTCGTGAATCCTCACGAACAGAGGATTTTGAGATGGATGAACATGAGTCAATATCGAGAATGCGCGAATTGGGAGTGAGAATGGGCGTGGCCCGTAGAGAACCCCTGACAAAAATTTCAAAAAGAGCCGTGAACCAACATAGAACCGGAACCATCTGCCGTTATACCTTAAGAGATTTACTGAAGCGGAGATATGAGCACCTACGGATTTGTTCGGTGTGCGAAGAGGATAATCAAGATACCTAATACCTAAAGGATGTTCCAATACTTAGGCCTATACAGCCTCTTTTTCGGCCTGTTTTCTGTCATGCAGACAGATGTATTTAGATCAAGTGACGTAACAGGAATACAAATAAATAACAGAACAGACGATAAATGTTTCAATCTTCGGCGTTTGCAAGCCTAAACTAAGGTGCGAGACATAATGGTCAGGGGACTCCTCTATGCAGATGACTGCGCACTGTTTGATGCTGAATCTGCAGACAGTGTGCAGGTCTATTTGCTAAAGCCTGCAACCGCTTTGGCTTTACCATCAATACAAAGAACACAGAGGTCATGCTTCAACCCACGCCAAACAAACCACACTTAAATCCCCATATAGGCACTAATGATAAAAGAATAAGAGCTTCAAACAGTCAATAGTTTCACCTACCTGGGCTGCACTGTCTCACAATATGTAAACATTGGTACTAAGGTAAGCAACAGACTAGCGAAAGCTAGTGTTACATTTAGAAGACTGCGAGAAAAAACAACTCATGGGACAGAAGGGGAATAACAAATAGCACATTACTCATAGTTTACCAGGCAGCAGTAATAGCATTACTCCTTTATGCCTGTGGAATATGGACAGTGGGCCTTGTATGCCAAACACACTATAAGATTCAACCATTTCCGCCTAAGCTGATTTCGTAAGATACTCAACATCCATTGGTAGGATTTCTTCTTCTTCAGTGTACATTCTCGAACTCCTGCTGAATTCTCTTGTAGCAGGACATGTCCTACTAGATTTCCAGCAGAATGTAGTCCAGAGAATGGAAATGCGTTGTGTCGCCGTTTTATTTGCGCCAATGGCCCGACACATCCGTCTTCGGTAGCCATTGGTAGGATAAAATACTAAACAGTGAAATACTAATTAAATACTAAGTTTTGAAAGCATACACACAATGTTGATGAAGGCGCAGACACTCTGGACAGGACACACAGTCCGCATGAAAGGAAGTCTAACAACAGAGCTATTACATGGAAAACTAGACTGGATCTCGCAAATCCGGAGGGCAGAAGAAGCGTTTTAAGACAATCTTAAGACATCATAAACTCATGGGAGAATCTTGTACGAGACAGATACGACTGGCGTCGCAGAATCAAGACTGATGTAGCAGCTGCAGATCGCCTCAGACATCAAGCTGCACAACAAAAACACGCCAGAAGAAAGGTAAGAGCTATTCAATGCCCCACGTAGACAATTTCAGACGCGCATATGACTCATTAGTCACATTCTGTTACACCGCAAACATCTTCATCATCATTCCAGTTGAGCTGAATTATCATCGGCGACTTCGACGAACGGACAACAATAAGACCCATAACTCGTCAGGGTCGCAGAGGTGCTCCACTAGAGACGTCAGCACAAAAGACCCTCCAAACACCTCTGTCCTTGAAAGGAATACTAAGCGAGGACGAACAGAACAGTGTGCAGCGAAGGACAGTCACCCTCAGTTTCCTGGACGTGGAATATCCACAAGATGTGTGGGTTAGAGTATAGACAAGCAGTTAGGGTGTCAACTGAAAAACTGTTCAAACTTCAATCCTGGTTCATAGTCCGTGGTATTCCTGACAGATGCACGGTCAGTGCTTCAAGCTCTCCAGTCTGGAAAACTAACAGACTTACAAAAACTACTTAATGAACTGTGTTACCGGTATATGGTAACTATGCAGTGGATACCCTCTCAATGTAGAATACCAGAAAATACAAATGCAGACCAACTGGCTAAGGAAGGTGCTGCCGAAGACCAACTAGATGTACCAATCACCTACCTTAAGAAAAAACAGATGATCAAGTCAATAAGAAAGCCACAAGCACCAACACAAGATGACTATCACATTATGAACAGATCAAACAAGTTGTATTTCTACGTCTCAGAACGGGATACAATCGACTCCGCAGTTATACGTACACAAAGTTCGAGATTGGCAGCACGGATATGTGTACATGTGGACAGACAGTACAGAGTGACAAACATATACATCAAGAGTGTTCTGAGTATGAATCGCTGACATATTGGCCAGAGGAAACAACACTGGAATCAAAGCTCTATGGGCCCCTGTATGAACTACAAAAGACAGTAAGTTTTATTCAGAAGACAGAATTACATATATATACATGTTTCAAGTGAACGAAAGAAGAAGCACCTCTGTCCTCAAACACCTCTGACCAAACGGAGGAGTGTTGCAAAAATCATGCCTAGAACCTTTCTTAAAGCTATCAATCAATTATCTTCTTGTCCCGCTTCTTCTCCTTCGAACATCGACTGTTCCTTGCAAATAATTTTAGAAAGTGAGACGTGTCTCGTTATATGTCCAAACTAAACAGGTTTATGCCATTTAACCACTGCCAAAATTGCTTCTAGATAACTTGCAAGTTTGTTTAGTTGCTGCAGTTTGGATTGCTCTACTATACAGTTTGACGAACTGTATCAGACAGTTTCAAGTAAAATATGGAGTAAAACATGATTGTTTCTCCGCCCCATTCTTTGGAACATTCTTTATACTGGCGTGCTTCATACTTTAATGCATTGTATGTTTCTAGAACATGATCGTAGCGTGTATATTCATCCGAGCTGGGGTGAATATAATTATCTAGATTCTCGATAGATTCGACACGTCGAAGATCAACCTGGTGAGTTTAAGACACAAATCCAAGACAGTCTAAGTACTGATCAGAGAATTAGGCCTATTATTTGCGAACGATGTTGCACACGACGAGCCCACTACACTTCCTGACCAATGGCACCGGCTTGTCAAGATTATGCGATTTATTTTAATTGAAGATAATATGTAAAAGACGGGTGTACTCATACAAGGAACTGTCTCTTCTGCAGGAGTCACCACTATAAATGATGGGCAATACGAGATCGTTTTACTTTGGGCATTTATTTTGGATCCACAGTAGTCTGCAGAGATTAGCAGGTTATCATCCTCATATTTCGTTGGGCAGGTTATTTGGTGCGTATATCAGACCATCGTCTGCCAACGATACTTCTCTATTGTGTGCTGGAGAAGGGTACACGATCTAAAGGTGGCCAAAAGAAGCGCTACAAGGACTAGTTAAAGACCTCACTGAAAGCCTTTGAAATAGACCGATACATGGGAAGAACTTGCACAAAATAGATCTACATGAACTAATCACATATCATGTGCCTACCTACTTTTTCCGGAATGTAAATGTAGTTTTATATTATGTGCACCTTCATTCCTAGTGTGTTATAGTGCGCACAGTGTCGTCAATGAAATTATATCACTAGCAAACTGTGTTGCCAGAAAAAACCAAAATGGAGAATTTTAACGGAGATTCAATTATGCTACGATTTAATGCCACGAATGCTCTCGGAGGCAGTGTCGTGGCGTGGGTCAATGGTGTCCGGGGCGGAATCATAATTTTCCGCCCTTGTGACATAAAAAAAATATATGTCAGTGATTGTGAAAGACTGGACGAAAATAAATTTGCCGCCCTCCCGATGATGCCACCCGGTTTCGCTCCGCACCTCCGCCCCCCTCTCGCTACGCCACTGCTCAGGGGAGAAGGAATGATCGTCAACGTCAGGGACTGTTGCCGGATGAATCTTCTTCTTCGGCGATCATTACTCAGTCAGGTTGGGACTTCGGATTCTATGATATAGGCTGCTGTCTGTTTTAGAGTGTCCACTGTGCCATACAGTTTCTCTTCAACACTGATTGGGTGGGCCATGTATTGTTTCTCAGGTCTGCATACTGGAGACATTCTTGTAGGATATGTTCTGCTGTCATATTTGCAAGGCTGCAATGGCAGAGCCCAGTTGTACCTATTTTGAATTTGGTGTACAAATGATGTCTCATTTTGTTGTGACCAGTTCTGGGGCGCAGCAGGATAACATAGTCTCTTCTGGACAGTTGGTAATACCCGTCATCTGCATTATATTTGGGGTGGTCTTCTTTCCACTTTTTTTGTTATAGTTGCCTTTAATGATGGTCTTCACTTCTTCATAACTGACTAGATAGTCTTCATGGGGTAACTTCCCTCCTTCTTCGGCCAGTCTATCTGCAACTTCATTCCCTTCAATGTTACAGTGTGACGGTATCCACTGGATCACTACTCTTTGGAAATAATTGTACAACTGAACTAGAACTGCCCTCAATTCATTCAGGTCGGTGTTCTTGTGTAGCTTCAGTGCTGTTATGACAAAGAGTGCATCTGTTAGTAGTACAATATTCCTGTGCACTTGTTCTTTGTGTTGTAAGATAGTTTCTGCTGTTTTCTTAAGAGCTTCCATTTCAGCTTGCCTGTAGCTATGGCTAGAGTAACATCTTTCCCGTATTTTAGTCTGAGTGTCACTCCTCCACCTCCATTCTCAATAGCATTTGTGGCCGAGCCATCTTTATAGGCATGAGTCCATGCATCTTGTGGGTAATTAACTGCGATGAGTTGTTCTGTGAGACTATTTCTCTCCAATTCTGTCTGAGTTTCTTTCTTTTCTATACCTTCTATTTGTTCTTTTAGTTGTGGGAGTCTGTATGCCCAAGGGGGGATGATACTGACTGGTTGTATGGGCCTTGGTTTCGCTTGTCCTATAGTTGGTGCCTTTTGTATTTTTTTTTTTGCATTTGCTGAGAAGTTGCTCCTCTCCAGCCTGCTTTTGCCATAGCCATTAATTCTTTGGTGCATAGGATGATTCAGGAGTCTCTTGTATTTTTCTGCTTGTTGAACTACTTTCATGTCTCTTCTATCTTCCATTGACTGAAGGCCAGTTATTGTTTCTAATGTATTTATGGGTGTAGATTTCATAGATGCAGTGATAATAAGTGTAGCGTGATTCTGGGTTTTGTTTATTTTGTTGAATTGCGTTTTAGATGCTGTGGCCCAGGCTGCGATGCCATACTCTAGTACTGGCCTAACTCTACCTGTGTATAGCCTTTTCAAGATTTTGCTGTCCGCTCCCCAGTTTGTGCCTGCTAACATTTTCATTATTGCCATTCTATTTCTGGCTCGTTTCTCTGCTTTTTCTGTCTGTTTTGCCCATGTCATTCTAGAGTCAATGGTAATTCATAGTTATATTGGGTTCTGCTCTAGTGGGAGTACGTAATTGTTTATTTTTAGTGTTGTTTTCTGTACCTTGTTGGATAGTGTGAATATTGTGTGTGGTTTTCTTTTCATTAATGGTAAGCAACCATTTCTTGGTCCAGCTTTCTAGTTTGTGCAGTGCCCCTTTAATTCTATTTTTTGCAACTGCTATTGTCACCCCTCCTGTCCACAAGGCCAGGTCATCTGCATACATTGCAGAGTGTACCCCAGTTGGTATGCCCTCCATAATATCATTTATGTAAATTAAGAAGAGTGTAGGGGATAGCACATCTCCTTGCGGGACACCTTGTTCTAGTATTCTCTTCCTGCTACGTTTTCCCTGTACTTGCACTCTAGCTGTTCTTTTTTCCATGTAGTTGCATATCCAGTTATATAAGTGTCCTCTGATTCCTAGTCTAAGGAGCTTGTTCTTGAGTCCATCTTTCCAAACTTTGTCAAATGCCTTCTCCATGTCAACCCACACTGCAAGCGTGTGTTTTTTTTCTTGGTATGCGTCTTCAATCTCTTGGGCTATGTAGGCGACCTGGTCTTCTGTTGATCTGTGTTGTCGGAAGCCGCTCTGTTGTGCTGCTATGAGTTGTTTTCCTTCCAAGTGCCACATGAGTCTTCTGTTGACAATTTTCTCCATTAATTTGCCCATACAGCTGAGGAGACTCACAGGTCTATAACTACTTAGGTCGAGTTTGTCTTTGCCTTGCTTTAAAATGGGTACCATGATAGCTTCTTTCCATGCGGTGGACACCTGTCCTGTTCTCCAGCTAGTGTTTACTATGTTTAGAAGTTTTCTCTTTGCTCTAGGCCCCAGTTTCATAAGCATCTCATTGGTAACCCCATCTTTACCTGGTGACTTCTTGAGTTTGAGGTTCTGTAGTGCTTCTTCTAGTTCAGTTTCCGTAAATTTTGCCAACATTTGCTCTTCTATCACCATAGGCATATCCTTTAGTCCATGGATTTCATTCTTGACTTCTTTTTTTCTTTCTTTTGGTATGTTTATCTGGCTCACAGTTGCATAATTTTTAATGAAAATGTTTGCTGCTGCTTTTCACGTGTGCATTTTGTTATTATATTAAAGTGTTATTGGAGGTCGTCTACTGTTTTCATCACGCAATGCCTTGGCAAGTTTCCAGAGTTTGTTTCCATCTTTGTCCATGTTACGGCTCGCGGTTTTTTCGATCCATCTTCTCCTTGCTGATGTTTTTACCTCTCTCTTGTATTTAGCTGAGGCTGCCTTGAGAACTATATTGCTTTCTGTACTCTGCTCTGTTTCTGCTAATTCTCTGGCCATATTCAGGTCTTCTTCAAGCTTTTGTATTTCTTTGGACCAGTACGGTTTGTAGTTTTTTCTTGCCCCTCTTGGTATTGCTTATTTTACTGCCCTAAGTATTGCCTCAGTTAGCTTTAGCTTTTCCGTCATGTTCTTTATTTTTTTGATTGGTGTTGATAGGCTCACTATATGCATCTGAGAGTTTTGCAAATTTGTCCCAGTCTGCTCTCTTATAGTTCCAGCGGGGAAGAGGTTTCTGCTCTTCCTGTGTGTAGTTGAGGTTGATAGTAAGTTTTATTGGTTTGTGGTCACTGTCCCCTAACTGGTTCATAACTATTCTACATATTTTATGGGATAAATCGCCAGTGGCAATTTTCCACAACCTTTCCACAACCTTCCATTTCGTGTGCTGTCAATCATTTCCGATACCGATGTTGTCCCATGTCACAATGCTAGATTGTCAAACATCTTCTTTCTTGGTCCTCCCTTACTCCTCTTGATCTTCGGCTTGTCTGTTGTTACAATGTGTTCATCTTTTCCTCTTCTCATGATATGTCCAAAAAATACAGACTGTGTCTTTCTGATGCGGGTAAGGAGCTCTTTTTTTGAATTAACTTCATTCCAGATATCTAATTACGCGTTTTATTTGTCTATGGTGTTCTTCTGTAAAACCACATATCTGACGTCAGTTTTTAATATTATCAATCCACACTTTCCTCTGACATATTCTTCTTTCACCTTCAACAGTTCCCTGCAAGATATTTTTGGAAAGAGAATCTTGCATTATAACCACACACATTTGCGACGCCTCATCACATTTATTTTGTTCTATATAGTTTCTCTCCCTTTCTCATCTCAAAGATATATTACATTTTGTCGGACATTTACTGACATTTTGGTTATACACATGATATACTTCATATTTGGAAAATTTGCATTTGCCAGGACAATTCTACATTCGACTTCTTTAATGATGATGATGATGTTGTTCCTCCTTCGCAAGCGAAGATGAGCATGGCATGAAAAAAAAACAACATTAAATGCGATGAAAAGAATATATATATTATAATTAAAATTAGTAATTAACTAATTTAGTTTGTGAGTTCGTAGATGCCCGATGAGTCCGATTCGAAATGCACGGAAAGTTCTATTGCAGTGCATGCAGGAGTGCTGAAGGTTCGGGGTAGGAGAATTTACGGATTTGTTCTTCCACATCTTGCGCTTGTGGATTTCCCGCAGTGTTCTTTCTTTTTCAAATTTCGTGATGCCAGCAGTGATCTGAGTGTGCCAGGCTGAGCGATCAAGTGCTGTAGTCTCACAGGAGCTAGGATCGATGCTGCAGTTCTTGAGAGATCTTTTAAGGTGATCATTGAAGCGCTTTTTCTGCCATCCACTTGAACATTTACCGTCGCACAATTCCCCATAGAATAATATCTTTGGAAGGCGCTTGTCTGGCATACGGACAATGTGGCCAGTCCAACGGAGTTGGGACCTAGTCAGCATTGCATGGATGCTTTGCATACGGGACTTCTGAAGAATTTCCATATCTGGTACACGATCCTGCTAATGTACTCCCATGAGGTTTCTTAGGCACCGAAGATGAAAAGAGTTAAACTGTCGAGCGTGTCTCGCATATACAGTTCAGGATGACGCAGCATAAAGCAGTGTTGGTAGAACCACTACACGATACACGTCCAACTTAGTTGTCAGACTGAGACCACGCCTGATCCAGACGTTGGCACGAAGGTTCCCGAATGCTGCACTGGCACGAGCAATACGCAGGGCAACATCCTCATCAATATTCGCAGTTTGTGATAGTGTGCTGCCAAGATAATGATGAAAGCTATGACGTGCGCTATGGAAATTGGATTAAAGTGAGGGAAATTCGCGCACTGTCGTCAACCTCACTCTCTCGCCCCTACACATATGGTCTCAGTGGCAAGACGAGTCAAGACGACTGAGTGTGTGTCGGGGTGCAGTAGATGACCAGGGTGCCTTACACTGTCTCACCGTGCTCTTTGACGCTCTACGACGCTAGCTGAATGACGCCTTTCTGCCCAGTGGCCCATGTTAGTTGAGATCCTTTACGCAGTACGCCGCATCCAGACTTTACATGCTAGGCAGACATGGGCCCATACATCAGAGGCTATGGGCACAGATCCCATTTGCCGCCTTCACTGATTTAACACACCGAAGCGGTTTCAGAGGTGTGGTTGCTGTTGCATGCTTACAGCTATTATGCTCCACTCGTGAAGGCTAGATAGAAGAATAGTTGAAGGAGGTAGAGTTTGGGGCTATAGCACTTGAAGACGCCTCTGTAATATATCTTCCATCTCATGTTATTAGTGTACCTAAATATTTGACTTGCTTCAGACTGATAACATCTACTTTGAATATCGAAAATATCGTAATATTAGATAATAATAAATTCATTTATACAGTTGCGATTATTTCGAGTTAAAATTAAATAATAATGAAGAAAAAAAGAACATATTAAAAGTATTTAACATAATTGTTATAAAGTTGCACTAAAATGTTATTTAAGTAATATTTATCCCAAGTATTTGAGGCAAAAAAAAAATTGGCTGCCCTATTTTTTTAAAACCATCAGTGGCAACCATGATCTTCAATCTTTGGAGTTATTTTTCGGCCGCTATTTTGTTTCCTCTTTCATATTTAGGTCTTTAGAGTTAGCAAGCATGGCTGACACCCAAACAATTGTAAACGATGTTCTACAAGACACCAAGGAAGCGAAGTTCAAAAGTATACAAGTAGACAATGTTGAGTTGATTGAATTGGATGAAGGCAACCTGCTTGCATCAAATGAAAATAAATTAGACACACATCGGTTTAGGTGAGAATAGCTTTTTTTGCTGGTAATTTTATTGTGTGGTGAGGCATGTTGTATGTCTCTTTTTATTTCTAATTTCTACGCTTCTGCTCTTTTGTGATTATTACCGAACATGTTAGGTGGTCACTACCATGGTAAGCCAGTGTAGCCCACATCGTTTCCATTTCACCATGAGACAACACTAGTGCAAGGTTGATGTTTGAATCTGAGTCTGTCTCTTTGGTAGCCAACCTGGTCATTCTGTCACAATTAAGAATATAGTGTTGATCAGTCTCTGGCAGGGCCTTGCATAGTGCCATTCCCTTTGTTGCTGTTTGGGTTTCCCCAGGGGATATTTCGAAAATTGAAGTCTCTGCACACTAATAGAAAATCTCCTGGGAGGTCTTCCAACTCATTAAGAAAATTCGGTAGATCTTGCTTTCTGGCGTCTATAAATAGCACACTGTTTACATTATTAAGTAGGCGAGGTCACGGAGTTCCGCTAGAAAAACTGTCTGCCAATGATATGCCGCGCGCAGTGACGTCAAGCGACTGTATGCGCGGCGGACATTTTACAAAAATATTTTATAGATTTGACTAGTGGAAATCCATGGAAATCGCCTAATCAACAATGCAAACAGTGTGAAATGAGTAAAATGAAGCACTTACCTTATTCACCGTGGATAAACTCTCAGTAAACCATGCATTATTTATAATACAAATCTCAAATATTACACAGCACAAATCACAAGCTCGGCGCAATCCACGTATCTACGGTCATGGTGGAATTTGACCTAGTTTTGAGGTATTCCCCAAAGCTGTAGTTGCGCAGATCCACTGTTCGCGCGGAAATGTGCCACGGCGTGCGAGAGGTTATGATATCACGGTTCGCGCGGGAATCGTTTTGGAGTTAGTTAGGTTGTGTGTGGTTTTAAGTAAAATAAAGGAGATAAAAAATAATAAAAAAGGAGAGGGTGGGGTGGTATAAAAAAAAGGGGGGGGAATACATGGCATATGAAAGTATAAAATGGGGGGGTTGAGGGGGGTCTCCCCCCTCATGACATATGAAAGCCCCAAAAGGGGGGGGGGGTTGAGGGGGGTCTTCCCCCCTCATGACATTTGAAAGTCCAAAAAAGGGGGGGGGGGTTGAGGTGGGTCTCCCCCCTCATGACATTTGAAAGTCCAAAAGGTGGGGTTGAGGGGGGTCTCCCCCCTCATGGCATTTGAATGTCCAGTTTTTATTTCAAATTATAAAATTATTGAAAAAAAACACGAAAGAAAGCACTCAAATCTGGTGCTTTATGATGAAAAGAGTTGGCAACACTGGGCGAGGCGTGATCAGAAACCAGCAAAAGCCCGCACATTTCAACAAAGTGGAATGGTGCTCATGGTTTGTGTTATTCTTATGATTTGAGATTTATATTATAATTAATGCATGGTTTGCGGAGAATTTATCCGGTGAATAAGGTAAGTGCTTCATTTTACCCATTTCACACTGTTTACATTTTTAATTAGGCGACTGCAGATTTCCGCTAGTGAAATCTCTGCTCAAATCGATCAAATCTTTAAAAAAAAAAATGTCCGCCACGCACAAAATCGCTTGCCGTTCGTTGGGTGTGTGACGTCATTGCACGCAGGTTTGATTGGTTGCCGGATTTTCTAGCAGAACTCAATGACGTCGCTTGTTTAAAAATGTCAACAGTGTTCTGTTTTTAGCGCAGTGACCGTAGATACAAAGATTATACCACAAGCTCTACTGTAGAAATGCGCGGATTTAAATGGTTTCCGATCACGCCAAGAACAGTGTTGCCAACTCATTTCATCATAAAAGCACCAGAAACGTCCATAATAAGCATCAGAAAGCATCAAATGTAGAGCGAAAAGCATCATAATGGCAACACTACTCTCTCCGTAGACCTAATTATTTTTCAAATTTTAAACACCACAGGCCCCTATTTTAAAAAGTTCAAATGTAATGAGGGGGGAACCCCCCCCTTTCCCTCAACATCCAGATGTAACCCCCCTCCTTTTCCTATTATTATTTAAACCACCACCTCCCCGTTTTTTAAATTATACCACCCCTCTCCCAATAATAAATATAAAACTTTCTAATAAATTATATATAAATTATTGTAAAAATAGTAACCATGTCCCCCCCCCCCCCCCTCATTTTTCATCAGTTTAAAAACCTCAGATCCACCAAACCCCAAAACGCGCAAACAATTTCGCGAGAACCGCGTCGTCACCACCTCTCGCAAACCGTGTCGCGAACTGCGGATCAACGCAAGTTAACTTTGGGGAATACCTCAGAACTAGGTCAAACTTCACAGTTGACGCCGGAAAGCAAGATGCACCGAAAATTCCAGGCTTGACACAGCGACCCAAGACAGTCTGGTCTGAGAATTGGAGGGGCGGCCAATGCAGTTGACACGAAAAGGCAGATGCATGGTGAGAGATAAAAAGATAACATACTGTGTACAATGAGAGGGCAGCACCATGTGCAAAAAGAAAGTGAAAATGTTTCAAGGAATTTGTAATTACAAGTACTGTTAGCTCAAGACAAGCTTCTAGTTACTGGTGCTGCTTACGGGCAGCGACCCAATTGTGGCGGCTCAGCCAAGAAGGCACAAATGGGACAGGGTTGCTCAGCTCGAGAACACGCATTTGTGAGCAAAGTTCACTGGCTGCGGAACACCTCGTGTGAGATTGACATGGACGACAATCTTCTTGATGAAGAGTCAATGCACACCTGTTGACAGGCTTGGAAAGCACTCTACCCAAATTAAAGGCATGACGAAAATGGATGTGCTGGACTTCGGATGTGGCCACAGTGAGCCAGCCGAAATGCAAATAACAGTTCTATTGTGGAACTAGCAGTACAACATACTGCACACTCCCAGGCGGAAATCATACAGTTTATTTGTGGTGGTTATCAGAGAGTGAACGCAGTAGAAGAAGGTTATGGAAAGTACCAGTAATAAAAATTGTCAGCCCTAACCACAAGGAGCATTTAGGTGCAAACATATTTATACAATGGTCCTTTCCTGGGAGAAGGGAAGGGTCTACATTTTTAATGCAACAAATTTGATTCCGAAATGAATTTCTCTGGCATTAAATACCAAACAACAGCCCAATGTTTATTACTTACCCCACCCGACTAAATCTGTTAATTGTGCCTTTTAACAGAATGTTCCAGGTAGTCCTTTCCGCAAGAAAATTAGGTAAAGATCACAGTATGTTCCCCCATATATATCTTTGCATTTGGGAACACTCCTTACAATGGTAGCAATGACGTAACCGGTCGAATGAAATTATAGCACAATTATAGCAGACATTTTGTAACTAGAAATGCAGTGGCAGAGTGATGGCACAAATTACCTAAAAATTCAGATCAGGTCAATTTTCTTAAAATGTGTGGATTGTAGATGATCCTTCTCCTAGGAATGGACAGTTACATTTGGCTAAGTGCATGTGGTCCTAGACCAAGCTCGAAATAGGCATTTGGTCTACTTTTCTTTAATTGCACTGCTCGTTAGTAGTTTTGAATTTTGTTTGACTGGACATGTTTTTGAGGACTGACTGGACATATGATTTGGGTCGTAGTGTGCAGACCACTGCTGTAGACAATTATATACCCAAAAAAAAGAACAAATTAATTGGTGATTTCCAAAAGTTATTAAATAGTGAAATTTGTTATAAAAGTGTGTGCTATAAAGGGATTTTTACAGTATATGGCATTGTGTAACCAGGAAGAGGTATAATTTTCTTAATCGCCTAAACTTTATTATATAAAAATATTTATATGTGCAAAATATAAATGTAATGAACTGAACAATTCCACATATCTACTTGTTAATGTATGGTTTTGTATTGTCTTCAGAAAAAATCGTGAAGATGTTCTTAGAGAAAGTACACGTGATGCAACACAAGCTCTTTTCAATACACTTTGGCAGGTTGTTACATTATATACATAAGTTCAATATCAGTGTTGATGTAGATAAAATGTCTTTATATGATTTTCTCCATTATGTTTTAGCGTTGCAATTACAAATTTGAATATTTTCTTAATAATCTCTTCTGATGTGTTTTATATGTAGGGATACATATTTATTTAATGGGAGGCATTTGATCTGTTTTGTATATGTGTTTATTAGTCATCCATGTTTTTATATTGGCTGCACTTTTTACAACCAATAAAGTTCATTTGGTTTAGCCAGCTTGAAAAAGAACTATATCAATGACCTAGAAGGAATTTGATCATAATGCCCAATGTAAAAACGTCAGGAATAAATGACCTGCTAATTAAGTGCATCAAAGCGTGTGGAAGACTTATGGAACAAGTATTCCACTATGTGAGCACTATTTGCAAAGGAAGATTATAGTTTGGATTATATTACATCAGTAATATACTGTAACTGCAAAGTCTACCTTTCCTGACAACCCACATTATGCCAATGCCTTGGTTTGGGGGTGCACCTTCAGTAGGATACAAGCCTTATCCAAGGACAAGGGAATACAACCTAAAACTGAATGGTGTGGCAGGTCAGAGCAGGACCTTAGCCTTTGTTGGCAGCTGGTCTATGTTGAGAGCACCAACATGTGGACAATTAGAACACAGCTTTGCTTACCCTGCAGCTTACCTTGTTCCAAATGTATTGGTGTTACCTTTCCTTTGGAGTTAAGAAGGTAGACAGAAAGAAGGATCATGCTGCGTGGGTGATACATGGTCTCTAAATATATCAGCTCAGGTATTGTGAGTCATGCCCATCAACACTGTAGATATCACAATAATACTATCTTCTGGAAAGACTGTGACATTACATTGTGATTTATTGTCAGCTATGAACTAAAATTATATCACTTATTTAAAAAATAATGAAAATCAATAGGTGAACTAATACTGATTGAATCTATGCTAAAAATTAGTTTGGGATCCACAAAGATATGAGTATTAGGGATGCATTTCCCTTTCAAGTTTATTGCAGAAAAAAGAGGATTGATCTGTGTAAAGTTCTTTTTGGTTTTTGCTTCTTTGAGTAAAAATGTTTTTGTGATGTACTTTAAAACAAATTATCAATTTGGAGAGAGAAACCAATTTGGGATTTGGATCATTTTTGTTTGGTGCTTCCATAATATTTTGGTTACTTTTATTCTAGAAAGTATACACAATATGAAGCAAAACCTAGTAATATTCACAGGCTGCTCTATAAGCCCTTGAAGATTAGAATCTGACAGCATAGAAAATCATGAACAGTATACTTCAAGCTGCAAACATACATTGTATACTACTTCAATACTACTCTACAGTGGACATCAGACCACACAGATATCAGCAGGAATGAAAGCATATCTCAAGACCATCAAAAGACAGAAAGCCAGGTTGTTTGACCACGTCATGAGAATGGAACCAACACAACCAGCTATTCATGCATACAACAGCAGAAGATCTGGATAGACGCATGAGGAAGACCAAGAATTAGATCAGTGGAGACAATCAAAGAAACCTTAAAGAGACACAGCCTGACCATGTCAAATGCAACCCAAGTGGCTTAAGACAGATAACTCCAACATGGGAAAATAATGGGAAGGTACATGGGAAAATGATAATAAATAGATAGATAGATTATTTGTAGGCAAGTCTTAAACTAAATCCACATGACAGCATAAATATCAAAACCGTAAAGACTAAACCGCATTATTTATACTAAAAAACGCATGTACAACTTAACACCTACAAAGAATCTCCCCTCCCCACTACACCATACTGGACAGACAAGAGGATGAAACAGTAAAACGCTACCTCAAACACCTATTACCACCAAATCCCTCCATACACAACCTGGCTGAAGAAGACATACACCTACCAACACCTGACAGGGAAGAACGAAAGCGTGAAACCCAGGGGATCGGATCAGAATTACGTAGGTTTGGAGAGCATTCTGGGCTATGTATCATTTCCTCAGACATATTTCAGTTGCTTTTGGGGATTTTCTTTGCCAAATATAGCTCTCAAGTACAGACCATCGTTCGGCAAGTACTAGCTTGTCCAGACATCTGCCAACACCTCAAAGTGTGCTATTCAATGAACATTGCACATAATCTTGAACTGTGTACCTAAAATGATCTTTAAATGCCACATCAAGAGTAGTTTACATTTTGTTTACGAATACTGAATTGTATGCGACTAGGCCACAGTCTAATTCATGCACAAGATTAATTTTACTGCTGAAGATGAATTTGTCGGGCCACATCTTGCTGGAAATCTAGCAGGAACATTGTCCTGCTACAAGAGGTATCTAGTGGGAGTTGAGAATGAATGTTGAAGAAGAAGAAGATTAATTTTAGGATTAGCGAAGCTGGTGACCAATTCACCATATCAGGAACATATATTACCATTGTACAAAACAAATCAAAGTATATGATTTAAAGAATATTTGTAAGATGAAGGCTCTGGTAGAAGAACTGTTCATTTCGTAGTAACTCAGTAAGAAACTTTAGTTGTGGCACAATACAGTTTGGAAAATACATGAACAGAACACTCCTGACAGGAGAGTAAAGAATAACAGCACCATAATCAGCCATGCACGTCATAAGAGGCGACAAAGGAGGCATGAGGTGGAGTTAATTGCTGTATTTCATAGGTCAGAATAACCCAGAAGTCATGCCGAAGTCAGATATGCCAGGAAGAATATTGCAGCAAAGCTTTAAAAATACGACAAAACATTTCGTTCTCTGGACTATAGCCTGCTAATGTGCATGAGTTTGAGAAAGAATGCAGAATTCATAAACAAATGAACAGTGGTGTTATTTGATATCTCTTATTTTGTACATTTCTTTTTCTTGTACAGCTACCATTTGAGCAAGTTGAAGGCAACTATCTTGTGACTGTAAGATTCGTGTTGTTTGTCTATATGAAAATAGGAATGTGTGTTTGCCATTGCAATATTTATGTGATCATTCTCAATTGTATGAGAGAATAAGAGAGTATTGTTCGTCCATCGTAGTCGACGATGACCACTGAGCTCGACTGGGATGATAATGTCTGCTGTGTGCCCAACTATGATTAATGAGTCCTTTGCCTGTCTGGAATTGTCTAAACTAGCACATGGGCTATTCTAGTCCATATATTCTAAGTTCAAGTCCTGGGATGACTATTCTGTAGTCAATCCAGCTGTAAAAGTAGGTACAGAAGTTGAATGTAATGGAGACAACAGTAAAACTCCACCATATGGCAGATTATACATGTATGTTATCTTATTTCTTGTAAGGGCAGTTTTAGTTTAGTGTTTTTTTGTGTATGTTTATCCATATAAAGGGATTTATAGTGAATCAATAAATATCTGTTACAAATACCTACTACTACTAATAAAAAGATATAAGAACAATTATAATATAATAAGGATGAAAACGAATGACGTTTCGATCTGTCTGGCCATATTAGAAAGCACAAAAGTACGTAAAAAATGTGTATTGCTGGGGCGCGATAGTAAAGGAAAGAATAGCAACACTACATTCCATGCATGTCGTAAGAGGCGACTTAGGAAGTTATAAGGTAAAGTTGGTCATCCCATAAAGGGTCAAAGTGACCCAGAAACCATGCTGAAGTTGAGTGTATTAGGCCAAAATATGCAGATATCACAGCAAAGCTGTAAGCCATGACATAATGCATTCAATTCTCCTGCCTACATCCTGCTAATCTGCACGAGTTTGAGAACAGATGCAACAGAGGAAGAAATGGTTTGCTATGTAAGAATGAATGCGGTTAAAAATATTCTTGAAATGTTCTCTCATAAAGACATGCGGAACCTATTCTAGATACCACAGCAGAATATGCGCTTGCTCATAAAGAGTGTGTTAAAGTATATTTTTCTGTGCTTGATAACTTACTAATTATATAAGAAATATATCTGCTGCAGTAACAGTGAAATATGCAGCACATTGCTGACCACCTAGGTAACTCATATGATTAAACTTGAACCGAATACTTTCTGCAAAAGACGGATGTGTTTTGGCGCAAATAAAACGGCGACACAACGCATTTCCATTCTCTGGACTACATTCTGCTGGAAATCTAGTAGGACATGTCCTGCTACAAGAGAATTCAGCAGGAGTTTGAGAATGTACGCTGAAGAAGAAGAAGAACCCAATACTTTAATAATACATCTTGAATTGGTATCATTGACTCTGCTGTCTACATCTGTGGAGCGTCATCATGAACACCAGAACACATACTCCAGAATTGTCCCAGTTCTCTGTTCACAAAATGACAATCTGGCCCACAGGAGTTTCTCTGCAAAACAAATTATGGGAACCCAAAATGACCTGAAACAAATTGCTCTATACAAGACCAATTGGGCTGGTTTTTTAACAATCACAGAAGAATAATGCATCATCATAGGAACGTGAAATTAATTAATCCATACATCATAACACCCCTCACATCAAGTCAGTAAATATGTAATTTGTCAACAAACACACAGAATTTGCAAGTTGTCAATGCTGTTCACGTTTAACACAAATTGACAGTTTACTATGATGTAAATTTACATCATATTGTTACTACACAGAATCATTCTACTGTAAGCCTCTAAATGAGCAAGTCCATTTTCTGTGGTGGGTTATCTTCTGGAATTTATTCTCAAGACTCCTGCAGATTAGTAGAATTGAGTGTGTCTGCAGATTAGTAGAATTGAGTGTGTCTGCAGATTAGTAGAATTGAGTGTGTCTGCAGATTAGTAGAATTGAGTGTGTCTGCAGATTAGTAGAATTGAGTGTCTGCAGATTAGTAGAATTGAGTGTGTCTGCAGATTAGTAGAATTGGGTGTGTTCTGTCAAGATTTTTGCAACTTTGTTGTGTGATTTCTGTGCCTTTCAGCATGACACATCTGATGTCAGCATGACTTTGGGTCACTGACTATATGGGATGGGATAGCTGATGTTTATGTGAGTTATGAGTACAGGTTACCATCAGCGCACATCAGACACTAGGTTTTCCTATCCCCATTGCAATTAATCCACCAGAGTGTAGCGACTCACAGTTTCAATTTGGTGTTGAGTTCTCAGTTCTATTTGTATATCTATTGTTTTCTTTCAGGACTATTCTCTATTATCCCACAATCATGACAGTGATTTACACATTCTGTAAATATTTTGAATAGACATGGCCCCTCAATGTGTGGATTGTGTCAGAATGTTACATTGATGTATTTTTTTGATACTGTGGCCATTCTCGCAAGTTTTTCAGCTTGCCCATTACCCACAAAAACCTGCATGACCAGTCACAAATATGAAAGTAACCTTCATATTGATTTGTAAAAGGGTACTTGGTTGTACAGCTGGAGAATGTAAAAATATTGAGGAAGAATACTGCTTCTCTTATTCTAGGTGTTGATTAAGTGTTTCTGATATGATTTGTTGCTGCAGACTAGCAATTTGTTTCCCAATCTGCTACGGTGCTAATGGTCAAAATTGTTATATGATGTATATACACTGAGGGACTACCAGTTTGAGAAGCACTGTCATACACTCCTATGATATGCGCCTGTGGGTCTCACTAGACAGACCAACCATGCAACAGAAAACCTTAGTAGATGACATGTCATTATATTAAGGTTATCTTCTTATAGAAGCTTCATGGCACGTCATCTATACAATTATGCTTTTATCTTGTTATTGCAATGTGTTTCTATATATATATATATATGTGCACCCTCTGTGGTTGGGAGAGAGCTATAGATGTACTGCATAGCATTGGGGAGGAGGAAACTGACAGCACTGTTTTTCCTATGGCTGAGGCCCATCAATCCACAGACTTCCCAGCAATATAATGCAATTTTAATGGCATTGGGTCAAAGGGCATAAGCCCATGAACCGCTGGATCAGCAACCATCCAACCCCTATGACATGTAGGATCACTACCTATAGTTTTTTTATGTAGATCATATCATTTAAAATAAATATTGTTGTTTATTAAATAGCTGTAATAAAGATTTATATTTTCATGTCTTTATTTTTAAGCTTCCAGAATCTAAAACATGGTTACCAAGAGAAAAACCAGTAAGTGAGATCATAAAATTGTGTTAATTTTGAAAGTATAAACACAAGCAGATTTACAGTAAATACAGATATACAATATCAGAATGATGCATGTAATAACCAATGTCTTACAACTTGATCACACCATTGTCTTAAATAGATAAATGAGATATTATATTTTAAAATGAAGCTTATTGAGTAATGTGCACATTTTACAGCACTCTAGACAGACCTATTTCTGTACTGTCTTTCAGTAAGGAACTGAGATAACATGGTGTTTAGATTGCTGGTTGGTGATTTAACATTTTTGTAGACCTCTAATGGATGCATGGTCACCTCACCCTAAGGAAATGAATGGGATGCATATTGCTCTTTTGTTTCTAGAAAATCACAATCCAGTAGGTTGCAACATCTGAGGAAATAAAGCGGCAGACAAACTCAACACTGCATAGTATCTATCTATTTTGTGTCCTTTACAGAATGTTGTCCTCACTGTCACTCTGTAAACCTCTTGGTTCTGTGCAAGCTGCCCAGTATCTTTCAGTCATGTTCAGAAGGTCTTCAATATCCTGTGTACTTTGTAGTCTTGGTCTGCCACCTGTTCACCTTCCTGGAACTTTTTTCTCTGTGATTAATCTATTTGCTTGTAAGAAGTACAATGTAAAAATTAATGTACAAAAAACAGAAGTCTACAACACTAATGTATATACACAATAGATAACACCAAAGTGAATCAAGCCAAAGAAATTAAATATAGGCAATACTTTTTATGGAAATGGAAGACTAGACAGAAATATAAACAAGGTGCCAGAAAGCAAACACCATGACCTGCCAACTTTCACCATTACTTCTTCACCCAAAGATCAAGATGGAAATCAAGAGACAGATAATATGTACAATTTTTATACCAAAACTTTGCTACTAATGTCAAACATAGTCTTTAATAGCCTCACAGCGTAGGAAAATCATTATATGTGAAATGAAGTGTCAGAGAAAAGCTGCAATGATTACTAAACTAGATAAAATAAGAAATGAAGAGATTAGAAAAAGAGTAGGTACAATATCATGTATTGAGCATATTGAAAGACAGCAAGTAAAATGGTTCTGTCACCTTATGAGAATAAAGCCCAAACCAAATACCAATAAGAGCATATAACAAAAGAATATCTGGGTGTAAAGCCAAAACATCAAGATAGCATTGACCAAACATGGACAATGCAACCAAGGTGACTCATCTGGCCTTGGAACGACAGAACACTTTGCAGCAAGTGTGAATATGATGAACCATCGTTCACCTGGGGTTAGATAATAGATTAATCTTTCTAAACCATTATGTCTTTTTATGTCTGAATTATATTAGGTTGAATTTTTTTCAATAGTGCATAGCATCTAGTTAGCAGACATTGTAGCAAAAACAGCTATGAAATGCATTCAATTCAAAGTGAGAGTGTGATCATCCAGGTCAATGATTTTTTTCTTTCTTTGCATTTGTTCTGAAACTCCTGCTGGATCTCTCTTTAGTAGGACAATAGTCCTACTAGATTTCTAGCAATATTTTTTCCAGGAAATGTGTTGTGCCCCAAATTTTGTGTGCTCAAATGCCAAGTTCAACTTTTGTGGTAGCCATGTGTTCAGTTTTCTTTGTCAATCATCAATGTGGAAGTCTAAATGCTAACAAAGACTCATATAATTATATTTTTAATATCTGCTGTTTGTTCAAATGCATTTACACAAATTACTGTTTACAATTCCGCTCGGCAACCTACTTTTACATCTTGTACAATATAAATTTATATTGTTTGTTGATAGGTTCCAAAGAAGAAACCATTGACAAAGTGGGAGGAGTATGCCAAATTAAAAGGTGTCCTAAACAAAAAGAAGTCCAGAATGGTATGGGATGAAGTTTCACAGGTAAGCAGCTGCTAACTCTTTGTATTTACTAGAATGATGTACTAAGATTTAGAGACCGCTTTCATTATGAGACAAAATGATTAGTAGCCAAAAAACATGTATCATTTCTGTTGATGAGCATACATTTTCCTCTATTAGAGGGGGGTGGGGGAAGAAAGATGGGTGCTATTTATTAATGTCCTCTTTATAGGAAAATAATGAAATTATTATGTTAGGGCTAGTTTGACTCCTCAGTGCTAGCTTGTTATGAGTTTTGTTCAGTGATCAGTTTATGGCCCCAAAAGAACTCAGCAACTGGCAGAAAATTCTGCAGAAAGCCCTGGGAACCATGTAACAACAAGCAGAAATTTCTGCTGAAAGTGGTAAAGGTTAAACACCATTGAATAAATCAGAGTGAAATGCTGTATCTCTCTGGGGTAAGTGTGCATATTAAATAGTTTAGAAAGCTGTCAAAGTGTCTGTGTAGCAACACTGTGACTTACCATGCATGTCATATGAGGCATTATAGATGTTTTGAGGGTAGTGTTTGTTACCCAACTCCAAGAGCCATGGTTAAAGTTGGATTTTTAGACCATAAGGTGTAGATAGTCTAGCTGTAACCAATGACAATGCATTCTGTTCTCCAGACTGCATGCATCCTGCTAACCAGCAGGGGTGTGAGAAACTCAGATGAAGAAATGTATAAGCAAATATTCAGATATATGTTTTGTGTGTTTTCTCTAATAGAAATACAAGCCTAGATGGGGATATCAGAGAGCAAATGACAACACAAAGGACTGGCTTATTGAAGTACCAGACAATGCAGGTAACTTATGTTCCATGATGTTTCAGTTTTGAACAAAATATGCAGAAACAATAGTTTACTTGTTGATAATCTCACTAGTGTGTAGCTGGAGCTTGAATGGGATCAAAGAATAGCAACATTGTATAACCTGCAATTCATGTTGTGGGGTGGGGGGTGATCAAGAGATTTTTGGGGTGGAGTTTATAGCTATCTCATCGCATACTATACTATCATACTATATCGCAGCGTAGTAGTAAAGTATGACACAGTGCATATTGTTCCTTGGACAGCATCCTTATGATCTGCAGCAGTTTGAGAATAAATGCAGAACTAGAAGAATTTAATAATTGCACCAGACTAATTGCTGAATGATGTCACTAAAAAATGAATGTTCAAATGAAACCTGTCCAAGTGGGTTTGTTACAAGATTAGGAAAGGTACATCAGCAGTATGTTATAAAGTAAAGCAATTATTAGGGAACATTTACTCAGCTGGAGTCGTCTGAAGTCACCATAGACATTCAAATTTACGCCCTACTGTTTGGTTGCAGATGGTGAATTCCATCTTAGCAGGACTGTGTTTACTCATTGAATCATTTGGTCACAGATGACATCTTCATCTGAGTGGAACTGTTGTCCCTTTAGATCTTTCTTTTATAGTCCAAACAAATGAAAGCCACTTGGCGATAGATCAGGGACGTAGAATGGATGTTGCAGAACTTCCCATATTTTCCATATTAACGCTTCATGCACAACTTTTGCGACGTGTGCAAGCAATGTCATGCAGCAGAATAATACTTTGCGACAGCAATCCAGGTCACTTATGATGGCTGTATGCAGCTTGTTTAGTGTGTTCTTGTAGCAGATAGCATTGCTGTTTATACTAGCCTTTTAAACAAAGCAAAAACATAATCTTTCCTGCAGAAATTTGTGATTTTATTTTATTATTCTTTGGTGATCCAGGATGTTTCTAACGTGCCGGCTGAATGGCTCAAGGTGGCGCACTGTTATTCATCGCTTGCCACTATTCACAATAGAAATGCGTTTGAGTTTGAGAGTGAACACTGAAGAAGAAAAAGAAATTATGCTTAAATAGTATACTTCTATCTTCAGTGGAAATAAAGATAATTGATTAACAATGAAATGGATAAGACACACCCAGAGAAAGAGACTTGATAACATGACAGAGGAATGAGTGGAATTCGCAAGGGAAGAGGCAAGTTGAAAGACTAAGAAACACCTGGCGAAATAATAGAGTTATCAGACCACATGAGACCTCGCTTATGTATTGTCGGAACCTGAAGGGGGAACAAATAATTATGATGCGGTTACCTGCCATGCATGTGATAAGAGGCGACTAAGAAGCTGGTGGGGGGGGGGAAGTGGAGTTAGCTGTCCCTTACCATATAGGGTGATTCAGAAATGATTCTCAAATCAGATATATCAGGATGAAAAGTGAAGATATCGCAGCAGAGCTGATTCTATGACAATGCATTTCGTTCTATGGACTACATCCTACTAATCTGTATGAGTTGTAGTTTTTCCAATATTCCCATCATCCCTTTTCAACAGATTTGCATGCTAAGAGTATCCCTACAGACGACATTGATAATGCAGAGAAATTGATAAAACAAATTTCTTTTAAATTTCACTTAACCAGCACAATGTCTCTTGTGATTTGAGCTAGAGAGCATGAATATACTGTCCTACGGTTTAAGTTGGGACATAGCACATCCATTTATAATATGCCTTCAATTTGGGTAGGCTTCCCTGGCAGTGACAGTCTTCCAATCTGTCGACAGACTTGAGTGTTATCAACTATGCTATGATTGCTTATCCCCCAATATGCCTTTGTCAGATATGGTGCAGGTCAATATGTTCCTGGTGACAGGTTTCCTTGGTGAAATGGTAGACATGTTTGGGGGGGGGGCGGCGGGCGCACACATATATATATATTGACTACATCTATTAGATAGGATGTGTCCTGAGTTTCTATTGACTACAGTTGATAGTGTATCCTATTCAGGGTGCAGCCATCAACCCAGCTGTTTTTGGCTGTAGTAAATTTCTTGGCAATGTAAATACGTGGAGTAGTTTGCCATTGCTTTCTGAACGGTCCAAATGGGAAGCACAATTGCCTGTGGCAGGATTAAAATCTGGTTCTTAGCTGTCACAGGCACACTCTGTACCACATCGCCACAGGGCAGGACATTGATTAAAATAGCAGGGAAAATGTGGGAGAAGACTTGGTACTTGTGGGTATGCATTGCACAAAGGTGCAGACACTTTTGAAATATTTCTGAGGGAGAGACTTGAACACAAATGATACACATGTAAAGCAAAATTTTATTACAGATTTGCAGTGACTGACACATTCTACAACCATCTCTACCTAAACATATGACTTGCTGAATAAACTATCTAAAAGACAAAAGTGTCATATATAAATGATTATAGTATTCTTGGGTTTTAGATATTCTGTGTGTGTAAAAATTCTCTGCAATACATACATACACTAGTTTGTGAGATAATTGCTGCGGACACAAATTTCTGATTTATAAAGTAGGAGTGACAGATTACATGAAGTTTAGCATTATGTTATTTTATGATTACAGCTTTTTCTATACTTCTATATATTTTGTGAGACACCATTGTTGTATCTGGACTATTGTCTATTTACTTCAGACCCCATGGAAGATCAGTTTGCTAAACGAAAAGTTGCCAAGGGTGAAAGAGTTGCCAAGAATGAGTTGCAGAGGCTGAGAAATATTGCAAGAGCACAGAAAACAAAAGGTACCTGAGATGATTGATTCATTGATATTTTGTGATGTTAACTGTGCATTGTTAAAACATATCCACATTGGGTCTGAAATTGTGTACTTGCTTGTATTGTTGACTGTTCATGCTGTGGTCTGTTTTTTGCATTATATATTTGTCATGTCTAACTACTGCCCTGTATGAAGACAGTCTGAGGTCTCACTGGCCATCATGCATCAGCAAATCCCTAGTAGATCACATAGTGAAGAAGTTGGGATCTTATGAGTATGAATAAAACTATCAATAAATCTCCAAGTGCAAAAAAGGATAGAAGAGTTCTGTTGCTTGTAATTTCTGGGAATTAAAACATCAAACTGCTGCATATGTGTTGGTACAATACCAAACTACTGGATTGTGTATAGCCAGCCACATGATATTTTTTGAAATATTCTTAATTTGTAGATCTAAAAAATTGTTTAATGTGCTTGGAAAAAAATCGCCAAGTATCATAATAGTACAGTAGAATCTCAGAACAACTCTGTCCGGACTGGTGAAATATGTATGAAAGCATAAATTTTAAAACGATGAAAAACAGAAATTCGCTATATACAGTACAAACAATAAAGGATAAATATAATTGTGGATTTTGAAAAGTTATTATATAGGGAGTTTTTTTATAAAAGAATGGGATTCTACTGTATATCCATCTTTGTTTCTGCCAGTTTCTGAGATTCACATTGTTTTTATCAATTTAACTGTAAGGGTTCTATAAGTGCTTATAGCCACCGACATTATTACGTAACTAGGATCGATAGACATCTCCACTCACCCCTGTTCTGTGACGTAGAATTCCTGCCACACGAGCTAGGAATACGTCACAGCCTAAATGTTAAATTCCTTTACATATTACGAGTGTAAGAAGAAGAAAGCCAGCTGATTTTTGTCAGCAAATTTCTGGAATGACGTCTATTTTTGACAACATATTTTACTATCAAATGTAGTACCATGTGTCATGGTAAGTAATATCTACATGTGCCGATTGTTGTTATATTATAGGAATGTTCGTTTATTCATTGAAAAACACAAAAACAATATGTCTCAGAGGTGCCACGTGTCAGCATTTAAAATAAAAATGTATGATTAGCTAGGCCTAGTCTTGAATGAATGGACATTGTATGCGATTTCTTCATGTTTTATTAGTTTGTTCAGTCCATATTATATTAGTTTGGATATGAAACAATATATTCTTCTGCGTTTGTTCACAAACTCCTGCAGATCAGCAAAATGTAGTCAGGAGAATGGAAAGCGCTGTGTCATGGTTTACAGCATTGTTGCGATATCTGCGCCTATCGGCCTGACACATCCGATTTCAGTATGGCTTTGGGTCACTGACCCTATATGGGATGGGACAGCAACTCCATCCCATAACCTCTGTAGTCGCCTCTTTTGACATGCATGGAAGGTAAACAGTGTTGCTAATCTTTGATGACCTTTCGGGCCCCAGCAACACATAGGCAGAAACAATATATATACAACAGGAATAGGTAATTAGGAGAATTTTATTAATGTTGACACACATTGCTCAAGTATTAGGGTCAACAAGAAATTATATTTGGGAGTTTTTAAATGGTGTTCCGAGTCGTCGTCACCCCCCCCCCCCCCCTTAATTTTCAAATTCACAACTGTCATATCACACATATGACAACAAAAACACGATTATATTCATTATTCACTCCTTTATTTACGTGCGCAAAATTATTTTGATAATCTTTGTAAACAAAAAAATTATAGTGTTTACCAAACACTCACCATAAATAACGCAAATTATCCAAGAAGAGTCCAGATGCAGGAGAAATATTGCGTAATTTTAATCCAGAGCCCTTACGGTTAACATTACAGGATAGTCACATGCACCAAATATACAGATTATGTGTAGATAAGTATTGAAATGACATCTATTATTTATATAATAATTCCAGTATAGGCAAATAATAAATTAGTTACCAGCTCCTTATGATATCTACCAGTATCAACAGAAAGTATCAAAAATAGCGAATTGACTAAATGCTTAAGATAAAAAGATATCTCATTCAAATTGCCAGATGAAAATTGGTGCCAATTTATTGAACCAGGTTTAAATTTCATTTGCTATCTTCTGATTTTTAAAATAATTACTAAAAGCTTCCAAATAATACAGTAGAATCGATTTATAACTATTTGGTTCGGGCCAATAAAATATTTATGCAATAACAGAAATTCACTATATACAATATATAAAATAAAGAATACAAATAATTGGAGATTTTGAAAAGTTTTGTTAGAGAAATTGTTAAAACAACATATTAACATTAAGTAAGACTTATAAACTTGTATACCTTATTTATCTTTTCCATGGGGTTGCGAGCATCACTCTTCTCTGTAGCAGGTGCTGCTAGATAGATGCATGTCTTCTTCAACTGTGTTGTATCTGTATAAATGGTGTTAGTGATGGAGGTGTTTGGTGGCAATAGTTTTTTCACAGGTCTTGTAGTGTAGGGTATTCAATAAGGTGGACTTTTGCTGTTTTCTCCTTTTGTCTGTTGTAGTATGGTATATGGTCTGCTCAATTAGCTTTACAGTGACCACACAGACTATTAAACTATAGAGTATTGGTACAAAATAATACAGATAACAGTATACATTTTAAATATTTCAACCGTTAAATCTTTTTCAAGAAAGTACAAGACAAACAGTGAAGAAACAGTAAAAATAATAGCATTATCACAAAAGCATTAGACAGCAGACATTTAACAGCAGAGATGTCCAATGTAACTTATACACAAGTACTGCCATAGTGTTGTGCAAAAAAAAAATATATATATGCAGGGAATGAGAACAGAATAAATTTAACTATATTTGAAAACAACACAGCGAAGGTATCACCCACCAAAATCGAAATAAATGAATGATTAGTGTGAAAGCCAAATGGCGTAATGGTGTCTAGATAGATAGAGAAGGTGTACCTAGCTCTATCATTTGTGTAGCAGGTTCATAGCCCAGTGATCTAAATTCATGGGCACCATAATAATGGCACTTTTAGATTTTAGCACAGTTCGTAAAAATGTAATTGTTGCTACACACGTCCCTATGTTGTGCAGATCCACTCTGTTTCATTTCTTAAGGCCACTTCACCATCAATGAATCCCGTAACGTCTTTTACATTATGTGTTCAAGAAGTATATTGATGAAACTGATGCCTGAATGACCATTCCTGTCGACATCTTCATGCCATTAACCACAGAACACCTACTCCTGTCAACCATACATTTCAGTGGCACTAATCATCACTGTGCTTATGGTGTTCAGGTAACTGGGCTAAGATCCTCCACCACAGATAATAGAGCTATAACACCCTTGAAATTGCTGTATATTTAAATTGGGTACCCGTAAGCCATTTGGTCTTAATACGGATCATTTGTTTAGATTTTGGAAGGTGGGACCATTATTGTTCTCGTTTTCAAGTATATTTTTTTGGCACTTGTATATACATACATCATGTATCTAATTGTTACCTTGGATGCCTCTGCAGATAAATATCTGCTATCTAATGCTTTTGTGATCGTATTTCATTACTGTTTCTTCACTGTTTGTCTTGTATTTTCTAGAAAGCAATCATATGGTTGAAAGGGTGAATATGTCTTGTATACTGTTATTTTTTGTATTTTTTCATACCGAATTCTGTGGTTTCATTGTAAAGCTAATCAAACTTGTGTTCTACATAAATACTATTGTTAAAAAACATACGTGCTGTAATGGGATTCCTCTGTATTTTAATTTGCTCAAAAGATATTTGATTGTATGTTCAGCACTTGGATAAATGCAATTGCAATATTCCTTCAATTATCAGGCAACTCACTTATTTTTGTATTGTTTTAGTTCCAGGGATTGGGCTCACTCCCACAGACCAGCCTACCAAAGATCACTTATCTAAGGCTCTTGCCGTTGCCTACAAATCCACAGCATCTTTAGGCAAATTTACAGAGAAACTTCCAAAAGAAAAGCCATCAAAGTTCACAGGCAAAAAGAGGAAGGTTTGTACTTGTATTTAAATATGTTAATTTACAGCAGTCGTGCACACAAAATTCCTGGTCAAGGCATTTTTTTCTTTTTTTCTAAAAGTATCATATATACTGACACCCAAACTTAAACAACTACTTGGAGCTTCAATGGAATGGCCCCCCATACCTTATGAAAAGAATATTAAATCAGTCCAGACTCCAAAAAGGTTACTAATCTTTGAATTATAATGCGCATCTAAATTAGTAGAGAGAACGAGTAAATTATGTCAATATCATAGGTTGTTGTAAGTAAATTAATTTCTTCTTTCCTATTCTTATTCTTCTTCTTTCGTTCACGTGAAACATGTCTATATCTGTAATTCTGTCTCCTTAATAAAACTCACTGTCTTTTGTAGTTCATACAGTGTCCCATAGAGCTTTGATTCCAGTGTTGTTTCCTCTGGCCAATATGTCTGCCTCAGCGTTTCATTTCTTTCCTGTGATATTTGTGTGTTAATTGTAAATCTGATCTAGGAAGAATGTGAATTAAAATGTTTTTTTTAGTAGTTTAGTTTTTATTTCTTTCCTGCAGCATAATACAGTACATTGCTTTTCATCTATTGTTGAATTTCTAGGCACGGCATTGCTTGATCTATGTCAGGTTTTTAAGCCTGAACCTGCCGAAGATTGATGTGTCTGGCCATTGACGCAAATAAAACGGCGACACAGCGCATTTCCATTCTCTGGACTACATCCTGCTGGAAATCTAATAGGACCATGGTCCCGCTACAAGAGAAATTCAGCAGGAGTTTGAGAATATACTCTGAAGAAGAAGAAGAAACCCTGAACAAGTTAATGCTATCAGGAATATTTTGATTGTCTCACTAGTCCCCCTCTACCATGCAGACATTCTGGAAAATAGTAACTAATATTATATCAGCACGCACGTGTGTTGCTGGATCTTCCAAGAGGGGAATAAAGAATAGCACACTGTTATCTAACACGCACGTAATCTTGCAGGAGGCAACTAAGGAGGTTTTCAGGTGGATTTTTACTGAATCTGAAGAGGGCCAAAGGTTCAGATATCGCAGCTAAACTGTAAACCATGGCACAACATACCATTCTCCTCCGGTATACACCCTGCTGATCTGCAGGGGTTTGAGAACACAGAAGATGATGATATCACCAGTTTTTCTAGAGCACTCACTTTCCATAATACCCAGAAATTATGGTGCCTTTGTCCAGACTACAGAAAGGGCATTAAGCACACATTGCTTCATAACCAATAGCAGTTGTCTGGACAATTGCACTGAGTACTGTGCAGGAATACTTACCATTTTATACTTGTGGTGCCATATTAGTAGAACATCATAAAAATCAGATTGGGAAAAGTATGATAAATTCAAGTGTGGGACACTATATTTATATGAATTTATTATAAAATGTTTTAACTGTACATACCTTTCTTTCAGTTTGAACCATCCATTGGTGATCTCAAAAAAGAGAAAGAAAAGCAGTTGCAGTTGCTTAACATAAGTGCTAAGAAAGTACCAAAGATTGATGTCACAAAAGCAGCAAATAGAGTACTTAGACAGGACGAAGAGAAGAGGTAATATAAATAGTATATTTGTTCACTATATTACAAACTAAATTCTTTACATCTGCAATTTGTAACATACGTTTTTTCCCATCTCATATTACTATTTACAGCCAAATGGATGTGTTGGGCCATTGGCGCAAATAAAACGGCGACACAATGCGTTTCTGTTCTCTGGACTGCATCCTCCTGGAAATATAGTAGGACCATTGTTCTGCTACAAGAGAGGTCCAGGGGGAGTTTGAGAATGAATGCTGAAGAAGAAGAATATTACTATTTTCTGAGTATTGTTTGAATTAATGTTTTTTTTTTTAAAGTCAATCTGTGCAGTTGTGTGGCAAGCTAGCATTGAATTTCGAAGAGACTTTAAAAATGTATACCTCGGCTTGACTTAAATTCATGAATTTTTGTGTGCAACCTAATCATGTTTTCCATAGAAATTGTTCCTAGTAAAAATGAACATTTGATTTTAAATATCTTACTTGTGGTATCTTCTTCTGGGTTTGCTCTCTGATAATCAAAATGATTGTGCGTATGATTTCTGCAAGGGGGCATGAAGTATGCTGTGCTGCCAGTTTTGCAGCAGAGAAGTGTCATATTTTGTATCTTCTGGTTCCATTTTTGCCGTGTTTTAAATTCAGGTGAGCTTTCCTAGCCTGTGACAGCCTTTCTATCTGTTGCCAGGTGACGGTTGTGAATTGACTCTGCGCTGTGATAGTTTATATCCCACTGTGCCCTTGGACTTTACATGCCAATACATGTCCCTGGCGTGCTAATCATGGATTTAGACTTGGATCTACTATGTCTATCGTACGGAGTGTTCCGTTGCCAGTGAACATATCTCGTGTAATCAGATGCATTGTCACTGTGCCCATCAGGTACTGCACCGTTTCTCATCTGTAAGCATGGTTCCAGAATAAGAAACACTCTACAGTTGAGTTGGACTTGGGTTTGTTCACCCTCTTAGCTGAAGTATCATTCATCAACATCATGGTCACCTTGTCCAATCCTGAGCCTCTGCATATATCTAGGAGCACCATGGGAAATTTGCTGCTTCTTCTCCACGAGACATGCTTTTTGGAGGTAACTAGAACCTTTTTCGTGAGCTTAACAATGCTTCAGTTACAATTTCTATTAGCACTTTCTCTATTCTATTTGCACATGATGCTGCCCTCTAGTGCTGCGCTGCAATCTTATTGTACTCAATATCTTAGCCACACTTCACCTGAGACTTGCGCTCAATGTTTGTGACGTCATCTACTTGTATTGGGACATTAGCCGCACCTGCAATGCATCTGCATTTCGGCCAGAGCCTGGTGTCATATGTGTTGGTGCAGAGGTATCTGAGATATTGTCTGTCTTTTTTGTATTCAATTCTTAGTCAGGAACGTAGCATGAGACGCTGTGTTTGCTTTCAGGGTGCACCACGAGGAGTTACTTTTAGGATCTTTGTTATCTGTTAACTCTGTGTCAGCACGAGAGTAATACGCAGCCCTATTAGTGGTATAGAAAATAAAGTTCATGATCATGCTGGAAATTAGTATACTTACAGTTTCTACTATAATCTCAATTGGTGTATAATCAGGAAAACAATAGTCTTATTATGGTTTTCTTAACTGTCGAACACGTTCACCAATGGTATGCAACATTTCCATTATATTTATTAAGCCTATATCAAACAGGGAAAGTAGTTCATAGATAAGTATAATTTTCCTGCCAAGTTTGAATATAAATCAAATATGAGGAAGCATTCAGTTCTCTGAACAATGATAAATCTTTACAATGATACATAATACTATATGGTTTATACAGAATTTATCCTTATCATCAAATGGCAAACATCATTTCAAATGTTTTCTCTACAAATTATAAAAAATTCTGAGGACAATGTTTCAAAACTAGTTTTGAAGCTATGTTCAAATGTTAAAATTACTTCACAATAATCTCAACTCCAGAGATGTTAAACCATCTAAATTCTGGAAATGAACAAAAATCTAACATTTTCCCACCAATTTTTCAGTTTTGTCCCTCCAGCAACCTTGCAAGAATTTTTTTTTGGGTTCTAATTTTAAGAAAGCATTAAAAATTGACCAATAAAGTAGAACTTTGAAATTTTCTAAAGATGTTCAGACATGAATACATTTTCTGTAAATGTTTTTATCAACCTTTTATAAAAAATGTTTAATTTCCATTTGTTTTATGAATGATATTGTTTAGATATTGCAATGTCATGAACCTCTTTGCTGAGGATCACTGTTTGAATCACAGTCCAGTTCCATATCTGATGCAAGAGTCTATTTTATTTTACTATCACTCGATAAAAAGTCAGAATAAGAGTCATTTTGAGCCTGCCAAATTCCCCATAAATCATATTGCCAGTTGGCAAAAGTTGTCCATGACAATGAAAAGTTTTATAAACTAACTATTATTTTGTCATGTAGATTTTATTCTTAGACTACACACAAGGTTTTGCTTCTTGATATTCTGTATACATAAAGTTTCAATGTGTAAACTATCCTATAAATGTTCATGTTGTGGGTTGAAAGACTACCACAGCCAATATCACAGTAAATTTGTAAATCATAATTCTAACACATTCCAATCTCTGGATTACATTTATTTAACTTGCAGAAGCTTGAGAATGAATGCAGAAGTATACATATTATTTATGTTTGCACATGTCTATACAGTGGAATGCCTGTATAACTCACTATATACAGTAAACTAATTGGAGATTTTGGTGCGTTGTTAAATATGAAATCGTTATAAATGTATGGGTTATTTTCTACTTTCTGTCTACATTTCAGATCCCAAGAGAGGCAAAGCAAGAAAACTCCAAAGAAACATAAAGGAAAAAGCTCTTTCACAGAAAGGAAAAGTGGTGGTGGTAATAAGAAGACCAGAGGAAAAAGGAAGAAGTAGATATTATTCAGCTGATCTATTAATTAAACATGAATACATATATACATCTGTGTTGACTTCATGAATTATCCAGCTTATGAAAAAATGTGGAAAATTGATAATATGTAGATAATATGATAAGAGCAGGAACAACATTTTACTAGGCCATGTGAACATTAGTTGTGTCATTCCTGCTAGTCTTTTTTTGATGTGTGTGAATTAATCTTGTTAAAGGCCTTTTCTTTGTTGAAACGTCAATTTGTGTGTTATGTTTTCAGTGATTAGCAAAACTTCATTACCCTGTTTAAAGCTTAACCTTATGAAAAAAGGGTACAAATATAAATAATTAATGACAAAATATGTCTTCAAGACCAACTGTTGTGATTTGTGCAATATAATTTATTTCAGTAACAAGTATCTTTCATCAACAGGTAGTGCATGTCAACAAAACAAGTGTAAATTAGCAACTTTGAGCACTAAATACATTGACAAAAATTATTTCAACTGAACATGTGTAACTTTATTTTATATATTCAACAACCAAAATATTCATAATACTCACTACATAATAATAATGTCCTAACCTATCAGGGTGACACATTAGAGATATCAATACACAAAATAATACTCACTACATAATACACATAATACTCACTACATAATAATAATGTCCAAACCTATCACTGCGACACATTAGAGATATCAATACACAAAAACATGAGATCAGTATTATGCCAATAATTCAATGGTAGCACTTCAGTGTGCAGAATTATACTTTGTGTGCAGAATTATACCATTTGCTCTCTGCAATTCCCTTAACGGAAAAGAGAAATAACATAGCTGTCTTATCTCTATAACATATACTAACCTGTCAGGATCATAGGGGTGCCACATTGGAGAAATCAGCATACAAAAACCCCCCCAAACACCTTTTCCTGTCATCTGGAGGAGCATCATGCTGATAATTCCTTGATGTTATCAATACAGGATGTTTTTGTCCTCTTCTTTCACCCTCTACTGTTCCGTATAAAATAATTTTAGACATTAATTTAAAAAAATTTTTTTTGCTCGTTACTTGTTCAAACCAAATAATTTTACACTATTTCACCACTGCCTAAAGTGGTTCGTGATAACTTCCAAGGATTTGCTGCCGGATGAATATATTTGTCTTGTGTATAACTAATATATAACTAATCTTTAACAGACGCCTGTAGCACTTGTAGCCTGAATCCTTCTTTCCATGTCCGCATTGAATATCCATCTTTCACACTCGTATAAAAGTATACTTAACATTAGAGATCTGAATAGATTTATCTTTACTGTAATACTGATTTTACTTGTTAAGTAATCATATTCAACCTTGCCATCGTCATCTCGAGTCTTACCCGGTAACGTAATCGCATTTCCAGAGTTATCATCACATATTTGGGACCTGGTATATTTTAAGTGATAGAAAATGCACAGATTAAAAACAGTTAGCAATCAAATGGGTAAACAACAAGACCCTGGAAGATCTAACTTTCGCAGATGATATTGCTCTCCTGAGTTCAACGCACCAAGATCTCCAAGAAAAAACAGAAAGACTCAAATTTTTTGCACAACAGATAAACACACATAAAATGAAAATCATGAACGTTACCGGCCTGACAGAATCAATTAAACTAGATGATAATATACTAGACAATGTTTCAAATTTCGTATTTTTAGAAAGCAAGATAACAGCAGACGGGGATACCAACTCAGAAATCAAGACTCAAATCGTTCTCGCCTCCAAATAAACTCTCAAACATCTGGAGATCAAAGATCGCAAGTAAACACATCAAACTGCGACTTTTCAATGCAAGTGTGATTCCATCATTGACATATGGATGTGAAAGTTGGAAATCTACCGCAATAATGGATAAGAAGTTAGTTGCCTTCGAGAATAGATGCCTCAGAAAAATCACAAATACTAATTGGAAAGACTTCAAATCAAACGACATACTAAGAGAGGAGACAAAACAAGAATATGTGACAAACATCATCAGAAAACGCTGCTGGACATACACCGCCACGTACTTAGAATGAAGGAAGATAGAATTCCATGACAAGCCTTCATGTGGACACCAGATGGGAAAAGAATACAGGGAAGACCAAAAACAACGCTCAGAAGAACTTTTATGAATGAACTAAAATCAACAGGCATAAATGCACAAGACCTGCAATCCTTGGCAACTGATCAACAGGCATGGAGAACTATGACATCCGCCCTATGTGCCAAAAGAGGAACTGACTGACTGACTGATATTTTAAGGTTGTAACTTCATGTTTGTGACCATTTAAATGGATGATTGTGGGATCTTGCTAAATACCACTAGTCACCAGTATCGTGCTTTTATAAATGTTAATTTCCATGCCATTTTCCAAATAATGTCTTCCAACTTTGAATTGAGTTCCTGTAGTTTAGATTTGGAACCAGTCAAGAAATTGTCTATCCCCAGGTGGATGCTGGTTAGAATATCCATACTTGCCATTAAGATGGTGACTGGGAGTTTTAGTTGTCTTTCCAAGGCCAGATGTGTCACCATGGCTGTGTTGAATCTGTATTTGTTTAGTGTTGTATTGATGTTATCTGTCCATCTTGTTCTAAGTCTTCCTCTAGCCTTGTATCCTTTTCTTCTTCTTTCGTTCACTTGAAACATGTCTATATCTGTAATTCTGTCTCCTGAATAAAACTCAATCTTTTGTAGTTCACACAGTGGCCTAAAGAGCTTCGATTCCAGTGTTGTTTCCTCTGGCCAATAGTCTGCCTCAGCATGTGATACTCAGAGCACTCTTGAAGTATATGTTGGCACGTTGTGTTGCCAATCTTGAATTTTGTGTACATGTGACTCAGGAGTTGATTGTGTCCCGTTCTGAGGCATAGAATTACAACTTGTTCTGATCTGTTCTTAATTTGATAGTCATCTTGTATTTGTGGTCTTCTTATTGACTTGATCATCTATTTTTTCTGATGTTAGGTCATTGGTACATTTGGTTGGTCTTCGGCAGCACCTTCCTTAGCCAGTTGGTCTTCTTTTTCATTTCCTGGTGTTCCACAGTGAGAGGGTATGCACAGCCGATTTCGGCATGACTGCCATTAGTGAATCTTATTATTTGATGGGGTATCAAGTTAAGAAGATAAAAATTATATTGTTTGAGATGTTTTGGAAATGTTAGCCTGCAAGAGAACTGTAACAAACCAGAGGGAAAAACGTCAGCATATATGAAAACACTAGCGTGTTAACACAGAGTTGGAGCTTGTTGCTATACTCTGATGGATTTACTGAGACAAGGATCGTAGAATGTGCAAACTTGGCTGGTTCACATCAAAGAATTAACTCATTTGGTAGATTGGAAAGTGCATGAAGCAGATGATAAACTGAAGAACAACACCGAAGTCGGGCCATTGGTGTACATAAAACAGTGACACAGCGCATTTCCATTCTGTGGACTACATCCTGCTGGAAGTCTTGTTAGGCTTTTTTCTTGTTACCAGGGAGATCAGGCGGAGTTTGAGAGAAAACACAAAAAAGAACGGACCAAGAGATTAATGACAAATTAGACCAAAATAAAATATGATCATTCATGAGACCTCAACAAAACAAACTTTGTGATTACAGATAAATAACTAAATAAAAGTAATTAAAGATATATATGACATTTGCAATAAGTATGAGAAAAGCTGATTATATTTTTATTGTACAATATGAATGTTTGGAGGAAATCAGACAGTATTGCTGTCGATTAAATTATGAAGGTGATATAATGCAATACTGTATAAAAATACGTATATTATCACAACATTAAGACAAAAAAACAAAAGAATAACTGGTTATTTGAAATAGCACGTTTCACACAGAGCACCTGGTTATTTGAAGTAGTAAATGATTCACAATGATTGTCAACATAGATAGTGTATTGAACTAAGCAATCATACAAGATACAAATTTTGTTACATCTCCTTTGTAATTTCTGATCCATTTGTGTCCAGTACATATCAATCAAGTACCAGACCCAGTTGTGGGTGTCGGCAAAGAAAGCATCCCTGGCCCAACTCTACTGTCGAGCTTTCCTATACCGGAAACATGCTTGCAGAAAGAAAGGGTTCAATACCCAATGGGCTCAGGCACAAATGGGACAAGGACTTTCAGCTTGAGAACAGCATTGCCCCAAGATGCATGGTGAGACTCGGACTTGGATGAGGGGTTCACAATGTCGGTGAATGACACCTTGGTCATCTTGCTCGCAGATGAAAAAAGGTTCAGTACCTGATTGGCACAGGCATAAAATGTCTAATTACACAAGGCAAGTTCATTGACTGGGGAACACCTCGTGTGAGATAGACGTGATTGTGCTAGTCAACAGATAGGCAGACTGTTACAGGCTAAATTTAAATTGGTAGCATATCCTATCCAGGACGTAGCTATCAACCCAGCATTTGTTGGCTGTGGTGATTTTCTAGGCAATATAAATACGTTCAGTAGGTTGCCATTGCTTTCTGAACGGTCCGGATGCACAATTGCCTGTGGTGAGGAACGAACTCGGTACCTTTGCCGTCACAGACACGCTCTGTACCACAGAGCCGGCCCAGAGCTTCATCACAGGCTAGGGAAGCCCAATACCCGAATAAAGGCATAATGAAAATGGATGTACTGGATCTCGGATGTCCAGGCCACAAAGTGAGCTAACTGAGGCACAAAATAACACAGTTCAATTGTGGAACTTGCAGTACAACATAGTTCATGCTGCCCTGTGGAAATCACGATTTATTCATCGTGGTTACATGAGAGTGAATGCAGAAGAAGGACTGGAAAACAGAATGTATTGTGCCTTAATTTAAGGTCTGACAAGTCTGACTTTAGCATCACTTTTGAGGAGGGGGGGGGGAGACAATGACCTCCACTCCTTCCCTGGTTTCCTCTTACAATATGCATGACAGATCATAATGTGCTATTCTTTGATGCTCTTTCAGGGGCTCAAAACACATAGGTACTGTGTTCACAATTTTCTATAAAATATGTATTATGGCATATTAAAAATGCAGTTTAGTGAAGAACTTGCCTTCGACCGATAAAGATGCAGTACGTATGTTACTCCAGGATGCAAAGATGTGTGCAGGGACATCCTACTACCATATACTAATGCAACCTCATAACCCAAGTCTTTTTCCCACCCATACAACCCTAAATAAATTCCCTCCTTTCCTAGTCTTTACCTAATTAAAAATAAAGATCCCTAAACGCTGAATAAATATAACTAAGGGAAATAATCATTGAAACAAATAACACAGATTTGTCTACCCGTTTCTCTTTATTTCATTTCACATTCCGTGAAAAGGTACTGGTAGTCTGGTTTTGTCGGAGAGAACAAAAAAGTGACTGCATATATGATTTTGTTGTTGCCGCCAAAAATACAAACTAATCTGTGCATGCAGGAAAACCTTAGTCAACATAAGTTCTTACAACATAAAATTGTAACTGAAATTGAGTATACTGGTCCTAAGTAACATTCAACATTGCACTCTAAAATAACATAAATATTATAAATTACAATTGTAAAATGATTGGACCCCAAATCTTCAACCTCAAGAATATAATGTATTAATAGCATCACCATTTCAGGCATTTCATAAATTTAAAAAAAAATCTGGAACCATTTCACTTCACCTGGGATAACAAATATGTAGTACAATTTTTGTGTCTTATTTGTAAGTAAAGTTAACACATTGCATTTATTAATGTGTTAACTTAAGGAAGTATAAACAAGTCTATTTAAAATACCGGTATTCAAATTCTAAAATATGCAGATAAAAATTGAATTCAAAGATCAAATGATATATTATGGCGGTGAAATAATCTCTTTAACTTTGAGTAGGTAGCTCTTAACAGCCTTTCTAGTCTTTCTGACAAAAGCATAGTTGAGTGATACTCGAATGCATAAGGTTTACTGTCTTAAAGGCATTGTTGTGAGGGGGGGGATGTTTATGGATGCATGTTTAGTATCCGAAGGAAGGCATCCAGTCTGGGGGTATCCCTGGATCATGTGCAGCATATACGTCTGGGCCAACTATTGCATCATTCTTCCATCAGATATGTTAACCCATCTGCAGTGATGGCACACCTAACATTCCCCACCATCTAGTAGTTTGCCCTACAAAGGGGCAATGTTCGTTGGTCTGCATCTCTCTGTCATCCATTGGGACCATTTGACATAAGACAAAAGAAAATGAGGCAAGACATGCAGTGACAATGATTTTTTCACAGGTGACAGGTTGTCAGTCCATCCCCCAACTTTCCTAGGTCACCTCCTATGACATGTCTTATTCTTTTCACTCTGGGCTAGAAGTCCAGGTCCCGGTTGCCACAGGACAAATTATGTATTATAGTTGTTAGCAAAATTTAGTCACTGAATCAACTTGCATAATAGTGATTGCATATTTATGTTGCATAATAGGATGGATAAGAAATATACAGTATTAACAAGGGAGCTATTAGTATGCATATCCTTCACTCCCTAGCATCTTTGAAGTGCAGAGAATTGTCTTCATTGTGTTTGTTTCACATATGTACCCTGTCCAACTTAATAGAGAAGCATGCTGTCTGCAGAGAGTATCACTCAGAGTATGTAACTCCATATCTGGTAATTCCCAAAGACCTTTGAAAAAAATACTCATGTGAACCAATTGCAGTCCATGAACATCTACTTACAGAAAATGAATATGTAAAAGCGTTTACAGTATAGAATTGTTGGTTTTGTTTATAAACCATTTCTTAAATACAATATAGCTCTTGATGATGATGGGTATTTGACATTATCACAACCATCGGATGAATTTAGAGAAATATAGGGAATCTAATATGATTTTTAGAGACAAAAGTACAAGTTCTGAGTGTGAACATAATCATCATCAAGTGCCATCTCCGCAACGAAGGTTGGCTGCAACAGATGTCCAACATACCTTGTCTCTTGTTTTGGTGGTACACTCTGCTAGACTATAACTTGTCCATCTTGCAATGTTACTCTCCCACTTGTATCTTTGTCTACTTCTTGCTCACTTCCCTTTGACTTTGCCCTCAGATAGGGTTTTCAATAAGGGTCTTCTTTAATGTGCCCAAAATATTTTATTTGCCTGATATTTATTTCTCTTCATAATTCTTTTTTCATATTAAGTGTTTTTAGCACCTCTTTATTTTGTTCTTCTCTTTCCATGATGTTCTCCCTATTCTCCTATATACTCATATCTCAAAGGCATCAATTCTGTCTTCTAATTGTTTATTTAGTGTCCATGTTTCTGATCCATACAAAAATATAGAATAGATGTAGCATTTTATAATTCTCATTTTTAACTTGTTTGTAATTTGTTTAGATGTTACTATTTTCCTCATGTCATTGAAGGTACTTTTGGCCATTCCTATTCTTTTAACTTCTGTTTCACATCTGCCATCATTTGTGACTATGTTCACAATATTGATGTTTTACTTGTAGTTTCTCTCCATGTATGTTTATGTTTAGCTTTTGTTCTTCTATGACCTTGCTGATTATCATGGTTTTTTTAATATTTGAGTGTGAACAAACTACTATATAAGACTATATTTCTTGCCATTATTATTCTGTTACACCAACACTGCAGTTATGTAGCATAATCAACATGAAATAACATTGAGATTATGTTATTTTTTAACTTTCTTAACTTCTTTATGTCCCGTCACCCCATTTTTTTGGGACAAATTTACTTCCATGGACCTCTTGGTGCTTAAAAAAAAGAGATCATTGACTTTCTTCACAAATCTCCAAATCTTGGTGAATCACTATAATTCCTGTTATCATTCAAGTGGTTACTTTTCTGCATCCCCAATTTCAAAATTTTTCTCCATAACCTCAAGGGGAGCCATATGAACCACATTGAGAAACACTGCTCTAGACCAAACATGAATCTTCTGGCCAATGACATCATCTGCATTCATCCTTAAACTCTTGACAGAAAATGTGCACAACTTTTTGTATGAGGACTTGTGGGTGGTGTGTTTCTGATATAAGTACTAGAATATCTAAGGTAATATTCATAGTGACAAATCATCTGAGAAAGAGCTTCTACAACATGAGGTATATTTATTACTCGAGAAGGCACTTTCTTAGAGGTAGATACAATAATTATAAACATTGCATGGGTTCATAATCAATTAAAACATGTTTAGAACAATGGCAACCTCAATAATGTTATGTTTTAGAAACTATTATATTGATTTTTGAAATAACAGTCAATTGCCGCATGCAGCCTGTGGGCTGCCAGTTCAATAGTCCTGACTGAAAATACTTCCTGTACTAGTTTATTTCTACTCTAATAGAATTCCATTATGTTATTGCATATTAACAGTATGTATATTTAATTTGAATAAACATATCAATGTGTATAAGGCACAAAACAGTTATTCATTGCAGAAAAATTGTGCTTGCATTGAAAACAAATTTACACTATAGTATAAACAAGAAATTATGAGAATATCTCAGTCAATGCATGCTTAAAATTATGTGAGCTTTTGATCATGAAAAACTGAGATGAAAATTTGCAGCAAACACAAAAGTAATTGTACTACACTAAAACATTATGAAGACCTTGGCAATAATATTTTAAAAATAGATCACATACCCGGTACCATTAAAAACAAATAACAATGGATCAATTGAACTTCTGAGTATTTTTTGAACAGCCATACAGGGTACGTGGATATTCACCAACTTTTTGTAATGTAGTTTAATGTTTATCATATCATTTTCTTCATCATCTTTCTGTTAGTCATCTCTTTTTATTGTGCTAATTTATTCATAGATTTCCTTTTCTGCTGAAGTTTTGTCAAGGAAAGAATAGATGTCTTACAAACATACATAAAATGTACATATGTTAAACACATAGCACAAAATATGATTTATAAGTCAAGCAAGTACAATAATGCTAAACATCATAATGAAAACTACACCTGTTTGGTCATATAAAGAGACACAACTGTTAGAAAGACAAATAATGGAGGGCAGAGCACCTGGACGGAGGATGACAGGCAGACCAAGAAGACGATGGACTGACAACATTAAAGATAACATGAACACGTCATTGGAAAATGCAAGTATAATGTCCCAAGACAGAGCAGGGTTCAAGGAGTTCATTGGGAAGACAATGTTCTGGAGAGAATATGTCACATGACACACAATATTTCTACCCCTCATTATAGTCTGCTCTGACACAACTAAAGCAACAACATGAAAAAGCTAACGTAGGTATATTATGAAAAGAAATAAATCCCTTGGGCCCTAAGTTGTTTACATATCCTCGGTTGCATAAGCTATGGACAAGGATTTGTCAAGGATCTGTTCTCAGCATCACTCCATGTGATGTTTCTTTTTCCCTGTGAGTTCCATGATATTGATCTAGTTATTTCTTTTACTGGTTTAAAAGAAACTGGTTGCTCAGCAAGCATGAGCGTAATCTATTTTAATATTCTCTCCTTTATATGGGTGTTACCAGATTTGGTTTGTTTGTTTCTTTATCACTTTCTTATCTTGTCCTGTCACCTAATGTTTAGTATACTATATATATACATATAGAATTATTAATACCACCGGATAGGTAAAATTGTACAAAAGGTTACTTACCTGACAACATAACCAGACAGGTTTTAGCTTGAAACCAACAGGGAGAGAGGAAAGTTGGAAAACCATAGAACATGTGAAGAACAACAGTAGAAGAAATACCAAATGAAAGTACACAACCCTGTCTGACACCTTGTTTTATCTGTTGAAAGGGTTCAATTTAACCCACACTTATAGCCTCTTTTATCTGTTGTCAATATATATTCTTGATGATTCTTAGATCTACCATCAATGTTGATATTTTCTAGCAAGTGGATAACTTCACTATGTTTATTGAAAACTTTTGTGTAGTCTACAAAACATATATTTATATATATATATAGATCTGTTTTTACTTCTAGACCCCTCTCTATTAGTGATATTAAGATATAAAAATAATTATTGGATGAACTTATTATGCATGTATGTAGTTGCCAGCTTTAAAAATACATATCATATATAAACTGTATACTTGCAAGGCAGAGTAAAGCATGCTTAAACAGCGAGGTACAGCAGCCAATAGCATACATACACATAAACATCTGCTGGCACAGTCTGATTACTTTTGGGTTTACCCAAAGTGCACAGACATCAGTTGTCCATCACACACAAATATCTATGTAAGCATGTGCACAGTGTTTTTCATTGTGAATTATTTCATACTTGACTAGTGGCTAAAATGTTTTTTTTAGAGTAGGAAAGCAACTAATAGTTAAGTGTAAAAAATATTTTGGTCATCCAATAAAGGAAGTAATTTTCAGTCAATAATTATTACTCTCAATGACAAATATTGCCTAGAAAATAACAAAAGCTAAAAAACACTTTTCCAATTGTTGTAAAGTTTTCTTAGCTCATCCCAGAACACTAAACCAAGTGTGGTATGAGGTCCTAGTCTCATGTATGACGCTCCCCACCCTTTATAGAAACCCCACAAGCCTTCCGAACGAAATATTTGCCAGAAACAGTTGAGAACTCCTGAATAGATGGCACCATGTCCTAGGTTATTGACAGGTTGGTTGTAGAGTCTTGTAGACACAACATCGAAGGGTGTCATTACCACTGTCACAACAACACCCCCAACCATGCTGGCAGCAAATGTTGTCACCACACTATTGGATTTAAATATCTGTAACACAGCATGTTAAAATGAGAATGGCTGAAAATACTTTCAATAACATCAAGAAAATATTAACATCTAAACAAATCACTAGGTAAACATAAATAACATAGAGACAGTACAATGTTGTTTCAAATAAATAATGACAATTCTGTGCCGTTATAAAAGATTTTGCTCAATTTCTATTAGTCTCAAGAATTTTTAATTTATCCTCTTTCTTCCTACATGAATTTACTTGTATAAGCTATTATTTGAAGCAATATTGTACTGTTCTCTATGTTATTTATGTTTACAAGAATATTGGCCCTTGTAGTATGAATATAGATGTTCTATGTTTGTGTTACTGAGGATACCTTAATACTTGTATGGGATGTTCGTTGTAATAGTCCTTGTTTCGATTGGTCTGTTTTCAGTGACTTCAGTACACAGTTTGAATGTCTTGACAAAATCGCATCTTTTATTGGAGATGCGGTTTGTGAAGTTTGGAAAAATCCATTTACTCGAGTTGCACGGCGATTTGGTTCTGTTAGAATGGACCTGGTTCTTCTTCTTCTTCATCGTTCATTCTCAAACTCCCACTGCATATCTCTTGTAGCAGGACCATGGTCCTATTAGATTTCCAGAAGGATGTAGTCCAGAGAAAGGAAATGCGCTGTGTTGCCGTTTTATTTGCACCAATGGTCCGACACATCTGTCTTCTTCATTCTGTTAGTCTCAAGAATTTCAAACTTAAACAAGAAACTGAAGCTATTTATTAATCACAACATTTATTATCCTCAAGATAATCATTGTTTGGCAGAGTCAATAATTTTTAGCATTAAAAAGTTTTAAAAATTATTTATGAATTTTAAGAAGAAAGATTGGAAAGGATTAAGATTCTCCATACTTAACCTATTCAATCCTTTATTGGCTGAAATTGTTGACTATATAAACATTATACCTCAGCGGCCATTCTTGGCAGATTGACACACATTCATTTTGATTGATGTCTGATACTAGTTCCACGTGAATAAACATGCTAAATTTAGTGCGGATGTTATTATCAGTAATGGCATGGCGGCTTCCAGTATTATTTTCCAATCATTTCTAATAGCTGTGGTTTCCGAACTGGGCAAGGTTTATTATGACTTTCAATATTTCAACAAAACTTGGTCAAAATGGACCTACTTATGATTTAGATGATGTTGATAGGCAATTTTTAAAAGGAATTCAAGTGAACGTGAATGAATTGGACATTGATGGAGTAGTAGTTCAGTATTTAGTATGCCTAGCTGAAATTAGCAGTGATTTGTAGTGGAGGCCTAATTGATGATGTTCCACATAGGAACTGAGAACAGAGTGGCATGTAAATATTTTTGTGTGGATATTTCCAGAGTGGCACTTCTAAAACCCTGAAAGATTATTGGTTCGATGATGATGATAGTCAAATGGTTACAGCTCTAGTGTAACAATCCAAAGTTACTTGCAAATTTCCTCTGTGCAGGCAAGCAGCAAATAATCCAATTTTTAAATTACAGGGCTGATTTGTTTCCCAAAAAAAGATAAGATACTGATTACTTTACTTCCAAATGTCTGTCAATGATAAAGAAAAGTTATCATTTCACTTTTAAAAGTGACTTTACAAGGAAGGAAACTGATCAATTCACTTTTAAAATTAAGTGAGCATAGATGAGAACTGATCAATTCAATTCCAAACGCTGAAGTCTTAATGGTATGCAATTACCTGTACCATATTATACTATAGGGTTACCTTCACATCACATTTTCATTCAAAATAATTTCTGAAAACAATAAATATAATTTTTTTATGCATCAAAAACAAGAACATGTCTCAATAAATACTCAAATATAAATGTGGCATGTCCCTATCTTGATAAAGAAGTTTTGGTAAAATTGTCAATTCCATGTATTCTTCCGCGTTAAACTGATATTTAGGTATGTTGACAAGCCTTTTCGCACACCAGACTTGTCCCATAAGTGCTCAGATCTCCACTTCAGTAGATCTCTCAAGGTATAATGGCTAATTGTTTCGGTTCTAAGGTAGTTCAGTGCTCTTTTTTAAAACTTTGTTAAGTGTTCTCTACAGGCCATGCTTTTTTTCACTCACTAACTGCGCATTTTTGATATTGACTCATGTTCATGTATCTCAAAATTCTCTGATTGTGTGGACCCACAAAGAGCACTGAGTATGTCAGCTCGGTCCAAAGGATGTCCATCTATTATGGTGGTGAGGCTAGCTAATTGGTCGGCCTGTTCGTTTCCTTTCACATCCGCATGTCCGGGGAAAAAGATCAGCATGATTTTTATCACAATTTAGCTCTCTCTAATGACTTCTACATACATCACCAGTTTGACTATCTGAATCACATTCACTGAGTCACTTAGAATGCACTGAGTCACTCGGCTTGCAATTCCAGCAAGTTTAGTGCCTGTATTATGGCAAATGCTTCTATTGTTAAACTGCTTGTTGTTTCGGTACTGGCCCCACTGGCTTCGTGTACTGTTCTTCCTTGTGATCTGGCAGTAAATGCCCATGTGCACTACTGTTGGCGAATGATTGACCTGTCTGTGTAAATCACAACATTTGCATCATCAGTATGTTCCAGATGAGTACCTTGACCTCAGCATCCACACTCACAGGGCTACTACATTCTTTGAATTTAAAATGAGTTAAAGCTACTATTTATCCCTCTTTTTATATTTTCATGCTGCATAAAAGTACAATTTTAAAAAGAAAAATGAAATATTTCGGACATAAAAAAAGACAATGGCATGGAAAGACGCATCTTAGAGGGCAGAATTCCAGGAAGTAGAAGAAGCGGTAGACCTAGAAGAAGATGAACAGTGGCATTAAAGACTGTATGAAGTTATCATTGGAGGAGGCAGGCAGAGTGGCATAGGATAGAGTTGAGTTCAGGGCATCAATTGCAAAGACAACATTTTGGAAAGAATATGTCCCTTCATAGACATAGATAGATATTCACTTACCAATTTGCTCATATTTAACAGCAGTCTCCCATTGACATAGTAATTAAAACAATCTACTCACCTTTGTGCTTTCTATAAAGTTCTTTGCAGAAGAGAATGTTGATAACTGTGCACCTGAACCAACAGTAACTCGTGCAACAGCTCCGCTAACACCACGCCAAAGTCCTGCCACACCATGTTCTTTAAAGATTGTCTGAGAAACCAATATAAAATAATGCAAGTTAGGAGTTATGACTTTTTATTCTGATCCTTATAATTTTGAGTTTTCTAGTTAGTCTTCTATGTTTGTTCTCAAACTCCTACTTGCAAACAGGATGTAGTATGGAGAATACAATGCGTTATGTCATGGTTTACAGTTTGGTAGTAATATCCGTGTATTTTGGCCTGACACATCAGACTTCAGTATGACTTTTCTGTTACTTTGACATTCTGTGGGATGAAACAGCTAACTCCACCCCCAAACCTCAAAAGTAATCTCTTATGACATGCATGGCAGGTTACAGTGTAAGCAATACTTTGCTTTCCTTTTAGGCCTCTGCAATGTACAGGTTGGACTAAAATGGCAACATTTTCCAAGCTATTTATTAATCACAAGTTATTCTCACGATAGTTATTGACTTTGTTTGGTAAATCAATAATTTCAAACATCAACAAGTTTTAAAATTTATTTATGAATTTTAGTAGCAGCAGATGATCATGTGGTTTGGAAATTAATACACAGTAATTGAGAACATGAAATAACAACCAATGTAATGTTGTGGGCCACTAGCACAAATAGAACAACACCACAATGCATCTCCATTCTCTGGACTACATCCTGCTGGACATCTAGTAGGGCCATTATCCGCTACAAAAGAGAGATTGAGAGTAGGAGTTTGAGAGCGAACACCAAAATAAAAGAAAAAAAGGACAGTGGTCTGGTTTCTCCTTCTGTTTTGAGGGTATAAATATATCTCCAAAGCATAGTGATTAAGTCATTTAGCTTGGTCTCAAAATATTGTAAGTTTGATCCTAGGTCATGACACCTTTTGCAAAATCTCATTTTTTCAGAGCTCACTTGTGATTATTGCTTGAAGCTACAGAGTTATGTGCCATGAGTGGTACTCTTGGCAAGTAGTGGGCCACTTTGTTGATAGGGATGGAGTACATATGGAGGGAAACATGACTAAAAATAATCTATCATCTATGCTTTTTGAGGGTATAAAAATCCAACTTTCCCAATAGATTTTGGGGACTGCCAAAAAGTAACAATTAATCTTGTCTAGAATAGCTCCTTAGTTAATCTCTAATAAGGATTGAGTTATGCAAATATTTGTGTGAAAATTATAGCTACATTAAATTTAAAGCAGGTTTCCAATAAAAAAAAATTCCAGTCAATATTATATATTATAGAAATAACATTCTATTGAAGAAAATCTCTGTAAATACATTCAATAATGCAACAAATAAAATAAACAGAATTGGAAACAAATAAACAGTTTTAACCTTCACCGAGCCGATATGATATCCAGCCGCCGAAAAACAAAATGGCCGCGCGCGCTGATGGCGGGCCGTCCTGCCCAGCGAGATTATCGTGAGATTTACACGTACCACAGCCCGCTTAGTTAATGCACATAGCTAGTGACATGCGCAATCGATACCGGAACATCTCCACGTTCGCCCTGTCCATTTGAAAAAATTCTGTCTAGCAGCAAGACGTTGTAATCTATTATCTTGTACCGACACCCAAGCCTTCAATTATGGATGCAATTTATTTCGAATTCATCATGGATGACGATTCCGATGAGGAAGAAACTGTGCAGCTTACCGATACAGATATAGCTCCATTAGATAATGTGTGGTTAGATGGAGATGATATTAGTGATACTGATTCTGTGGGCAGCGTGGAAGAAGACATTTTGGAGGACCAGGTAGTTGAAAACTCGAGTGTCCCTTCGGGGTATAGCCATGATTGGCTTCGAAATTTCGATGAAATTGTTGGACCTATAGGCCTAGCTGATAACCTTAGTGAGGTAGACGTGTTTCGTCTGTTTTTTACAGATGATATTCTTAACATGTTGGTAACTGAAACTAATCGGTACGCTAAGCAGGTTAGTGAATCGAAGGGACAGGACGCCGGCTATGCATCTCGTGTGAAGTTGTGGAAGGAAGTCACAGCTGATGAGATGACAGCCTTTGTTGCTTTGATCCTCTTGATGGGACTGACCAAACGTTCCTCCTATGAATTGTATTGGTCTAATGATGGTCTCATCGAGATGCCTGGGTTTAGGAATGTCATGAGTAGGAATAGGTTTTTAGCTATTCTTTCATTCCTGCACCTTGTAGACAACACAACAGCTGTTGCACGAGGGCAACCCGGTCACAGCAAGGCGTTCAAGATACAAGGGTTTGTTGACAAACTTATTCCTCTGTTCCAACAATATTACGGCCTCTCCAAAGAAATCAGTATCGATGAAAGCATGATTGCTTTCAAGGGTAGGACTAGTCTTATGCAGTACATGCCCAAGAAACCCTCAAAGTGGGGTATAAAGTCTTGGGCACTGGCTGACTCGAAGACTAGTTATCTCTGGAACTGGAAGCTGTACCTTGGGAAGGAGGATGTCTATGACAAAAAGAAGGGATTGGCTCACTGTGTTGTGAGTAATTTGTTGGCCACAATGCACGGTAAGGGCCATATTGTCTACATGGACAACTTCTTTTCCTCTCCAGCCCTTTTCAAGGAGCTTGCCGAGAACCAGATAGGCGCCTGCGGCACACTACAATTGAATCGCAAAGGGGTCCCCCCTGCGTTGAAGGGTCTAAAACTCAAGGTTGGTGACCCACTTCGTACTGAAAGTGATGACAACATTCTCTACCTGTCATGGTATGACAAGAGGCAAGTCAATTTGATGACATCTGCACACGATGCGCAGACCTTCAATAGGAAGGTCCGTTCCAAACGCCATGGTGGTAATGTGAGGGATGTGGTAAAACCATGCGCAATACAGGCCTATACCCGTCATATGGGAGGCGTTGATCGTGTTGACAAGCAGCTAACATATTATATGTTAGGCCACAGGTCCTGCAAGTGGTGGAAGAAAATTTTCTTTTACTTGTTGGAAGCTTGCTTTGTCAATTCATCTGTCCTGTGGCGGGCTAAACATCCTGGCCGAGTCAAGGCGGAAAAATTTCGCTTGCAGATAATTCATGGGCTTCTTGAGGGTTGCTACTCTAGGCCTGCATCTTCCAGTTCTGGAAGAAGAACAAGCCACCCACCGGATAGGATGACACTAGCACCAGCACACCACATTGCTATAAATCCTAAACGGTTGTCCAGTGGCAGGCATTCATTTCCTGACTGTGTTGTCTGTTCAGATCGGACAAAGAAGCGCCACCAGACTCAGTACGTGTGTGCAGCATGTCAGGTCACTCTGTGCCCATATCCCTGCTTCCATCGATACCACACATTATTAATTTTCAAGACTGAGTGTACATCTGAGCTGCACAGCACGTAGGAGAACTGCACATCCAGTGGGTAAGTCATTTGTGTTTGTTGTTTTTATGTAATTTTAAAATATAAATTGTCTTCACCTCTTGCGCAAACCTCGGGTAGGATACATAAAAAAAAACCAATTACACACCCATTTGCAGTATTCAATTCTGCATTTACATCTGTTGAAATTATTTTAAAAGCTCTAGTAATAAAAATGGTACTGAGTTTTCCAAACACCCATGTCTTTTTTGCATGTTTTCTGTTTTTTCGAGAAAATGTCTTCACCTCTTGCGCAAACCTCGGGTAGGATACATAAAAAAAAACAAATTACACACCCATGTGCAGTATTCAATTCTGCATTTAAATCTGTTGAAATTATTTAAAAAGCTCTAATAACAAAAATGGTATTCAGTTTTCCGAAACCCATGTCTTGTTGTTATTGTTGGTTTTTTGCGAAAAAAAGGTCTTCACCTCTTGCGCAAACCCCGGGTAGGTTACGTAAAAAAAAAAAAAATACACATACATTTGCGGTATTCAATTCTGCATCTACATGCCCTAAAAAAATTTTTTTATCTCGAATAACAAAAAAGTTATTGCGTTTCCGTAACACCAACCAGAAAAGATGAAAATTCTCAAAAAAGAATCCGGTGGCAGGAGATGTTTTGTATTTTTTAATCCGGCTTGCTAAAGGTTAACTAATAAAGAAAGTCAATTTTACCTTAAGTGCGTGTGACATGGATTCGTGAGAATGCTGGTGACCAACTGCAATTACTTTATTTGCTTTGGACTGAAGATGTGTTTTCACCTGGCACATGAAAATAAATCTACCATGAAATTATCACTGTATAGCATTATAATTTTAACCTAAAAAAAGGTTTTGTTGTATCCAAATAGTGACTCATAGGACAGCTATCAATATTAGATTTGTTTTTAAATGATGAAAATGATGTGAACACTTCATCTGCTACAAGAGAAAAATGGTTAAATTAACTCAGAAGCGTGTTATATTGGCTTACACCATGTTTTCATAGCAGAAAATTTGGCTTCATGACAATGGAAAAGTCAGGAAGAAAGTTGTAGAAATCTTATGTCCTAATTGTTCATATAATGCAAAATAAAAAATACACCTCATACTTATATTATACACTGTCAGTCTAATGTTGATCACTACACACTGCCAGTTTAATACTGGACACTACACATCATCATCATAATGCTTATTGCCAGCAACTGAAACTATTTATAGGCAGAAAAAAAAATGCATATTTCTTTCCCCTGCCCCTCTTTGAAAATATTGAAATGGACTGACAACATTAAAAATAACATGAACACGTCATTGGAAAATGCAAGCTGCATGGTCCAAGACAGAGAAGGGTTCAGGGAGTTCATTGGGAAGACAATGTTCTGGATAGAATACGTCACTTGACAACAACCCCTCTTTAACAGTGGATGCCAATAAAAACATGATTTATTTTCCAAGTAAAAAACATGGTCATATGACAGTGAACAAAGTAGTATGAAACAAATAATTTATGAGAACATAATGTGAGTTATATACATACAAATCAACAAAATGAGCAATCCTCTAAATGATATTTATATTTTAAAATAGTTATCTCTTAGTGTACATTGTTTAGTCAGCCCATATGTTGACTAGACCTGAAAGGGGTGGAACAAATTGTAACATTGCTGTTTGCCATGCAGTAGGGTGAAGGTTAGGCATGGAATTGATTCCCACTGTGATGAAGCCTGCTGAAGACCCATGCCTGGACTGCTGAAAGGGAATCAACCCTCTTATCTTAAGAATGCCTTGGATTACATGAAAACTTCAACAACAACAATGACAAGGAACCACTAATTTGGAGTTGATGGTCAAACTCTACCACCTGGCATAAGGAATAAGAGTGACAAACTCTACCACCTGGCATAAGGAATAAGAGTGACAAACTTTACCACCTGGCATAAGGAATAAGAGTAACAAACTCTGCCGCCTGGCTTAAGGAATGAGAGTGACAAATTCTACCACTTGGAATAAGGAACAAAAGCGACAAAATCTTCCACCTGACATAAGGAACAAGATTGACAAACTCTACTTCCTGGCATAAGAAACAAAAGTGGCAAACTCTACTGCCTGGCATAAGGAACAATGATTCACAAACTCTACTGTCTGGCATAAGGAGCAAAAGTGACAAAATCTACCACCTGGTATAACAAACAAGAGTGACAAACTCTACCACGTGGCATACGGAACAAGAGTGACAAACTCTACCACCTGACATAAGGAACAAGAGTGACAAATTCTACCACTTGGAATAAGGAACAAGAGCGACAAAATCTTCCACCTGACATAAGGAACAAGATTGACAAACTCTACTTCCTGGCATAAGAAACAAAAGTGGCAAACTCTACTGCCTGGCATAAGGAACAATGATTCACAAACTCTACTGTCTGGCATAAGGAGCAAAAGTGACAAAATCTACCACCTGGTATAACAAACAAGAGTGACACACTCTACCACCTGGCATAATGAGCAAGAGTGACAAACTCATCCACCTTTGGGGTTCTATCATCATCATACATTATCAGGGGTGAGAAAAATTTGGCCAGCAGGCCGTATCTAGCTTGCCAAGAAATCTGTTAGAAATGGGAGTATCTAGAGCTGAGGGAAGGAAAAGTAAATTTTTTGGAAAGTCTCAAAGATCACACAATCAACACCTGACCGGGACTCTGAGTCTACATACACTGGGTTGGCTGCTGGACCGGAGGGCAAAGCACTTATGGGAATGCCTGCGTGTGGTGAAGCCAGTTTCTAATCAAGAATCAAGAAAAACTGCCTGCTTGCAGCTAATGAGATTACATCATTATCTACAATATGCACTAACCCTTAAGCTCATAAAATATTAAATCATAAGCTATAGTACACAAGCTGTAAGCCACAATTCTAAACAGTGATAAAAAGGAAATGATTATGTCAAATTTTTGATGATGTGAGTTGAACACATCCTCCGTTCATGGGTCATCAGGTGTTGGATGATCAACTACATGACTACCGAAGATGATGGGGACAAAAATATTAATACAAATAATAATATAAAATAAAAATATATATGATATTACAAGAGAAGTGGATTGACATTAGTTACAAAATCATGAAGTAAAATATAGGAGGCCAAATTAATAAAAGCAGACAAGGAGTCTCAAAATATTTTGTATCTCTCAAAATGTCACAGTAAAATACTCAAATACATTAAGGAAGACATTTATAAAATTAACTTTGTGCAAAAATAGGACATTTATCACAGATAATTTATAAAGATTCTCCAGAAAAATGACTAGCTTTTTGTACCATGTAAAGAGGGCTTCCAACTATGGCACCAACACATCCAGAGAATGCCCCTGCAACTATACTACGGGCAAAGCTATGATCTCCATTTTTGTCCTTTGTCAAACCAAAGTTTACTTGACACTGAAAACAAATGTAAATAGATGGTATAAAGTGGCATTATTGACATTCATCAAACAAGCAATCACATTCTTCTATAGAACCACATCTCTATGAACAACAATCTTGTTTATTTATTATAGCGATTAATCCATTAGCCTTGTGATCATGATGTCATAGTTCGATACTGGGCCAGTTGTCTTATTTAGCAGTTTCTCAGAGATCTTTGGAGGATGATTATCACTTGAAGCAATGGAGTTGGTGGTATGAGTGGTACTCTTGGCAAGCCTTCTCTGTTGTGAGTGGATGAGTACGTATGGATAAACCAGAGTACAATGAAATAAATCCTTCATGTCTTTTGAGCCTTTCTGTTTATTTTTCTAAAGACTTGTTGCAAAGTCAGAATTGGGGCTATGAAGTACTCTTCCTCACCTCTTATGATGGGGAAATGCTAATTGGAATGTTCATATATAAACAAAATTATTGATAAACAATTTAGAACTGTTCTCTACATTTGAATGATCTTTCACTACTGATTAAAAATCTATATTTTGGTTTTAACTCTTTGACACAGAAGAAATGCTCACATTGTCCCAACAAAATAAAGGCTCAGGATGCAGAAATCTTCTTCTTCTGCGTTCGTTCTCAAACTCCTGCAGATTAGCAGGATGTAGTCCAGAGAATGGAATGCGTTGTGTCATGGTTTACAGCATTGCTGCAATATCTGCGCCTTTCGGCATGATACATCCGACTTCAGCATGGCTTTGGGTCATTGACCCTATATGGGATGGGACAGCCAACTCCATCCCATAACCTTATGCGTGGAAGGTAAACAGTGCTGCTATTCTTTGCTCCCCTTTCGGGCCCTGGAACACAAGGGCGGATGCAGAAATAATATAAGCGTTGCTATTTTAAAAATTATTTATTTACTTTCTGTTTTGTTTGTTCATGTTGCAAAAACCTCCAACATTGACCTTTGATACTCCTTTAACTCATATCACTCTTTTATTGTTCTGATATATATTTATGGAAAAAATGTGAAATTTCCATGTAGTTTTAATACAATATTTAATAAGCAATACGCTTCTAAAATAGTGAATACTGTAGAATCAAATTAAGATTCTTTTTCGTCTTTACTGAGACCAGTGTAAAATTCAACTAAACTATGAGTCCTCCATTTGGTTAAATTTCCCAGACACTTGGTCCCTACATTTCACACATGATTTCTTGTGGGGCAGATTTTATGGAGAAAGTGCCTTGCCCATTTGTACTAACCTCTCAGTTCTATTGTATAAGCTCACTTTTAAATGGCGGATGGAACGGCAAGCAGAGCATTTATGGAAATGTCCCCTGTGCTGTGACGCTTGTTCATAATAAAGAATCAGTTCTATTGATTAGTTCTAAGGGAAAAACAATGCTAGTATGCTTGCAAACAAGCATAACTGCAGAAGGTGCCAAAAGATGGTTTAATACACCATTGACTGCCTTAGAGTCCGGATTTTCTGTAGTGTTTGACTACCGTAACCCAAAGCACTCCCATGTTAACCAGAAAGACAGCGGGTGAATAAAAGTATTTAAAAGAATCAAATAGCGAAAATAATATATGAATATTTTGGTAAATATGCATGACTATTTGGTGAATTATGAATAGAAAATTTATATAACAGAATCTATTTTCTAATTGATACACTATTGTCAATTACTGGAAACAGTGCTATTAATTTACAGTTATTTCTACATGAGATAATTATCTAGCAACAATAAATATACATGGAAATTGTTATTAAATACACTTGATGAGCTTCTGGTATCAATTATTATTATCTGACAAGGATAATATCACTTTTGCGAGTAATTTTGGCATTTGTCTTTTTTTTTTAAATTGACTCCTTGTCCATATATATGAGTAACTAATCCTATATTTGATCTTACTAATAATTATATCACATTGTGCCATTATTTTATTTTAATAGTGCAATGTAATATGTTAGGTTTCATTTCTTCTTCTGCTTTCATTCTCAATTTCTTGTTGGATATTTCTTGCAGCAGGACAATAGTCCTACCAGCAGGATGTAGTCCAGAGAATGGAAATGCGTTGTGTGGCCATTTTATTTGTGCCAATGGTCAGACACATCCGTATTCAGTGCACTAGGTTTAAATTAAAAACATAAAATGTATTTAACTGTAAACTTGATATTTAGGGGTTACAAATTCAAAGAAAGATAGTTTTGTCTAACAACAATTGTGTTTGAAAGCATGATTATACACACACAAACATACCTGGAATGTTCCAAGTCTAGTCCCATTCATGAAAAACTGGTACCACAATGCTGGGACAAGTCCATTTTGTAGAGCCAGTATTCCATCATTTCGGGCAATGGTTACAAGTGCATGGAATGCATTGCGATAATGAACCTAAAGTGACATTGTGAGTCAACAGAGACATTTAAAATGTATGAGAGATTACAAAAACAAGCTATTATATGAGGTACAATAATGACAGAATATAGACCAGTGAATCTCAAACTTTATTGCCGTATAGATCCCTTGTTGATATTGTTTTCCCCATAGAGCCGTGTAATATTGAAATTTCCTCAACATATGAACTTCAAGTGTGTTTTTGACAGCTGACACAGCGCTGTTCACTTTGATGGGATTTTTGTAGAGTGGACAATTGTAAAAAAATATAAAGAAAAACATGTACAATTTTTATTCCTACCTTTATTTAAAAAGAGTACATTTCGTGCACCACCAAAATTTATTCTAGCTGACATGGACCCCCTGCAATTTGAAATTGACCCTAGGGGTTCCTTTAGACCACTTTGGGAACTTATGATATAGACATTACAATAGAGAGTATATACATTACAATAGTGAGAGAATTATAGAAATTACAACATTGTCTATATCAGGGGTTGGCAACTTTTTTTGGGTCCGAGGGTTGGATGCAGAATTGTACAGCTGGTCGCGGGCTGGGTGAAGTAAAAGCATAAAAAGAACTAATCTGAAAGCTTAATGATACATGTTATTTTTTATATTATGTTAACCTTTAGCAAGCCAGATTAAAAAATACGAAACATCTCCCTGCCACCGGATTCTTTTTTGAAATTTTGCATTATTGATGGTGACTGTTTTGAAAATGTGATAATTTTTTGGTTGTTAGAGATATTTAAATAATATTTGCACATATAAATAAAGAATTGAATTATGCATATATTGGTGTAATTTATGTACGTGTGTGTGTGATACGAGACGTATGAGAAAGTGGTAAAGACGTTTTTCACAAAAAACATATATTTTATAACAAATAAAGAGGGAAAAAATAAGAAAAAAAAATAACTTACCTTACATATCGAATTCCTTGGCAACATTGTAAACTAAATCACGCAAATCTGTTGTATTTATGTTCTTTCACTGCGAAATTATCAAAATATAGCTGGGGGAACTGTATAAAACATGTAGATTTGCAGTAAAATCGTTCTTTGAGCTTAGGCCTAGAGTTATTTTTTCTGCCACTTCAAAATATTCGATATCAAACGTACAAGTCCCCAAACCAGCACGGCATTCTGTATATTCACTGCTGTGAAACTAAATAACCTAATAATCCATGATTCAAGCCACGATTCAATGTTATTTTATTCGAAATACGATGAAATAAAGGTCTGTAAAACCGATCCATCATCATGGCATCGTAACGGTGTACAGATGTGGTCAGATTAATTGCTCTTAAACTTTTACGAATAGCTAGCCATTCACAAAAACGATCATGTCGGAAGTGGGGGATGTACCGGCTACGATTGCGCATGTCCCCAGCTATGTGCACGGACTGTGGTACGTGTAAATCTCACGATATTATTGTTGGGTGGGCCGGACCGCCAAAAGCGCGCGCTGCCATTTTGTTTCTCGGCGGCTGCGATTGATATAGGCTCGGTGAAGGTTAAGGTAACATAATCCAAAATGAACAATTAAAATTGTATATTTTACTTACATGAAATTTATGTCCTGAAGTCGTATAATATATATTTATATAATTAGATCATAGAAATACATGTGAAGCTTGCTGTTGGTTGCATGAAAGTCTTTTAGTATTAGGACACAAACTGGATGAAGTCAGATATATATTTAAAAGGGCATCGATCAGCTGGGTTCTTAACGTGTTCTTCATAATGTTATTTTTTTTGAGGAGTTGCTCCCACACAACTACTGCTGAACAATGAGGCAATCTTTTTTGTATGAATATTTCTGAACATTGATGAAATCTTTTTTGTATGAGTTACCAAGTTGGTATAAGTCACAAATTTGAGAAGGTATTTTCTATAGAAATCTAATGTCACATACTCCGCTCCAAATTGTTATTTAAATACATTAACTCACTGTAATTCAATAAGCTCCATTTGAAAATTCTCAGGAATGGTGCCTACTTCCATATCAAATGAAGTGCTAACAAGACTCAAATCACTTGTAATAGGATTAATGTCAAAAAAACAGAATGCAAATTGAGATCTCAGTTCATCTATCACAGAAACAACATGTTTTATGTCTATTGGTCTGGTCTCCTGTAGATTAGGAAAATGTACATTTTCCTAATCTTTGATTTCAGAAGCTGGCATTCCCAGAGTTGTATTGTAATTTTGCTTCAAATGTGATATATCCACACATCTCATGTATAAGATTATTTCTTCCTTGAAGCTGCAAGTTGTTTAAATGCATGCTAAATCTACAAGAAATACCAGATTAGAAAGCCATGTGGGGTCATTAATTCCTAATAATAAATATTTTTACTTTAAAAAAAAATGCTGCTATTTGATCTCTTTCTATCATAGCTCTTTTGTATCTAGATATTTCCACATTCATCCGCATCGCTGAGGATAGAATTCGCTGGAGGACTCTGTGTGCTGAAGCTTCCAATGTGGTACCCCTACGACCCTGAAGGGTTATGGGTTTTATTGATTTATTGATCATAGCTCCTCGACTGAGCCAGCTTACTTCGCAAAAGTAGAAATGATCTCTGTACTGAACTTCTGCTGTTTCCAACAATAGTTGTTGAAGCTAACAATGCTTCAATCCCTGAGATAAAATCTGGTTAACTGCCTTCACCATGACTTCATCACACCTTTAGTGAATATTTAGTGAATACATTAACATCTATATGAATACACTATTGAAAAAAACTATGAATGCACTATTGAAGACCTGTGTTCAACATATTCTAAAGTATAAAATTCTAACATAATTCTTCAAATATAATGGACACATAAAAGCTACTTAACTGAAAGGGTGTAGAAAATTTAACTCATTGTATTCTGGTATCCCCATATGCGCAATGTCCCTCTCAATGTAGCAGTACTCTGTCTGTTGAGAGTACCACTCATAGCACAATACCCCATATCTTCAAGCAATAATCCCCTGGGATCTCTTGAAAAAAATATACTTTGTAAACCCCCAAGTTACTTATAAATCTTGTAAATAAGAAGCTATAAAAAGAAATGGCCACAGAAGATACATACAGAATAGAACTTATATTATAGCACCACAAGAGAATGCCCATGTGTTGATGGGGCACTAAAGGGGAGAAAATAATAGCAACACTATTTACCTTCCATACATGTTGTAAGAGGTGACAAAAGAGATTTTGGAGTGGAGTTGGCTGTCCCATCCCATATAAGGTCAAAGTGACCCAGAACATGCTGAAGTTGGATATGTCAGGCTGAAAAGCACAGATAATGCAACTAAGCTGTAAACCATGGCACAAAGCATTCCCTTCTCTGGACTACATCTTGCTAATGTGCAGGAGTTTGGTGAGAATTAACACAGAAGAAGATCACAAGAGGACAGTCTGGTGAAAGGAAAACTAAAAGTCAGTAGTGGAAGATAGATTAATGCATGGTTATTAGTTATTTGTCCCATGTTACTGACCAGTGTTCCTGCTAAGCTGTGCTACTATGTGCTAGTGCATACATTTTTATCCCTTGATGCACAAGACTTTTGCACAAAAAGTGTGTAAATACTCCTATAATAAAATATACAACTGGTGTCAATAGAACATGCTGAAGAAGGTTCAGATTTTTAGTTAGAAAATGCCCAGAAAAATATTCTTCTTCTTCAGCGTTCATTCTCAAACTCCCGCTAGATCTCCCTTGTAGCAGACCATGGTTTTACTAGATTTTCAGCAGGATGTAGTCAAGAGAATGTAAATGTATTGTGTCACCGTTTTATTTGCGCCAATGGCCCGACACATCCGTCTTCGGGCGAAGAAAAATATTCAAAATTTATTAGCCTATACTGTGAGATTTTTTCTGACAGGCACTTTTGTTTTAGAGAGAAAATTGCTATTGACACATACAATTTTCACATTCATGCAATAACTTTATGGTTTTTTTTATTGATTGTAATGTCATTATGTATGGTGGTTATTGAACAGATGTAGTATGTCATAAATATTAGAAACATGACTATAGGAACTTTGGAAGCCAATCTGTTACTGTATAAATGAATGATTAGAACAGGAATGTACATTGTTTTTGCTCAGTCGACTGAATGTTCAGAACAGGAATATTCATACTTTGTACTCAATCTACTGACTGACCAGAATGGGAATATTCATACTTTGCACTCGATCAACTAAATGACCAGGACAGGAATATCAATACTTTGTACTCAAACTACTGATTGTCCAGGACAGAAATATCCATATTTTTTACTCAATTTACTGAAAATAGACCAGGTTTATAAAAGAAATTTACCGCATACTCTCCATGAGCCCGAAGTTCTCCTTGCAGCTGCATCCGGGTTTTCACAACTTCTAGAGGATTAGTGAAGATGCAAGCCCCACAGGTAGCCAGGCCACCAAGTATAAACTCAGCCACCCCATTGGTGGCCATGGCTTGTAACTGTTCTGCAACATTTAGTAAAATGGTGTGAAACTGAAATAACAAAATCAACATTTGTATATATCAAATATCTGTTAATGACCAGGTTTTTGACAAGTTTTGTGATAAGGCTGAAATACTCACAGGTCTACTAATATTCCAATAAACATAGACATAATCAAGTTTCATGAACAGGGAATGTTCTATTCTGACACCTACGAGTTAGAAATACCACACTAATCAGTAAACATAGACTACAAGTGAGGCATACCTCACTCACCAGTATAAATTAACATCTACTACAAGTTATGCATACCTCACTCAACAGTACAAGTTGACAGACTACAAGTTAGGTATATTTCACTCAACAGTACAAGTTGACATAGACTACAAGGATACCTCACTCAACAGTACAAGTTGACACAGACTACAAGGATACCTCACTCAACAGTACAAGTTGACACAGACTACAAGGATACCTCACTCAACAGTACAAGTTGACACAGACTACAAGGATATCTCACTCAACAGTACAAGTTGACATAGACTATAAGTAAGGATACCTCACTCAACAGTACAAGGTGATATAGACTACAAGGATACTTCACTCAACAGTAGAAGTTGACATAGACTATAAGTAAGGATACCTCACTCAACAGTATAAGTTGACATAGACTACAAGGTATTCTCACAAAAGAACAGATCTTAGTTGTGTAACTGAGGCGACATCAAGACTCAAAAGGTTTCAAAGGAATGGATGTGTAAGGGGGTTTATAGATGCATGTTTAGCTCCTACAAAGGATGTATCCTAGTGTGCCAGTATCTCAGGATTTCCACATCCTGTCAGAGGCACAGCACACACAATTGGGCCAACTACCTCATTATTATTCTGTTAGATTTCTTGACCCATCTACAGTGATGGTACATCTAGCATTTCCCATCACCTAGGAATGTGCCACAAAAGAACAGAGGTCTGCACGGGCATGCATCTCTTCATCAGACAGGCTTGCTGGTATGGTGGTCATGGGGGCTGGATGAACAATGAACTGAGCTGTTATTCTGAATGCTCTTAGGGAGATAAGACGAATGAATGATGTAGCAAATACTTGTGAATCTGTAACCTCGAACAGACTACAACAATATCATGTCGAGAGGGGCATGTCTACACAAGAGCATTATCCAGGTAACCAGAGGAGATGGGTAAACCAACACAGAGTATGGGTAGTCAGTCGCTACACACTGATGGATATCTCGAGAGGAGATATGAGCACTTATGGACCGATGTGCAGTGTGGATGATCTTTAGACATAACTATCTCTTCATCATCCATGTGGATTACTGGATAGAAGACATAAGTAAGAAATTAAGACAAGATGTACAATGATGATTTTTCACAGGTGACAGGTTATCAGTCTATCCCCCAACTTTTCTTAGTCTCCTCCTATGACATGCCTGGAAAAAAGACAGTAGCTATATTCTTTGCATCCTGAACTAGACGTCCATGCCTCGTTGCTATATGGGTGAGACGGACTGATAGAAGTAGAATATGTGGCCTGACAGTATTAAAACAGAAGTCTTGATATTAGTAGAACATATGTCCTGATAGTAGTAGAACAAATGTCCTGATAGTAGTAGAACAAATGTCCAGATAGTAGTAGAACAAATGTCCAGATAGTAGTAGAACAAATGTCCAGATAGTAGTAGAACAAATGTCCTGATAGTAGTAGAACAAATGTCCTGATAGTAGTAGAACAAATGTCCAGATAGTATTAGAACAAATGTCCAGATAGTAGTAGAACAAATGTCCAGATAGTAGTAGAACAAATGTCCAGATAGTAGTAGAACAAATGTCCTGATAGTAGTAGTACAAATGTCCTGATAGTAGTAGTACAAATGTCCTGATAGTAGTAGAACAAATGTCCTGATAGTAGTAGAACAAATGTCCAGATAGTAGTAGAACAAATGTCCAGATAGTAGTAGAACAAATGTCCAGATAGTAGTAGAACAAATCTCCTGATAGTAGTAGAACAAATGTCCAGATAGTAGTAGAACAAATGTCCAGATAGTAGTAGAACAAATCTCCTGATAGTAGTAGAACAAATGTCCAGATAGTAGTAGAACAAATGTCCTGATAGTAGTAGAACAAATGTCCTGATAGTAGTAGAACAAATGTCCAGATAGTAGTAGAACAAATGTCCAGATAGTAGTAGAACAAATGTCCAGATAGTAGTAGAACAAATGTCCTGATAGTATTAGAACAAATGTCCAGATAGTAGTAGAACAAATGTCCAGATAGTAGTAGAACAAATGTCCAGATAGTAGTAGAACAAATGTCCTGATAATAGTAGAACAAATGTCCAGATAGTAGTAGAACAAATGTCCAGATAGTATTAGAACAAATGTCCTGATAGTAGTAGAACAAATGTCCTGATAGTAGTAGAACAAATGTCCAGATAGTAGTAGAACAAATGTCCAGATAGTAGTAGAACAAATCTCCTGATATTAGTAGAACAAATGTCCAGATAGTAGTAGAACAAATGTCCTGATAGTAGTAGAACAAATGTCCTGATAGTAGTAGAACAAATGTCCAGATAGTAGTAGAACAAATGTCCAGATAGTAGTAGAACAAATGTCCAGATAGTAGTAGAACAAATGTCCTGATAGTATTAGAACAAATGTCCAGATAGTAGTAGAACAAATGTCCAGATAGTAGTAGAACAAATGTCCAGATAGTAGTAGAACAAATGTCCAGATAGTAGTAGAACAAATGTCCAGATAGTAGTAGAACAAATGTCCAGATAGTAGTAGAACAAATGTCCAGATAGTAGTAGAACAAATGTCCAGATAGTATTAGAACAAATGTCCTGATAGTAGTAGAACAAATGTCCTGATAGTAGTAGAACAAATGTCCAGATAGTAGTAGAACAAATGTCCAGATAGTAGTAGAACAAATCTCCTGATATTAGTAGAACAAATGTCCAGATAGTAGTAGAACAAATGTCCTGATAGTAGTAGAACAAATGTCCTGATAGTAGTAGAACAAATGTCCAGATAGTAGTAGAACAAATGTCCAGATAGTAGTAGAACAAATGTCCAGATAGTAGTAGAACAAATGTCCTGATAGTATTAGAACAAATGTCCAGATAGTAGTAGAACAAATGTCCAGATAGTAGTAGAACAAATGTCCAGATAGTAGTAGAACAAATGTCCAGATAGTAGTAGAACAAATGTCCAGATAGTAGTAGAACAAATGTCCAGATAGTAGTAGAACAAATGTCCAGATAGTAGTAGAACAAATGTCCAGATAGTAGTAGAACAAATGTCCTGATAGTAGTAGAACAAATGTCCTGATAGTAGTAGAACAAATGTCCCGATATACAACATATGTCCTATCACTCGTGAAACGAGTGATATTTTTAAACCACCAATTTTAGTTGGTTGGTTGGTTGGTTGCTGATGCAGCGGTCCATGGGCTCATGCCCTTTGACCTAATGCCATTAGATGGCATTATATTGCTGGGAAGTCTGTGGATTTTCGGCCCACCCCGGGACAGAGCCAGAGAATAACTATCACACCTCCAGGAAGGTAGGTTTCAACCTATGCACTGCGCCTAGCCACTGTAGCCAAGATAGGGTTCACTGTGCTCATTCCCCACCACCAATTGACTACTGGTTATGCCGAACTTCTCTATAGCTCCAGGCATGCAACCAAATGTTCAAGTCAAAAGGATTGTCACGTCCTGAGTCACTGTGTCTCTATGATGGGCCTCAGCCATAGGAAAAACAGTGATGTTAGTTTCCTCCTCCTCAGTGCTGCACAGTACATCTCTGGCTCCCTCCCAACCACAGAGGGTGAATACATATATATTCAGGCAAACATGAAAAACATTTCAAAACAAAATCATAACTGTATAGATGACATGTCATGAAGCTTCTATAAGAAGATAACCTCAATATAACGGCATGTCATCCACTAAGGTTTTCAGTTGCATGGATGGTATGTCTAGTGGGCCATTGGTGAGACCCACAGATGCAACCACATGCGTGACCAATTTTAGTAGAACAGATGTCCTGACAGTAGTAAAACATGTTCTGATGGTAGAACAGATTTCCAGTTAGTAGAACACATTTCCTGACAGTAGTAAAACATGTTCTGATGGTAGAACAGATGTCCTGATGGTAGTGAGACGAGCGAATGATGTAGCAAATGCTTGTGAATCTGTAACCTTGAGCAGACTACAAGAATATCATATCAAGATATTCTGATAGTAGTAGAACAGAAGTAGTGATAGCAGAACAAATATACTGATAGTAGAACAAATATACTGATAGTAGAACAGATGTCCTGATAGTAGAACAGATGTCCTGATAGTAGAACAGATGTCCTGATAGTAGAACAGATGTCCTGATGGTAGAACAACAGATGTTCTGATGGTAGAACAGATGTCCTGATAGTAGAACAGATGTCCTGATGGTAGAACAGATGTTCTGATAGTAGTAGAACAGATGTCCTGATGGTAGAACAGATGTTCTGATAGTAGAACAGATGTCCTGATAGTAGAACAGATGTCCTGATGGTAGAACAGATGTTCTGATGGTAGAACAGATGTCCTGATAGTAGAACAGATGTCCCGATAGTAGAACAGATGTCCTGATGGTAGAACAGATGTTCTGATGGTAGAACAGATGTCCTGATAGTAGAACAGATGTCCTGATGGTAGAACAGATGTTCTGATGGTAGAACAGATGTCCTGATGGTAGAACAGATGTTCTGATGGTAGAACAGATGTTCTGATGGTAGAACAGATGTCCTGATAGTAGAACAGATGTCCTGATAGTAGAACAGATGTCCTGATAGTAGAACAGATGTCCTGATGGTAGAACAGATGTTCTGATGGTAGAACAGATGTTCTGATGGTAGAACAGATGTCCTGATAGTAGAACAGATGTCCTGATAGTAGAACAGATGTCCTGATAGTAGAACAGATGTCCTGATAGTAGAACAGATGTCCTGATAGTAGAACAGATGTCCTGATGGTAGAACAGATGTCCTGATGGTAGAACAGATGTTCTGATGGTAGAACAAATGTCCTGATAGTAGAACAGATGTTTTGATGGTAGAACAAATGTCCTGATAGTAGAACAGATGTCCTGATGGTAGAACAGATGTCCTGATATAAATATTTAAGGTGTGCAATAAAGCTGCACAGTAGTTTTTGTGACAGAGGTAGAGAAGGTAACCTGGTAGTAATACACTAGATATCAAGATATGGGTATAACAAATATTTTTGGTAGGCCTAAAGCAAATATCTTGAAACATGAAGTAGGCAGAGACTGCCATGGCAATGACTATATGTGGTATCTTTTAACACAATTTAATCACCACATGAGACAAAATACAACGGCGCTTGGTAAGCTTATATCATCTGTGGATAGTAAAAATCTGGCTGAAATATGAGCTTACTACTGTCAGTATAAAATAGTATTAATAAATTGATACACTGCAGTGATATAGGGCAGATGACGTCCGAGGAGTAATATTAGCTAATTTCAGTCATATATAGCAAAACATATAATACCATTGACCTACAAGATCCACTGTCTGATACAATAGGCCTACTACTCGTATTGGCATTATGATATTATCACACTATTATTTCATAGGAGAATGACAAGAATTGTTGTTAATATTAGCATGAATCATTAACGGTGAATTTCTAGTATAGGTCTGCATTCTGCTATAAATAGCGCACTGTTTACATTAACGTCACGGATTTCCCTTGAAAAACCAATCATACCAATTCACGCCTTAGACGAGAATTCTTAGAGAATTAATTCTTAATTCTAAACACTAATTCTAATCCTTCTCCCGCCCTCCTCAAATAATCTATAAACAAATTATAATCCTTTTAACCCCCCCCCCTTCCTAAAATCTATAATCTTATGCAACTTATCTAACGCTGCAGAGGTTAAGTAATACCTCAAAAGTAGAACAAAGGTCACAACAGAGACCTATACTAGAAATTGGCCATCATTATCTTTTAATAATTGCTCTTAGCACTGAGTCGCATGAAACATTTATTACTGTTACATATTTTGACTTGCAAGTATATGTAATTTAATCCGGGAAGTAAAGACTGCGAGGGACAGGAGATAGCTAGCACCCTCATATAGCAGAGCCACTGAAATGTGAGATCGCTAACATTTCAAACCCTTAGGACATTAATAAATGCTATATGGGTAACTTTACTTACCTACTACTATATGTCATTTAATGTATTAAAATTCTCTGCCACAATAATTATGTGATATAAGCTATTTAACGAAGGCTAGTTAATTATGAACTATTTCACTCAAACGTTATAGGCCTTTAGCAATCACTAATCAGACTTTCACATTCTCAGCTGCTATGTCTAATTAGAAGAATCTTCTACAATTTTATGGAACGGAACACACTGCGTCCCTAACGTCAGTTTTCCGAGATGGCACTATTTCCAATTCTGATGAGCTCTATGGATGGCCTGAACCTGACTTGAATCATATATTTTTTGAAGCTGCTAGTAGAAGGCTTACTCTGTTAGTGGTCCAATAAATTATTGATGGATAAATTACTCAGTTGAGTTATTACCTGGCAGAGTACGACAATGATGAAAAACTAAAAGAAGAAATCAAGACAGTGATAATCTATTATTTAACTTGGTCTTATGTATGTATTCACACAAGATTATGCTATTAAACTAAGCGAACCTGTCAAATTCACATTTAGTTTACTACAGATGATGTCCACACAATTTCAGAGTAGGAACTGTGCATTAATATTGTTTAGTCACACCTCATCACATTCATTAAATAACAACATATGGGACACTACTCTCGCCCGATCTATAATAGCAACCCAAGTTACGGCTATTGACCATTTGTCAGTGTTTCTCAAACTGTGCAATTGTACACCAAAGATGCTATTAATGTCCATTAAATGTTTATAAATCTTCTTTTTCTTCGATCATTTTCCTATTTCTCAGAAGTATATACAGACAGCAGGGCCACCTCCATAAATTCAGTCGTCAGCAGGAAGTTCTCACGGCTGCCCCATAGTTTCACCTCTAGATCTGTCTCTAGACTTTCCCCATTATCTACAGATTTGCACTGGTTGTCACACGGAGCACGTATCGTCATGGCATAGTACAACTGCAGCAACGGAGCTGTAATTTCAAGTATATGAAAAACTCAAGTTAAAAAACAATATGAAAAACATTATTTTAAGATTTATTATTAGGACCCAAATGTGGAGCATAAAATAACAGCACCGTGACATGTCATGAATGTCGCAACAGGAGAGTAAGGACATTTGGTAGTGGGGATTGACAATTTCACCCCTAACGAAGGACATAGAGACCCAAAAGCTAATTTGAAGTCGAATGTGTCAGGATGAAAGGCAAACATATCGGAGACAAGCTGTAAACCATGACACAGCGTAGGTCTATTCCTTTTTTCGGAACTACATTCTGCGAATCTAGAGGGGTTTGAGAATACACGAATACGAAGAATATTTTTAAGATCATACAAACAGAAAAACATAGGGCTGCAGCAAATGTGTGCTAACTACGACACAAGGTCCAAATCCGCGAAGTAATTTTATTTCGGTGACTAGCTAACTGTAGAAACGAATAAAAATATGTTTTTATTAAAATAGTTTATTAAGACTAGCTAGTTACAAGAGCAGACAAAGTGGGTTTGTTGAAGACTATGTACAAGAAAGAAAGTCTTGTTTTAAAGACCAGATAACTACAGAAGCAGATACAAAGAGGTTTATTGAAGACAAGTTAACTACAGGAATAGACACACACGGTTTTCTGAAGACTTGCAACCTTAAGTAGAAGACAAAAGAGGTTTGTTGAAGACTAGCTAGCTACATGAACAGACAAAAATTTACTTGAGTTTCAAGGGGATTCGGAAATCTCGAAAATCATTGTCTTGCTTCAAGAGAGATGCAGCGGGAGTTTGATAATGAACGCAGAAGAAGAAGAAGGGAATAAACCTATCCATATAACTAAGAAGATGATCCCATTCACACATTACATTTCTTGTAAGAAATGAGCAAGCGAACAGTTTTAGATTGAGAGCTATCCACAACAGAATAAAGCGTCACATGTTAGGAGGGTTTGGAATTGGCGACACCGATATGTGCCGCTATGGGCAATCTGCAGCAAACAGAACATATTTTATAGAACTGCCAACCATACCAAAACAAAAGAATACACCTGTAAACATCTAAAAGTTTTGACTGACTGTTGCTGCTGCCATGTCTCGGGGCTGTTGATCACAGTTCAGTTCACTGAAGAAATAAATTTCAGCGTTCAACTCCGAGAGGAGATCGAGGAAAAGAACACAGAAGTCTCCAGTTCTCAGTGGTATGCAATGCTTTGAGTAGACATCTAATACTCAGAGGGGTTTATTTGATTATAATCAATTTCAACTATCTGACAACCCTTGTACAAATATTTTTTTTAAATATAAAGATTGGTAAAACAGGTCAGTTTTGAACTTTAATTCATTCGAATACGAAAAGAGGACAAAGATGGCTAAAGAATTAAAAATAGTATAAAATTAAAAAAAATAGAAGACGAGTTAAAACATAATAATCGAGAACGAGAAATAGTTTTACTGCTGTAGACAGGCATGACAGTTTCAGGGGTTCGCAACCTTTCTAATGCCGCGACCTTTTAATACAGTTCCTCATGTTGTGGTGACCCCCAACCATAACATTATTTTTGTTGCTACTTCATAATATGTGTTTCCCGATGTGTTTTCCTGTTAAAGGGTCGTTCTACAACTCCCCGGGGCGGGACCCACAGGTTGAGAGCCGCTGGATGATACTGCTGTGAACTTTTCATAAATATTCTTTGTGCACTATTCTTACAATGACAACTCTAAATGTGCCGGTTTGTATTGAAATATAGGTTCTATTTTTCGCAGATATTTTCACAACACAAGTGCTGGTCAGAAATAAAAGCAACCGTACAAAAACACAAAAAAATAAAAAAGAATTAGACAATAACTATCAAATTGGTACATGCTGGTACTAGAGAATGTTAAAGAAGAATGGTGTAAAACGCATCTGTGTCCTGAGCGCGTAGGCTTTAACATCTCTACGTGTCTATTCTTTCGTATTAATGTTAAAGTGTAAACGCTGAAGATGAGAAAGTTCTAGATGATACAAGAAGGAAATTAACGGTACAACCTTAAATGGGATCACAAAAATTAGTATCCAAATTATTCTTGTTCAATGGCATGACTAGCCGCCCCCTTGATTATGTTTGATTATTGATTTTGAGCCAACGTCACTGCACGTCACGGCAAACCCATATGTGCTCATTCTCTCCAAATAAATATCTAAGTGTAGTACACTGATGGCTCCCGTGGTTAACTGGTTGAATATATTCCTTTCTGCACCTCAGATGCAGTCACTGCTGGTACCAAATGCTCCCACGTGTATCCTTATCCATCCATATCCATAAACCCGTAACCCGTCAGGGTCGTAGGGGTACCACATTGGATGCTTCAGCACACAGAGTCCTCCAGCGATTTCTATCTTCAGCGATGTGGATAAATGAGGAAAAATCTTGTCCTGTCCATTCCTTGATGTTGTCTGTCCATTTCTTTATTTGACCTCCACTGCCCCCCCCCCCCTTTCGACAGTTCCTGGCAGCATTGTTTTTGACAAGGAATCATGTTTGCATACATATCCAAACCATGCTAGTTTTCGTCGTTTCACTATTGAAACAATGGTTCCTGCATACATTTCTATTTTATTTCTTAAGTACAAATTTGTCTTATGCTCCCTATAGAAAATTCGTAGAATTCGTCTGTAGCATTTGTGTTCGAAAGCCTGTAATAATCTTTCCATGTCCACAGTGAGTGTCCAAATCTCACAACCATGCATCACAACAGAAAACATCAGTGATTTATACAGTTTGAAGTTCTCCAACACTGATGTTGCTTTTCCAAATCACCGTTAGCCTTGATATAGACGTTAAAGCTATCTCCATCCTTATTTTTAATTCTGCCTTGCAGTTTCTATCGATGCATATGCTGGATCCGAGACATTTGAAAGTATTCACCTCCTCAAGCTTATGTCCATTGATCATGATGTTGATCTGTTCTTCTTCATTTCTGCTGTTAACAAAGATCTTTCTCTTTTCTGTGCTGATTTCCATTTCATACTTCGTGGTAACTTTTTCTAACTTTACTATTAACACTTGTAATTCTTGTTCTGACCCAGCTATAAGATCAATATCATCAGCAAAACGCATTGCAAATATGGAGGCGACATCTGATCGATATAGACGTGTTGTAATCATCTAGTGTTTCCTGTATGATGTGCTCTAGGTATATATTGAAAAGTACTAGAGACATTATGCATCCTCGCCAAACTCCCAGATTCTCCGTTTGTTATTGCATCCTCTGATGATCTATGTAACAGTCTTGGTCTGCCTCTGGTTCGTCTCCTTGGCATCATCCCCTTCATTATGTTCTGCTGTCATGACGTTTAATACGGCCAAAATATTGTAGTTTTCTGGAAAGAACCATGCTGTTTAGCCAGTTTTCTTTTACAATAATTTCTCTCAGGAGGGCTACATTGGTGATCTGTATGGTCCATGGTATTTTGAGGATTTTTCTGTAAAATTTTGTTTCAAATGTTGATATTTTATTTTTCACTTTGTTGGTGATTGTCCAGGATTCACACCCATATATTGCCACTGGGAATATGCAAGCTCTTAGGAATGTTAGTTTTGTTGTTGTGCAGCAGCTCATCTATTTGTTCCATTTGTACCAGCTTATTTGATGCGATAGCCAACCTCCGTCTGACTTATTCATAACAATCACTGTTACTGTTGATAAAGGAACCAATGTATTTAAAAATGGCAACTCTTTCAAATTCGCTGTTGTTGATACTGATTGAAAACTTGCTAGTGGTTTTATTGCCTATCATAATCTTGGTTTTGTTTTCATTCAGAAATATGTTTTGTTTTTTCACTATGTTCTTTAATGGAGTTTATGATGTATTGATTGCGTGCCAATAATGTTGTATCATCAGCATATCTTAGTTCTGGTGTCTCGTGACCTCTGATGTTGAGTAGGTCAAAGTTATTTCTCTGTTGCTCATTATACACATTCCTCATTGGTCTTACAACTAAGCCCTTGTAATTAAAGTCAGTGAGATAATATACAATAGTATGAAAACTCAAGTCAAACGAAGTGTAAATAAATGATTTTATTAAATATAGTTCATACAAAGATATTAATTGCGTCTTTTATTTATTGTAGTTATTATTAGAATACACTGAATATGTTTCCATATATAATCATTTCATTACAACAGATCATTAGTCCAGCTCGTGGTACGATATAGTTTTTGACCAAAGTCAAAATCATATTTACAGAATGAGAACAATCCAAAATTGGCATAAAATATGGGTTCTTTAAAAAAATACGACTCCAGTCTTTTTGTTTGTTTGCGGAAAGCAAAACGAAATTATAATTAGCAGATGAGTTTATAATGTGTAGTGGAAAAGTTAAAGAAAATTATTAAGCAATCTTATCAAGAGTGCGATTTTATTATCTTCCAACATGAAATGACAATGGATTCTATGGGAACCCGTGTACGCCAGATTCGGATGCATAATGTTGCCTTTCATCATGAACTACGTCTATCTGCCAGATACTATTCAAACGAAAAAGTTAGATGCCCGATTTTGTGTTTGTTTTAAAACTATTATTAAGGAACTGTCAATAAATTAAGTCAACCATTGGAAAATGGTTTGAAAGCTTGACAGCTGTAGACATAAGTTGGCGTCAAAATTTTTTTTATATACCTTTTAAATTAATTCAATTAGTAATTATGTGACATAATTTTTTGACATAATTAATTATGAGATGGTGACTGAATTATTTACAGTCTGTTGACAAGAAATAGAGGTGTCAAAACTTGGCGAAAAACTATTGACGTAATGTACGAGCAAACCCATAAATACATTCATTCACACTAATAAACCCACCATTATGTGTCTTACACAGAACAAAAGCACCACGAGAAATTATTGCGTCATCTTCAGCCCCCCCCCCCCGCATTATACGGAAGTCAGTGCACACCAGATTCGATCGCATTTTACAGACCGGTATTATTTATTTCCACATGAACCCTCCACTTTCCTAGAAATAAAGTTCATACATAGCCTTGTAAAATATATTTTGGTTCTTTCCCAAAATAAGGGCCTACATTTACACTTTTTATAAAATCTGCGCCGATCTGCAATTTAATTTTGTGTAGTTTTGTGACGTCATTTACTGCAAGTTTAGTCCTAGTTATAAAATGGCTACCCCATTAATTGTAAGTTTGTTAGCGATTTATAATTGAAATTCTGTTAAAGTCGCAAGGACTGCTGCCTTATTCGATGATTTTCGCACCACCCACTGAGACCCCCTCCCCCAACTGTAGCCATCAACGCAGCATTTTATGGTTGTAGTAATTTTCTAGGCAATATAAATACGTCAGTAGTTTGTCATTGCTTTCTGAACAGTCCGGATATACAATTGTGTGTGGTAGGGATCGAACTCGGTACCGTGGTCGTCACAGACGCGCTCTGTACCACTTCGTCACAGAGCCGGACTAACGTTGGTATTGCGGGAAACTGATATTCTATACCAACTCATATACACGTATAACTTCACGAGTATACACACACAATTGCATATGACGAGTCCAAAGGTCTCATCAGTGGTTTAACACAAGGCGAACGGCTTAACCACTACGCCACGGTGATCCTCAAATTATTTTTCTATTCCATCTCAGTACAAAGCTTCTTATTATAAACATTGCATACCGATGAGAGCTGATATCTTATGGGTATAAAATCAAGCTCCGGACAGAGCTCCACATTGCACAAATGATTATTTGAAATTTATCGCTCACAATTTATGGGGATCATAACAGTCATACACATATAAGTACGAACTTGCGCTCATGTGCTGTCAGGTCCGAAAGGGGAGAACAGATAAGGAACACGTAACCAGCTTTACACGTGTCAAGAAGCGACTAGGAGGTTTGAGGGTGGGTTGGCTGTTTCATATTGTAGAAGATGAAGGTAACTAAAATGTCGTTCTAAGATCTAATATATTGGAAGGGGGAATTCGAAAAAAATAAATGTCATGGAATAGCTGATAACCACACTATATTGCATTCTGTTCTTCGGACTACAACCTTCTACTCTGCAAGAGTTTGAGAACGCACGCAGAAGATGATGTTCACATTTATTTATGTGCATGCAACAGGGATTCCACATTCTGAACCACCCATTAACATAATAATAGTAGTAAAAATAATAACAATAATAATAGTAGCTTTCCACCACAGGCGACGATGACATCGGACTCAGACTTGTGTTGTTGCATTTTTCCGTTGTGTACAAGGATGATGATAATAGTTTCAGACTTATGTTGTTGCATCTCTCTACTGTGTACGGAGAGGATGACAGTAATATTTTTGGTCTTAAAAAATACAACCATTAAAAGGAGGTGGAAAAGGAGGGGGGGGGTATCAACATTTTGACATACTTCCTAGTATTAAATGATATTATCTTACTGAATTCTTAAGGTTGCGCGCGGGTAAGTGTTGAACACTCAAACTCTCGCCTTATCAACAGGCTTGCATTTTAATATATATATATATATATATATATATATATATATATATATATATATATATATATATATATATATATTACCATAAAACATTCATAATTAATATTGCGTACACATGTTACCATAAAACAATCATAATTACCATTGCATGCATATCTAATTAACAATATTTAATATTGGATATGTGTTCTCGTTAACACAAGGAAGGAGCACTCAATGACTATATTTCTGAGGTAGAATTTTCATTTACGTATAAAATGGAATGCTGGGTTATGAAGAGTATGAATACCATAGCAAGTAGTGAATAAATATATATGTTCTGTCATATTCAATTTTGTATATTAATCAGTTTCCGTCATAAAAGTCATCAATGTGTTTATTAAACATTTGCTGCTTTATTTGTGTAACGCGTACACATGTAACACAATAAATGTCATCATTCACATCATCCAATGCCGTCTTAGTATGAACGAATGGGATTCCAGCCAGTTTAGAATATGTGTTACGGAAAACACAATATATATGCATATTGAGGAACTCAATGAGTATGATTCAGAAAGTCAAACAGGTGATGTGCTTAGGATATGATTGCAGTCATTGGACTAAAAAATGGGCCACACTGAAAAATTACGCTCTCATCTTTGTCCCAGGACATGTGGGTGTCGAGGGAAACGAACGAGCTGATAAAGTAACTTGCCTTGCATCATAACAGATCGTCAACCTATTGACAAGCAGACATACTCAGTGCTCTACGAGATACGCACGATTGGAGTATTTTGAGGTACATGTACATGAGCCAACATCGAGATTGCGTAATTTGCGTTTGAAGATCGACTTGACAACGAAAATGGATACTCAACCACACAGAACGGAAACCATACCCTGCCACAATGCCATGAGGGATTACCATGCCCTGCAACAATACCCTGAGGTATTTACTAAAACTGAGACCTGAGCATCCATGGACATGCCCGATGTGCGAAGACGATAACTAATATACCTAAACCTACATCTAAATTCCGTCTATGCATCATATCTGGCTGTAACGGATCTCTAACAACAAATTATATTTGTCTTGGCGGTGCACTATGACAGGCTGTATATGTGCGTGTCTGTGGCTATGTCAAAATCTATGTATATAGCGGCGTAAAGGTCAAGCATGCTTGACTGTGGTTAGCTTTCATGTTGGTAACCAGTGTACAGTACAGGAAACAGTTCTTTCAAACGGTTGGCGATATGGCAACAGACATCCAACGTTCAGCAGAAGTCGAAGAAATACTTATTCATTACCACATATTAGTTACCTCGTCGAAGGTGGATATGTCGGGTCATTTATGTAAATAAACGACGACACAACGTATTTAAGGTCTCTGGACTACATCCTACTGGAAATCTAGGAGGACCATTGTCCTGCTATAAGAGAGATCCAGTGGAAGTTTGAGAGAAAAAAAAGAAAGACTTTTTTGCCCATCTCTTGATATTTCTATACCACTTTTATCTCTGCTAATTTCATGCTCGTCATTCCTCAGCTTCGCTTTCAGGTAATGTTAATAGCGTCCAGCTCTGTGGCGGGGAGGAATAGATCGCGTCTCAGACGGCAAAACTACCAGTTCAATTTCGACAGCAGACAGCATTGTGCATACATATCGTTCAGGAAAGCAATGCAAACTTACTGAACGCAACTATTGCTTAGAAAATCACAGCAAACTAAAATACTGGGTTGATCACTATGCTACGGAGAAAATCCCCATTCAATTTTCAGGAAAGAATACAGAGCTGTATTGCTCGAAATTCTCGGGAATCGGCACAAACTTAACAAACGAAACTGACATATACTATATACACATTTTTATATACACTTAAAATGTAAACTAGTGGTGAATATTATATGTTTGATGTTACATATATGCGTAGTATATACACATGACAGAGTGCAAACAAATATCAACAGTTTTGTCTAAATGCAGTAAACTATCAGATCACTGGCTAGCACATTAGCTGATCATCTAAAGATTATAGGTTCAACCACCCGGGGCGAGACCACCCTTCAGACAGACAAAATGAACATATAATATCCAACTCACACAGTTAGCGATTGTAAAACACAGCTTACTCTTCTTTTCTCATTTTAGGGCCCGATTACTGGTCATAATTGTTGGCTGACCTTTAATTTATTCACGGTTTTTATTGACGGATGACACAAATTTACCAAATTAAAAACATGGATCAATTGGATCAGATAAATTGAGAAACGTAGTGTGCATGTCGTTTTCTTAAAGTGAGAATACTTAACGTATTTCTCGGTTAACACAGGAAGAAATAGCCACCTCACCAAAAAAGAAATGTGTTCTACTGTGAGAAAGAATGCGTCTCAAACACCAACGACATGGCATTTTACGTTTTTGCACTTTTTTGACCGAAAACAAACTATACAATCATATACTTCAACACTTCAATCATGGAAATCATTTGTCCCAAATGTGTGTACAATTCATTTGTACAATGTTTTAGAATCCCTGACCAGCGTTATTGGGGGTAAAACGTAATAGTCACCGAAGACGGATGTGTTCGACCATTGGCGTAAAATAAAACGGTGATGCAACGCATTTCCATTCTCTGGACTATATCCTGCTGGAAATCTTGAAGGACTATTGTCCTACTACAAGAGATCTATCGGAAGTTTGAGAATGAACGCTGAAGAAGAAGAAGAAGAAACATAATAAGAATATTTGTGAACACTTTAACAGGATATAATCAATATATTTTAATAGTATCTTCAACACTGTCAAAGAATTTGTTTAATAGAAATACTTAACAAAATTAAACGTGCCATTAGTCCACCAAACAAAATGTTCACATGCATATTTAATTACTATCGCTTGCAGTAAGGAGTTCAAGTGACATTTTTCTCGTTATGGAAGCCAGGTTAAAAAAATGTTTTGTCAGATCTGCAGAAATCGGATGCTGACAAAGAAAATAAATATAGGAGATTATAAGTACAGAGCACATCCTTTTGTTGGTAATAGTTAGTCAGGACAGTTGCTTTAGCTGAAGATAATAAATACAAAACACTTTCCATTGAAGATAGTTTGTCCAGGGCACTTATTTCTTTTGGTGATGATTGGCTGAGGACACTTTCTGCTGGAGATAATTAGTCCAGAAAAATTTCTGTTGGGGATATTTAATCTAGAACACTTTTTGCTGGAGATGATAGGTCCAGACCAATTTCTGCTGGAGATAGTTGGTCCAGAATACTTTCTGTCGGAGATATTCCAGAACACTTTCTGCTGGAGATAATTGGTCCAGAATACTTTATTCTGTTGGAGGTAGCTAATCCAGTACTCCTGTATGCTAGAAATAATAAGTTCAGGTCACTCGTTTCTGCTGGAGATAATTAGTCCAAGACACGTATTTCTGTTGAAAGCAGTCTAGAAAACTAGTTTCTGACTTGAGTGTCACGAGGTGTTTAGTAGACTTGTCCAGCTGTAGAGGTAAACAGAAAACTGATATAAAATAGGTCGATGACTATATAAATATATGAATAAATCGGTCTATAGAACTATATAAATATGTTGTGTGGGCTTGTGTGATAGTCTAGTAGTCCCTTTTCACTCAAAGTCGCTTATAGATAATTGGTATTAGACCCGTAATGGGGTGCAAAGGGAACGCATTGCTCTAGGCGGACCCAGGGTTAGCAGATAACCAAGATCCCAAATGTACCTCCATGTGGTGCACCCTGGAAACAGAAATACAGCAGCTCGTGCTGATTCTGGCCAAATCATTTGGGGATCGTGTCCGATAATGTGGAGGTAGCAGATGGAAAGAGATTTGACTGCACAAGAGACAGACAATATCTCCGACACCACCAGCATCACCACATATAGCGACACTGTTGACATACAGTGAAGCTAGTCAGTCCAGTCCGAACATTGGAGGGGCGGCCAATGTAAAATGCACGTAAAGGTAAATGCATGGCGAGAGACAAATATGTTTCATACAGAGTACAATGAAACAATGAAAGGGCAGAACAGCGCTAGAGGGCAGCGCGAACTGCAAATAGAAAGTGAAAAGTCCCTAGGAAAGGGAACTACAAGCTCCGTCAGCTCGAGACGGGCTTCTAGTTACCAGAGTTCCTAACAGGCAGAGACCCAGACCCATCCATCGGCGTTTGGTAAAGCAAAAGACCTAACCCAACTCTAATGTCGAGCCTTCCTAAACCGGAAATATGCTTGCAAAGAGAAAGGGTTCTGTACCCGATGGGTGTAGGCAAGAAAGGGACAACGATGGCAGTCCTGGCCCAACTCTACTGTCAAGGTTTCCTATACCGGAAGTAACTTGCAGAGAGAAAGGGTTCCGTACTCGATTCGCTCAGGCACAAAAGGGACAACGATTTAGCCCTGGCCCAACTCTACTGTCAGGTTTTCCTACACCGGAAATACACTTGAAGAGAGAAAGGGTTCAGTACCTGATGGGCCCAGGCGCTATTGGGACAAGGACGCTCAGCTCGAGAACGCCTTGCTCTCAAACGCGTGGTGTGAGACTCGAACTTGGACAAGGGGTACACGATGTCGGTGAATGACACCTCGGCTAAGAGGGCGAAAGAGCCAGGGTCCAACTCCTCTGTTGAGTTCTTCCCCTTAAGGAACCAGGCTCATGGATGAGAAATGGTTCAGTACCCAATGGGCACAGGCACAGCACGTCCAATTACACGAGGCAAGTTCATAGACGGTGGAACACCTCGTTCGAGTGAGACGAGAGCAAGAAAATCGTCTGGGCGAAGAGTCGCCACTACGCGTGCCTGGAGACAGATATAGAGGCTGTCACAGGCTAAGGGTAGCCCACCCGAATTGTCAAGGCATGCCGAAATCGGATGTGCTAGGCCTACAAGGCGCATAACGGTGGCACAACGTAATCACGCTCCCGGCGGAAATCGCACGGATATCCGTGATGGTTACAATGGAGCGAACGAAAAACAAAACAAACAGACCCGTAATTTTCATTTACCAACAGCATAGGCTACATAAGGATAATGTGGTCATCGTTAAATACACAGGCATTATTTCTCAGAAGATTTGCTTCAAATTTTTGCTTCGGATGGCTGACCAAGTAGCTTTAGTTTGTTGTCTAAATATTTTATGGGTGATTTCCACATTATTCCCCATACTGCATGGACGTCACTTACGGAGGTCACTTATAGTCATGTATAGCGACAGGGAAGTGAATATATGGAGTAGTTATGTATACAAATTCACGTATAGTTTATATTATATTTTATAGGGGGTTTAAGTAAAGGGAAAAGTAAATCATTATTTTTTAAATTGTGGAAGATTGTCGTCACGTGAATTCGCACATTCCTGACTTGTGCATGATCGACGAGAGTCATTCTGTTAGGAATAAATGTTCCAGTGAAGGGTAACAAGATCTTACCTGTTATCACATCCTATTTATTTTCACTTTTACCTTCTTCTGTGCACTTTCCCCTTCTCACTTACCACTATCTTCTCCCTATACCATTTTCCTGCTATGATGCTCCATCTTTGCTTCCTCCGTTATGTATTCGCTATCTCTCTTTTTTTTTCTCCCTGACATAACCATGTTTGTCTCCATGTAAGATTCGTTGTACTGTTGTCTTTTGTCTGTCGTGATAAAGGCTTTTTGGTCGAAACGCCGTTTGTCTCTGTATCTCGTCGTTAGGTTGTTTTATGTCTTATTTTAGTAACTTTTCTACCTATTTTTTTTATCTTGTTCACAGTGGTTCAGTACTGATATTTTAGTTAACTCATCCTGATTTTATGAAAATTAGCTAAGGACGTGTGTGATTTTTAAACAAAAGTAGTCTATGGGGAAACTGAAGGGTATATTAATAAAACCTAATGTATTCACTGAAAGATAAAATAGAAATGTTTATAATTTTTCAGACAAATAGAAGAGGCAATGTTTAAAGTAATTTCAGTTGTTATAACTATCAGTGTGATTGAGAATGCAAAGAAAAATATACACCTGGTAATATGCACACCAGCGCTCATTTCTATACCATAACTATAGAACAGAGGGGAAGATAGAATGCGAATGATATTAATATTAAACTGTGCTAAGTTTAATGATGAAATAGAGGTAGTGACAAAACAGAAGTATACAACAATTCTAGAATGAAGCTATTTTGAGATTAACTGACTGACACTAAATTTTCTTTAAAAGATGAACGCATTTGCAAACTAATATACTGACCTCGCAGTCCACCTGGCGATAATGGCGGACTTTCTACAATACTTTCAGCACCTTCGTCGTCAGAGAGATAACTGTCTAAGAACTGGAATGCAGAGGTAGTGATTTGTTTACCTGGAAGAGATAAGAAACAATGTTACATGTAGTATAGGCAAGTAGTTATGAAACAGTGGTGACAGATGACACGATGGAGCTAGAGATCAGTTCGAGTACGTGTTCCATATACCAGAGGGTAGAGTTTTACTTTCACCTCCAGATTGGTGAAGCAAATTTGATGGGAAGATTTTTGCAAGTCACAGATAAATAGCGTACTCAATGTGGTTGTTGGGTGTTACAAGCTATGAATTCTTCAAACTTGAAAGGATCTTTGAAGTGACTTTATTGCAGTCTTGAGGCATACAGCAGACACAAAGGAGTGAATCTTTACCAGTAGTGGAGGCCTATGTTTTCATCAGGCTTCATCATCAAAAAAGAAGATCAAGGGGCTGTTTAGGCAATTCAACGTCTAGTCTCCTTAGTCGCATCTTCTGACATGCATGGCATGATGTAGTAATACTTTTCTTTGCTTTACCTCCAGGCCGCGGTAAAATGTGGATGAGTGGTGTCAGGAGACAGATGAACGTCTAAACATGTGTCATCATCATTAGCTGTCACGCTTATTGTCGTTAGGTGTTCTCCACAACTCTATATACCCAGCATCTTTTTGTGTATCGTTATTGACTGTTTGCCTTGCCACGATGTCAGACTATTTAATATTATTGTCGCCCTCGATCTATCACGTCTTCTATTTTGACTGCTGTAAATACGTTCTTCAACTTCACTGTCTCATAACGTGTCAAAAAATATAAATAAAGATAGTCTCTTTCTGACATTACTAAGTAACTTCTTTCAGTGCATCTCACATTCTTTCAGCACCTTCTCGTTAGTCTTTCTAGTTGTCTATAATACTCTCTGCATTATTTTATAGAACCACATCTGTGTTGTCTCTAATTTTCGACTATCCTGTTTATTAATTATGAAAAAACTCCCGTCGATATATTAGAGTAGGTGTTATTTATCTCCGAAGAACTTTTCCCGTCGATATATTAGAGTAGGTGTTATTAATCTCCAAAGAACTTTTAACTCCCGTCAATATATTCGAGTAGGTGTTATTTATCTCCGAAGAACTTTCTCACCTCTATTGACAGGGACATATTACACAGTATATTCTTCATTATTTAGAAAGGCTTCCTTTACATGCCATATCTTGTTTCTTATCTATGTTTAATATTTTCCATATGATGTTATTGCTGTTCCTACATATTTGGGTTGATGGATCTGTTGGAATGGAAAATAGGGTGTCAGGGCCTTCAATTTCTCTTCGGTGTACACAGAAAAGATTTCAGTTTTCCTTCTGGTCTCGGTAACGGAGATGCTGATGGGGGCTGTCAAATTGGTTCAACTCGGTTGAACCTTGTCTTATTTAGGGACACAGTGCTGATTGTAGCGTTTCCCATATGAGTTTCTGGAAAGGTTTCTGGAAAGTACTAGAATAAGTGCTATATAGACATTCAATAATAATTGAAAAACAATTTTCGACTATTATTACTGCAATGTCGCAATATTTTCCATATCATCGTGCAGTTTATGTTGTCAGTTACATTTTCACAGTTGACAAAGTACACATATAGTGGTGTTTGTCAATCACGTGGTTGCTCTAGATTAGAGGTTGGCAAACTTTTTCAGTTGGAGGGCTAGATTCAACATTCTTCGTGTGGGATGAGGACCTACAAGCTTATTTTCTTTAATTCTTTGACATTCCAAAGGATACTCTCAAACTCCTTCAGATTAACAGGAGGTAGTCTGGAGAACGGAATGCGTTGTGTCATGCTGTACAGGTTAGCATGCGATATCTGCGCCATTCCACTCGAGATCAGCAGGACTTCTGGGTCTCTTTAACTAGATAAAAGATGCGACAGTCAACTTCACCCTGAAATATCCGTAGCCGCATATTACGACATGTATTTCAAGTAAACAGTATCGTTATTGTCTGCTTCATTTTCAGGCCCGACAACACACGGGTGTTAAGTCATTTACACAATAATTCAACTCCTAAAGCCGTATGTGTATCTAATGTCTTAAGCAGGCAGGGATGTTCTATAAGGAAGGAGTTGGCAAGTCCATTTCGAGAATACTATTATATGTTAACATCGTACGCACATTTGTAAGCTGGATTGGAAAAGAAATATGTTTATACTAAAGATTATGTCATTGAATGTTGCATATTTCTATTGTCTAGTGTACAACTCGACTCAGTAGATTGCTGTTATCTTCCAGTTAACTTAGCTGAGCAAGAATGGTGGATCACCGTTGAAGAGTATTAGTGGCGAAGACCGTGTTTGCTAATAAATTATTAAATACGATAGCAAGTATAGTATACATAAGATGTTATTACAAATTTGTGTGGAAGTTTCCTGATGCACTTCTGTACTTTACCCAAATGCACGATTGACATGAGCAGTAGTGTTTCTTTTTATTAAGCGTATTGGGTCTATGAGGTCACAGAGATCCAGAATAAATTCTCAGAATGTATGTGATGTAATGCCACCAGCAATATAATTAGTGCACATAGACTTTATAGACACCCTATATTAAAGTCGTATAGCGACCAACGTATTCCATTTTGAAAAAGTAGGAAAGGTAAGACTTGAAATTAGACTTCAATTTCATCTGTGTTGACGGTCCTGGAAGAGAAGAAAAACAAATAACAACTGTGATCTGTCATGCGTGTCGTAACAGACGACAGAGGTTTTGGGAAAGAAGTTATCTGCCTTATATAATATAGGGCCAAAGTGACTCAAGTGCCACGCTGAAGGTGGATGTGTCAGGCCGAAAGGCCATACAAAAAAATAACCACCTGTAAACCAGGATACACTCATTCCGTAACTTGTACTATACCCTGATAAAATGCATGAGTTTAAAAACGAACGCAGAAAAAGAATAATTCAAACGTGACAAAAGTAGAATGAGTGGCAAGTGGATATAGATACTCAGTGTTGGACTGGAGTTTTCGACACTTTTCTTTTTCTGTGTCAAATATTCTTTATCTTAAATATATTCGATTTTCTGAACATTTGGAACAAGATTGTAGCCATATAGATAGATAGATAGGTAGACATATGATAAAGTAATCACTGTTTCTGTGAGTATTTCTTGACAGCCCATAGCATTTATGACAAAAGTAAAGATCCTCAAGTGAATAACCGAGGTGACATCTGGGCTCGTATTAAGTTTGTTGTTTCAAAGGTGTGGTTGTGTTAAGGGGCTTATGGATGCATGTTAGTTCCTGAAGGGAGACATTGCAGTGTGGTAGTATCCCATGATTGCCAGGTCCTGCCAGGAGCGGTGCATATACTACTAGGTGAACTAGTTCTTTATTCCTTCTTCAGTTTTTTTGACCCATTTGAATGAAACTATTATACATCTGACATTCTCCGCCACTAATGGACATCGGTGTATCGATGATTACTGATCTATATCTCAATCTATAGATATACAGATGGAGAAGAGGGAGAGAGAGAGAGAGAGAGAGAGAGCGACAAAGAAGAAAGTTTGTCAAAATAGTGCAAAAACATGTTTCTATATGTTCACAGGTGCTATTTAACAAGAAGCACGGGGAAGATGGCACACAAGATTATTATGAACACTTTAGTATACAATTGCTGACTGTCAACACTTCAAGAATTAGGACCATGACATTATTCTATAAGAATGGTATATGTGTGATCATAGACTCACCTGCTCTATTCAAGTCGTCACTTGCACCCTCTGTGTCAAGACTCTTCTTTCGGAATGAAACTTCATTTGTTCGCTGAGCCACAACACTAGAAGAGTCAGTTATTTCTTTTATGTTAGCTTCTGAAATGAGAGACTTCTTAGTATTCTCATACTGGAGTGAAACACGGGGTAAACGATTCTTGTAGATTTCCTCCTCAGGAACTAAGCCGCTAGGAAACTTAATTTTGCCTAAACCTTCTTGTTTATTGTTAATCTGTTTCTGCCGTGCGTCTGTTCCGTCTGAATCGTCCACATTCTCGAATGATTCTATCACCATTGTTTTGGTCACTTTTGTAATTTTAGTGACATCTTCCATTGTACCAGTATCTGCTCTAGTAATCTTTATGTTATTGCTCATATTGGGTCTCTCGTAATGGTTTCCCCAGTTGTCTTCTGGAGCTGAAACACTGCTACGTCGATTTTTTTCAATAACCATTCCTTTCATTAAATTAATAAGTGGGTTATTGTACTTGCTGTCATTGGTGTTCTTTTGTGACATAGCATAAATAGACCCTTCGTATGTATAATTTCTACTATTAATTTCTGTGTTGTTTACTTCTATTCTGTTGTTGTCTCTTGTAAGAGATGAAAAAGATGGTTGAGTTTTTTGATCATCAGTTTTATTATTGGAAAGCAGTTTCATACTGTCTGTCGCTAATGAAGAACTATTTTTAGAACTTGGAACTACCGTATTTGCGCTTGAAATATGTTTAGATGAAAATGGTCGTGTTTCAGATTCTGGTGCAGAATTGAGAACTTTATGGGGTGCATACATATGAACGGGGTTGTTAGGTTGTGTCACTGCTGAATCCGAAGAAAATGCATTATTGATATGTGCGTCGTGCACATTGTCAAACGTTGATCTTCTAGCACCGGCAGAGCTGTTGGACTTCAATAGTTTTCTGTTTTGATCTACCAAATCTGAATGCTGGTTCGTGTAATCTTTAGAAGACGGTCTTATGCCATTATGGTTGGACACTGCGTGATTCTGTTTAGGTTGTTCCTTCCTATTTGTATATTTTATTGGTTGCCTGTCTTCAGCATCACTTTTAGTTCTCTCGACTCGCGTCTTGAGAATAAACTCATTTGTGTTGTTGTAGTACTCTGGAGTGTGCCTGGTTTCTAGAAGTTTCGATCGGAAGCCACCAATTTCTCCTGATGATATAAACAAGACAAAAATATGTTATTACCTTAAATTTTAAATGTCTCTTATTTGATTATCAGTGGGTACTTACGCAAAACACAATACACTTCTATTTTTTTCTGTGTTCATTATCAAACTCCTTCAGATTAGCAGGATGGCGTCCAGAAACAGAATACGTTGTGTGGTGTATGGTTTAGAGTTTAGATGCGATATATGCACCTTTCGTCTTGACAAATACAATGTCAATATCACTTCTAGGACGTATGATGGGACATCCAAGTCTGCCCTCAAAACCTTCTTAGAAAACCACCCGATAAGCTGCCATACCTGAAGAAAGCCATGCAAGAAGGGAGCATCCAAAGAAAGGTAGTACTACAGTGGATACGATTTCACTGTGGCATATCAGGAAATGAAGAGGTAGACAGACTGGCAAAGAATGGAGCAACACAGGAACAAAAAGACCAAGAAATCACCTACCAAGAAAAGAAGACCCTCATCAAAGCCATCAGGAAAGTCGACCATCCAAAAGACAATTACCACTATCTCTACAGAGCAGAGCAGGTTATTATCTTCCGCCTCAGAACAGGACACAACAGATTAAACAGTCACTTAAATATACTAAGATTGGTCACATCACCACTGTGCCCTTGTGGGCAAGCAGCACAGACCACTGAACATATCCTGAAAGACTGCAATACACTAAACCAGTTAAGGGAAGAACACTGATCCACAGAGATATATATCCACAGAAAGATGTATGGGAGCACTGAGGAGCTTTAAAATACAGCAGCATTTATTAAGAAAACAGGACTTGCTGTGTAGACATGTCAAACTGCGAACGAGAAGAAGAAGAAGAGCAAATCAGAACATGAATTTTAGTACTAGGATTTCAATTAAAAAGTGGGTTAACCCCCCCCCCCCCATCTCCTGTAACGATTTTTTTGGGTATAGAATAGGTGGACGCCAGCATATGTTTAATTATTTCTCTTGTCTATGTTTGTACATTTCATGTTCATCATTTAATAATTGAAATATTTGTTTATTTAGGGTTGGGGTTAGGGTTAGTCATGTAAAATACAATTATCATAACCCCAGCCCAAATTCTAAAATAAATAAATATTTAAATTATTAAATGATGAACATAAAATTTACAAACATAGACAATGGAAATAATTCAACTATGTGGTGGCGTTTACTTGCACTGTACCGATTTTTTGAACAAAAGGTCATCACATTTTATAGAAAAAAGCGACACATACACACGAAATCAAACGAATGGTCTTTTTCATTTTTTTAATTAGGTAAAAACCATTCTTTACGTTAGTGAAGACGTATGTACGATGCTGTAAAACATGTTAATCGTTTTATAATAACATCTAACATATGCCAGGGCTGTATAGCAGAATGCAACACAATTCAATAGTGAAAATACAAGGAAAGAGGAGGGTTTTAGGGGCTCATATCAATCCCCCCCCCCAACTTAAAATAGAACATGAGCTTGATGACTAGAAAGAAAAAATATAATAGATAGCAACATCCCCCATTTTTTATATTACAGCAAAAACTGCAGGAAATGTGGTCCCCCCCCCCCCTAAAAGTAATAATTTCCTCAAAGCGAAGCGGTTAAAAAAACGAAGTTAAGAAAAAGTTTATTTTAAATAAACTCTCCATCCAGCTACAACATACGTACCTACAACCTTGGTGATTAAAATGAACTAAACATACAAATGAATGAGAAAATGATTAGTGAAATTAATATATGGTAGCATCTCATCATCATCAGGTGCCATAAGGGCTGGTGTAGGCGATCATGGTTCTCCACAGTTCTCTATATCCTGTATTATGTATCAGGTTTGTTGTTATTTACCTGTCGTGCCAAGTTGTTAAACTGTCAAGTATTGTCTCACGTTGTCCCCCTATGTCTCTGTTGTCTTCAATCTTGCCTGTTGTGACAACGTTCTCGACACCTCCTTGTCTCATAACGGGGCTAAAAAATGAAGGTCTTTTTCTTATATTATTGATTAAGCTCCGTCTCGCATTTGACTCTTTTAGCACATCCACATTAGTGTTCCTGTCAGTTCATGGTATTCTCAGCATTCTTCTGTAGAACCATATCCATACTGCCTCTAATTTCCCACTTTCCTGTTTGTTTATTGTCAACGACTTGCATCAATATGTTAGTATAGGAGTTATATAGCACTGCAGAACTCTCTCTTCTTCACCTCTAATGACAAGATCATATTAGACAATACATTTTTCTGAATATTATAGCATATATCCAAAAGATAAAGGGATTTGTAATATTTAGTTAACAATTCTTTGAAACTAATGTAACATATATACCATCGTATGTGTACAGTCAGATGGCCGTAAATTAAACGTAGCACTATAAAGATACATTAACCAACACCGAAGCATATAGTTTATAAATATTTGCAAGCTACCGGTTTTGGGAATATAAATAACAATTAAAAAAATTATAGATTATAGACCAATGGTTATTGACCTATTTGTTGCCGTATACCCCGCAGCCGCAGTCACATATATTTTTCTTCCGGAAACCCCAATAAATAAGTTTCTTTCGTGGATTCTTAAAATATTCGATATATCAACATTTTCATGAATTATTTATCTACGTACTAGATATTTATTAAATGAAATGAGCTTTGTCTAAACTAGCTCATGCAATGTTTTGTCTTACTTCAATCTCATATTTTATATCTTTAAATGTATCTTTTTTTACATTGCAAATTTAAAAGTTGATGCGATTTCTTTGATATTTCGTGGACCCAGTGAGAAGGCATGACAACCCCAGTATAAGAACCGTTGTTCATAAACAGCTATCATTGCGTGAACATCAAACATGAAAACTGCAGATATAAAATATCAAGTACGATGTAGATATAACATTAATAATGAAAGCTATGGTTTCTGGTAACACAGGTAAGCGTGGCCTATGTAGACGATGGACATAAGACATTTGAGATGGTTTAAACATGGCATTGACTGCCGCAAGTTAGCTCGTTCAAAATCGTGAAGTACTCAGAGCATCATAAAGAAGTTATTTGGTTAAGCAAAGTGTTCCTTTTATGGTTAGTACTTACATAAAACACAGGTTTTAAGAAATTTCTACTTAGACTTATATTGATTGTCTTTGATGGTAAGGTACGCTCCCTTTAACAGCGGACGTTTGTCCAATTTGGTTATATCAGAGCTTTGCAACCATTAAAATAGTGGAAGTCGCAGATATAGTAATCCAGACACCATGATCTCTGATTATATTTTCATAAAGAAGACTACGTTCTGGAAAGAATGTCACCTGAAGATGTAGATATGGCGGATTTATATACTGTGGAATCCTTCTCCAGTGTGTTCTTTGATAACACTTGTTCTTAAATAACAGCACTTATGAAAATCCCCAATTACATTTATTCTAAGTTGTGTGTACTGTATATAACGAATTTCTTTTATTACATAATATTTTGTTAGTCCGGACCAAGTCGTTATAACGGGATTCCAGTGTATATATAGATTTATGTGTTTGTGTTGTGTTTGCAAGGGGGAACAATTACTAGGAGCAGTGGATCGTTTCCAAAATGTAGATATGTCACTTGGCTAGTCCACTGAAATCTATTTGTTAAAGAATGTTATTGGTTTTATAATTCAGTAGACATCCATGAATAATGGCAAGTGACAATAGTACCTACCCGAATATGGATAGCTATAAATCTCCATTCCTCTGGGAGTAGCATGAGGCAACTCGTAGACTGGTGCCATCTGTTGACTGTGATAGAACCTCTGTGGAGCCATTGGCACTAGTCAAAGAAAAAAAAATGAAATTAATATCTCGCAAGAAACAAGTAAGGGAGACAAGGTAGGCTACTGTAAAAAATATGCTAATGGTTTTTTTTAAAATACGAAATAAGTAACATGTATTTGAAGATTATGAAAATAAATATTGCTGTTAAAAAAACAAAAAAACAAACAAACAACAACAACATGTGTAACAATTATACAAAATAGATATCTTCTGGTTATCAATAGTATTTATTCAAATTATCTTATCATTATTAATAGTTTTCTTTATATTATCGTATCATTATCAATAACATTTTAAAATTATATTATCATTATGCGAAATATTATCTGTATTGTCTTATTATTAGCAATAATAGTTGATCATAAATGATTGATAAATTATCTTATCATAGAATCATTATTTTTAGGATTAATTTAAAAATCACCTTGGCATAATTTTCTCATATTTTTGGTGGTATATAAAATAATCGAATCAAATTGGACTAACGTCCATGGTTGAAAAAGGGTACATAAAATAATGTGTTCTGTATTATGATTCAGACGCTTCGGGAATACAGTATTATTTCTGTCATTTTATTGTCATACTAACCTACCGCATACTAACGGATATTGTGGTCATCATGCCCACCTCCGGTACATTCCTAGAAGATACGGTATCCATTTGCTTGGGCGTATTCGACCTAGGTTTGTGATTTTTAAATTATTTCCAGTTGAATTGGAAATTGAATATTGTATCTGTTTGTTTGAAACACACCAATACTTATTTAGTATTTATTTTAATATTTGTGTTACCACAGCCCACACATGATTCACGAAATTTCTCTGGTTTCCTGGTAATTATATAACCTATATTTAATTTGAAAATATGTATGTTTACATATATCAATCCTCCGTGTATTGCTGGGGTCTGAAAGGGAAGTAAAGATTTGAACACTGTTTACCGTCTATGTAGAAGTGAATGTTTCACCTTCGCTCCTCTCTCGGCGGATCCAGGGTTAGTAGTATACTCGCTATAAAATAAAAACGTTCAGACAAAACACCCAGTACATGTGCTTGAAATGTCACGACTATCTGAAAAAAAGGATCGCCTACGAACCATTGGTATGTTGGAGACCGCAATGAGCTCGCGGGCCATTGTTGGGAGAATGAATTGTCACCACATCACTATTGTACGCCTCAGTGAACGTTACAGAACCACTTGCAGTGCCCGGGATAGACTTCGGAGTGGTCTATTACTACCACTGCGCAAGATCGTCATATTGTGCTGTCACCTAAGGAATCGTTCCCTCCCGTCAAATCATACAGCAAGAGCAATAGTGGATAGACGTGGGCAAGTATTTCGAATGACAGTCGTGCGGGTACTCAGATATACAGGCATTTTTGCAAGACGACTTATGTTGGTTTAAGATTTGACTCACAGACATCGCCAGCAGCGACTACAATGGACATAGCGACATGTCAGATGGACTAGACTGCAGTGGAATGCTGTCCTATTCACAGACGAGAGCAGATTCAACATCTCCTTTGCTGATGGACGTATGCGGATTTTGACGCAGAGTCTACGTGTAAGGTTCTCCAGAAAATTTGCAAGAGCTCGAAACTGCTCTTACACGTGAATGGAACTTGATTCCTCGGAATTTCCTTCAGAGACTTGTGTTTTCCACGAGGAGCCGCTGCCAAGCTTGTTTGCAAACACAATGTGGACATACCAGATACTGAAGTTAGTGTGAACGATTTTTTATTAATAGTTGCCATTTTGCAGTTCTCCCTTGCCTGCACAGCATGCAATGTATTGCATAACAATCAAAAACATAAATTTAAAGACTAGATTTGAATTAAAAGGACAATTAATAAAGATTCCAAATATGTAAACTTCCTTATATTTACATTTCACACTCTGCTCCTGGATTATACAGCCGGTGAGTTTTTAATATGCTTCAGTATATAATAGTACATACTTCAATAACTATTTGATGGTATTGGATGAAATCAGAGGATACTTAATAATATCAGGAATAAGCAAATCCTTATTATTTTGGAGATGTTATGAGACATAAACTTCTGAAGAATATAGTTACAACAGGAAAAATTGGAGACAAATTAATTAGTTTAACATGGTGGTATAGAAAACAGTCAACAATGATCCTGATCAAGATACTACGTCTAGTCGATACGGCAGCTAATGATGATCATTGCCTAAAATAGTGTCAGAATCTGTTCAAATAGCATTTGCACAGCAGTGATTTGTTTTAAAATAACAGTTTATACAAGGAAATTTACAAGGAAAGTTTATTACAAAGAAATGAATCATTTAATAAATTGTTGTTAAATATAATCTGTTTGCTCAGTGGCTCTCAACCTTTTCTTGCTCTTGACCACATTCTGAGAATAAATTTCTTTCATGACCCCCATTCGCCTAAACAATCTTATTGTACTATATTCATGCCTTGCTACTATACATACAATCTTAATTTGCTTCAATGGCTACATTTTTGTTGCACTCATGGGCAGATATGTGTGCTCCCTACTTATAATTGACATATTTTACTTTTCATAGCTCCCATTGAAATGAATGTGGCACTCAGTTGTAACCATATATATTACGTTGAGAACCACTATGTTCCAGAGTTACTTCTAGTCATGCAGTATAACATAAAGTGTAGCAAAGTTCAGTAATACGAGATAGGACAAGAGTGAGTGGGAGTTAGTAGGATCATGACTCTTGTTCTCTATGCGAGGTGGTGAAGTTGTACATTCAGCAATACTTTACTGAAACCTTAATATATTTAATGTTAAAGAATGTACCATCGTACGTCACTGTAACATTAACATGTTTTATAACAAACATATATTACCAGGCGTCACTGTCTTCTTCTTCTTCTTTCTGTCCTCATGTACCTTTCGGTGTTGAAGGGAGAGTGAGTGTACGGTCTTTTGCCCTTCTATTTGCCTCCTCTGCTGTTATATTTCCGAGTGTCTCTAATACACTATCTATCCACCTTTTACGAGGGCGCCCAATAGGTCTCCTGTTTTCGTATCGTTTGTTAAGTGTTTTTTTGATAATACTTTGCTCTTTCTGTCTGGTTATGTGGCCGTACCATTTAACTTGTTGTTTCTGTATGTATTCTATTGTTGGCTTGATCCCTAATTGTTTCCTTAGTGCTTCATTCCTGATTTTGTCTCTCAAACTAACTCCAATCATACGTCTCACACATTTCATTTCAGTGGTGTTAATCTTATGTATTGTTCTAGAATCTAATGTCCAAGTTTGACACTGATAACACAATGTTGGTAAGAAAATGGTGTTGAAAATCGCTTTCTTTGTTTCTAGTGTAATATCTGTGTTTCTTAGTAAAGGTGTTAATTGACCAATGATCTGACAGGCCTTATTATATCTTGCGTTTATTTCTGCTTCTTGTTTGTTGTCATATCTCAATGTGCTGCCCAGATATTTGAATTCATCTACTTGTTTTAGTTGTTTATTATTTATCTGTATGTTGATGTTCTCCTCTTCTCTTGCAATATTCATTACTTCTGTTTTGTCTATGTTGATTTTCCTTTTAATCATTTCTTCTATGAGTTGTTCTTCCTTGTCTTTAATGCCGCAGATGTTGATGGTTGCTATTTTTGTTGTTATTGCTGATCTTTTTTGCGTGTGATGTGCCTTCCTCTCCATTTAAGTTTCTTTTTGAGCACTTTGTGTATCCCCTGTCGACGTGCTAGGTCAGTCACACGTTAAGGGCTGTGTAGTAAGTTTGCTCGGGATATCCCATTTTCCCTCGCTAGCCACTAGCTGTTCATGGCCATACTTGTTGTTATCTTCTCCACCGATGTTTACATATTCACTTTGTAAACTTATTACTGCACTTATCCACTTTAGACACTTCTCTTATGATGTAATATAGAAATATCTTCTTCCATGTGTAATCCAGAATGTGAATAGTTTTGTATATCTTATAATTAAGTCAATGTAACATTAGTATATTTTATAAAAAATATACTAGTATATTTTATTAAAAAATCTACGTCACTGTAACATTAGTATATTTTATAACACGAATATACCACTATACCTCACTGAAACATTAATATATTTTATAAAAAAATATACCACTATAAGTCACTTGTGCATTAATATATCTTATAACAAATATATACCTCCATATGTCACTGAAATATCAACATATTTTATAACAAAAATATACGCTCATAGGTCACTGAAGCATGGACCTATTTTATAACAAAAATATACCCCAATATGTCATTGAAACGTTAACATTGTATAACAAAAATATACACACATAGGCCAATGAAATAGGAACATATTTTATAGCTAACAATTTGTTTATAAAAATACTTTTTTCATGTGCACATGATAGAAAAGTTTGCTGCAGTTTTTCTTAATTTTTATAAAGAACAATTAACTTATTCATGAAAGATGAGCTGCACTGCGAACCATTAACTCTCTGCATGTTGCTATATAAATTAAGATAAACTTCGTTGTCACTATCGCTAAAACTTGTTGAGCTGAATATTTTTTTTTTGAGGGGGGGGGGGGGGGGTTAGCCTTCAGTCTCTGTCTCTTACTGAGTATTTCCCTAACTTGGGTGCGAGACAAATTTATGTATTTGTGTCTTGTAGATTTGTTAATGAGCCTTTTAGCACTATGGATATGTGCTTACCATAGCATTTTATGTTCTGGCTGAAGATCGATATACATACAGCACAGAAAGAACACACTTATCAGTCTGGAGACTACAAATATAAATTTGAATGGAAATAGGTACAAGTGTTAACCAATATTTGATAACAAAACAAAATAGCAGCGATACACAGTGAAATATTTTATTTAGTAGCAAGCTGACTTACACAGAAGAAACCTGACTTACACATGAGAAATAGACATGTGGTTTAGGGATCTTCTTCTTCTTCTTCTTCTTCTTCTGTGTTAGTTCTCAAACTCCTGCAAATTAGCAGGATGTAGTCTGGAGAATGGAATGCGTTGTGTCATGGTTTACAGTATTCTGCGATATCTGCGCCTTTCGGCCTTCAACATGGCTTTGGGTCACTGACCCTATATGGGATGGGACAGCCAACTCCATCCCATAACCTCCTTAGTCGCCTTTTACGACATGCATGCAAGGTAAACAGTGTTGCTATTCTATGCTCCCCTTTCGGGCCCCGGCATCATACGGGCGGGTTTAGGGATCAAATTTGTAGGTATTTCTATGATCTTCATAGATATAACATGAACCGTCCCTAATTATAATATAAGACCTGGGTTCAATTAACAAAAGTATTCTAAAGTTACACGTTTGACTTTTCCCCTTGATTTTTATTGGCTGTCAACACAAAGTATACACACAATGTTTAATAAAAGTACGGGAAAAGCCAAATGAGTCACTTCAGATGTTTGCTTTCCAATGAGCCAGCAGGTTTTATATTGTAGATTGGTCATGTGGACAAGTGGTCACCGTTGAGTTCTAGAGCATTCAGAGATGCGCATAAGATAGCAGAAATAACTTTGCAACAGAGAACTGACTCATTCACATCATGGAAACTTTTAAATCAAGGGAATCAACACGCTCAAATTGTACATTTAACGTTCTCCCCTTCCCGTTCCTGAGCTATTGCGATGGTTACCTTATATCATTCAGATTTAGAACCACTGCTGTGTCTATTTCCCAGAATTGTTGTCTCCTTTCATTCCCGTCGTTTTATTTATTACAGTGCATTTTTATTACATAATTTTCATATAGTACAAATACTGCAACCTCCCACATTTTCCATGTTTGTTTCACGAATATAGTACATTAAAAAAAAATGTAATTCAGACACTTTTTCCTGAAACAAATATAAGAGAAAGAGATAATATAATGGTAAGGATCAAACAAATGGATGTCCACTGAAAAAATAAAACAGCTAATTTGACTTGATGAAAATTGAAACATTTGGTTTGGTTAATGAATTGATCTCATAGCCATATCGCACACACACATATGTGCACAGTATCTCCAAGAAAAGTTCAGAGAGTATTCATTCTCATAGTAAACTTTTATTAACTGTACTTCTTATTGTGAGACTCGGATGATAAATTTTGCTGGTGCCATGTTTAATGCAAAATTGTTTCAACCTACTAAATGTGATATTAATCCCAATGCATACAGTCAACAAGCAGGCAATAGACGACTTCAACACCGAAAGTTGACTTTCAAATATAATTAAAGTAGCAGGCTATTACAATGATGTGGTTAAAATGAGCAAGTTGTAAATAGGGGGAAAGAGGGGGGGGGAGGGGGAGAAGAGACAAATGAGACTTGTCAAAATAAAAATAAATAAAGAAAGCAGAGTAAGCGAAGATAATTAACGACATGAATTAGACATGTAGGAATTCCGCCCATCTTCCACCAACACGAATGACTGCCTTTAGTTTGTGAAGTAGCTGTCATTCAGCCGTCATGCTTAGGCTATTATTACAACTCAAGTATAGGGGTTATGTATATACATACATATACATGTGTGTGTGTGTGTGTGTGTGAGCGCGTGTGGTGAATGTGGGGGTTAATTATATGCCCGTACATATGAAATGCGTATGTTATAAATTGAACGACATCACATTTATTTCTACAAGTCATGCATATCGTTTGTATACTTCAAAAGCAAACACCGACACATAAAGTATAAAGCGTTAGTATAGCGTGAAATTACAGCCAGCGCTGATAATTGTTTCAATAGTTTTGCTGTAATTATAAATCACATCTTATAATTATGCAGTTTATATATATATATATATATGTTATGTAAGTAAAGTAAAGTAAAGTAAGTAAGTAAAGTAGGTTGATTGACCTTACATGACGATCACGGTAATACATATAAGTAATGAGAAAATGTGATGACTTCGTGAAAGACGGGATAGGCAAACTGCCTCAAAACTATTGAATAGCTTCTATTGATTACCTGTAATATACATTTGATACTCATTTAAAATCTAAGAGTTCTCTATTGTTCAGATACTCCGGAACAAATAAAGACCAACGCTAGTTTCAACAAAAATGCCACAAGCTGTAATTTGTAATTTCACTTTAACGTTCTCCGTCTCTATTGGTTCAAGTGTGTCTGTTAAATGACATTTGTACAGTTCTGTCTATTGACAATTTTATTATAGATGAGATAAATCTATTTAACAGGGGTATGTTAACAGGAGAACGGACTTTGATAACTGACGCTGAATAATTGGAAACCTGGTTTACACTGTCATTTGTGTGTACTAGTCTCATTCTTCAGCTTTAATTCTCATTATCCTGCTGGTTAACAGACAGTAATAAGGAGAAAAGTGTGCGATGAATCATTGTTTACAGCTATGATGAAATAGTCTAACATTGATTAAAGCTGGAGAAACCAGAACGCTAAGAAACGTACCTACCTACCTACCTACCTACCTATCTACCCATGTATCTACCTACCTATCTATCTACCCATGTATCTATCTACCTACCTATCTACCCATGTATCTATCTACCTACCTATCTACCCATGTATCTATCTACCTACCTACCTACCTATCTACCCATGTATCTATCTACCTACCTATCTACCCATGTATCTATCTACCTACCTATCTACCCATGTATCTATCTACCTACCTATCTACCCATGTATCTATCTACCTACCTACCTATCTACCCATGTATCTATCTACCTACCTATCTACCCATGTATCTATCTACCTACCTACCTATCTACCCATGTATCTATCTACCTACCTACCTATTTACCCATGTATCTACCAACCTACCTACTACCTAGATATCTTATCTTATCTTATCTTATCTTATCTTATCTTATCTTATCTTATCTTATCTTATCTTATCTTATCTTATCTTATCTTATCTTATCTTATCTTATCTTATCTTATCTCGTTTACTTACCTACCTAACCAGCAATCTACCTATCCATCTTCTATCTGTCTGCTTGCCTACCTATATCTATCATATCTAAGCTAAGTTAAGCTATCCATCTTTTATCTGTCTGTTTGCCTACCTATATCTATCATATCTAAGCTAAGTTAAGCTATCCATCTTCTATCTGTCTGTTTGCCTACCTATATCTATCATATCTAAGCTAAGTTAAGCTATCCATCTTCTATCTGTCTGTTTGCCTACCTATATCTATCATATCTAAGCTAAGTTAAGCTATCCATCTTCTATCTGCTTTGGATGTAAATGACTGACGATGTTGAATGACGATGGGTTTTCGGGATATAGCACGTTTGGTCTCTCTATATGCATCAATATTGTTACGTTTCAGCATGTTGGTAACTCCTTCAATCCACCAGCTTACTTGTCCTCCTCTATATCTGGCTGTTTCCATTTTTTATGTTGTATCCTCTTGACTCTAGCGAATAAAGGTTCATTCTCACTTTGTGGCTGAATAATTTGTCTCAAATTAAAAAAATATATTTGACCACATATTTTGTTCCAACAGTTCTTGTAATATCTTCATCCCTCACATGATATCTTCTTGTTCCAACAGTTCTTGTAATATCTTCATCCCTCACATGATATCTTCTTGTTCCAACAGTTCTTGTAATATCTTCATCCCTCACATGATATCTTCTTGTTCAGTTTTCTGATTTTCTTAGACATCTCATTTTACTCGTAGTCAGATTTCCGAGAAATCTCTAAAACTGAAAATTCTAGAAAAACTTGCAGTTGAACAATTTGAAACATTAGAAATGATAAAACTGAAGGCTTTGAACTTGGATCGAGTTAGTATCTCATCTTTTTTTTCCAGCCTGATGACAGAGTTTGATAACTAACATACACGCAAGTTATGACGAATAATTTGTCCTTAATTATTAACATCCCGCTTACAGATTTCAGATGAGTGGAACGAATAGTACAGGAAATTCATCACCATACAATAAATGATATGCAAGTTCTGATAATTTCTAATGCGTTAAAATTAAAAACCTACATTACTGCATTCAAAGAAAACCTACACTCATTTTTTAGTTACTTAATTCAGAATTAACCAACATGGATTATATCTCTTTCAAATATATAAATTGTTGAAAATGTATGATGACAATCACCAGGATTCGATGTGATATTCTCGTTAATACATGATATACCAATACGCCTTAAAAATGGCGTTTCGAGAAGCATGAGTTTGTACGGAATTTTATAAAAATAGTTGCCAGCTGATCGGCTGAACGGGGTGAATCAGTTAAACTGTGACAGTAAAACATATAATAGAGGACATGTTGGCTATTTGAAATGTCCTATAAAATGATTCATTTTACTATTCTTGTGATTTTCATTGGTTGTGGAAACAAAACATAATCATAGGGACTAATTAAATTGCAGGGAAGGTCAAATGAGTCACGTACGAAGGTTATTTTCTAATTTGTCGAAAGGTCGTATACTGTAGATGGTTAAACAATGTCAGTCATGACGTCATGATTAGGATCGACAAAGGCACGTCACAGAGAAGAAGATGTAATTGAAAGTAAACACTTTCGCCTGCATGTTGCCGAGATCTGAAAAGGGGGCAAAGAAAAGCATCACTATTTACCTTCCATGTATGTCACAGGAGACGACTAACGAGGTTCTGAGGTGGAGTTGGGTGTCCCATTTCGTTAGGGGTCAAAGTGAACCACAAGTTATGCTGAAGTTGGATGTACCAGGCCGAAAGGCGCAGATATCGCTGCTAAGCTGTAAATCATGTTACAATTGATTGCACTCTTTGGACTACTTCCTGCTAGTCTGCAAAAGTGTGCGAATGAACGCAGAAGAAGCAGAATGTAAACAAATCAGTATCAAATGCCGTCTCCGCATCGAAGTTTGGCTGCAAACGAGATACGATATCTTCTGTTTCTTGTCTTGGTGGTGACTGCACGACTGTCGAGATCCGATATCTTCTGTTTCTTGTCTTGGTGGTGACTGCACGACTGTCGAGATCCGATATCTTCTGTTTCTTGTCTTGGTGGTGACTGCACGACTGTCGAGATCCGATATCTTCTGTTTCTTGTCTTGGTGGTGACTGCACGACCTTCGAGATCCGATATCTTCTGTTTCTTGTCTTGGTGGTGACTGCACGACTGTCGAGATCCGATATCTTCTGTTTCTTGTCTTGGTAGGTGACTGCACGACTGTATCCTGTTTAACTCATGAGGATTCTTTCACATTATTTTTTCTGCTTACCTCTTATAGCGCCTCTCTACCTTCATGCCTGATATTCAACTAGTTGTCAGGTTTTTTAAAAAGGCCACACTAGTTCATTTATATTTCCTTTAATAGTTCTTATTTCATTTTTTGTTTTCTTCTTTTTCCACGAATTACTCCAAATTCTTCTATATATATTTACATCTCAATGGAGTCCAGTCTGCCTTCCAGCTGTTTGTTATCTACGTTTCTGAGCTATTAATGAGCTATAACAGACAGTAGTGAGGAGAAAAGTATGCGATGAATCATTGTTTACAGCTATGATGAAATAGTCAAACATTTATTAAAGTTGGAGACAGATGGAAAAGTATATGTTGCATTTCACTATTAGAATCTCTAGTAGATGATTTGTTTGAATGTTAGCACTTTCTTCATGTTCACATTTACATACTTTTAGTATTTCCTATTCTTTTTTAACTTATATATGAAATATGCCATCAGTTGTAAATATGTTCTCAGGATACACATAATGGTCTACTAAATATATATACCTATACAAATTAACCACCGAAATCGGAAGTATCCGGCAGTTGACGCAAAATAAAACGGAAACAAAACATTTCCGTTTTCTGTACTACAATTTGCTAGAAATTGTGTAAAACCATTGTCCCGTTACAATAGACATCTGATGTGATTGTTCAACATAATGTGAAACTTAATAAATGAAACAAAACAAGAATACGAAATCGGTCTCCAACCACCTCGATTGTATATTCCGTGACACTGGAACAAGACAACATAAATGTTAATCATGCAAGAGTACTGTGTTAAATATATACCAGACACTCTAATCCACATGATTACGTTAAATGTTAAATAGGAATTAGAGGAATGGTGAAAGTTAACATCAAATGCAATATTTCTTACACATGAACACATTGTTTTGGCTTCCATATTGAGGTCGATATGGCAAATACTGCAACTCTGAAAATTATCATAGGATTAAGTGGATCATTTCTTGATTATATATGTGTTAGTTGACTAATGTGTTAATAGCAATGAATTTGACACATGTTAAACAGGCAAATCAATCTAACAAAGTAATAAGATGTGTAAAATATGTTGACGGTTCATTGCATATATTTTATTAAAAGAAAAACATGGTCGTTGTCGTAAAATTAATGATTTATCTGTTGTCAAAGTCATAACCCACGGTGTTCGCTCTGGCAAATTAATAAAATGTTTTAATTTGACTTCATCTGCAATACTATTCATTAAAAAATTAAGTGATCATCGTTGAAAAGAAAGAAAAAGGTGTGATCAAGTGTAAAACCCTCTGAGACACACAATAAATCTGAGGTCTCCTATGCAAGTCGTGCATGCTAAAGAAAGCACACGGCGTAAGAATTGGTAAGAAAATGATGAAAAGACTGCCCTCACAATATTTTAAAGGCAAATTAAAACAACAAAAATAGGGTACTACACATAATATTTTTACATTGATCACACCAGTTGGTGTCCCGGGTTCGTGCTCCGCGAATGGGATCTTCCTATAATATGAGAGATAAGTTGCTGTAAATAATAGTAATTTTGTAACGTTTGTTCTAAAACTCCCGATGGATCTTTCTTGTAGCAGTATTACAAGATTTCCAGCAGGATGTAGGTTTCTTGTAGCAGTATTACAAGATTTCCAGCAGGATGTAGGTTTCTTGTAGCAGTATTACAAGATTTCCAGCAGGATGTAGCTCAGAGAATAGATATGCATTGTTGTCTACATCTTTTTTTTCAGTGTTCATTCTCAAACTCCTGTTGGATCTCTCTTGTAGCAGGACCATGAGCCTACTAGATTTCCAGTAGGATGTAGCACAGATAATGAAAATGCGTTGTATCACCGTTTTATTTAAGCTAATGGCCTGACACACCCGTCGTCGGCGGGTTGTCCAAACAAAACTATACAAATTAACCGAATTATTAGAAACATCGAAGCCAAACATAATCATGCATGATGAATTGTTGAAGCAAGTAAGTAGTTTCTAATAATTTGTATATATGATAACAATTGACCTCAGAAGATGGATGTGTCGGACCATTTGTGCAAATAAAACGGCGACACAACTCATTTCCATTCTCTGGGCTTTATCCTGCTGAAAATCTAGTATGACCGTTGTCCTGATACAAGATAGATCCAGCGAGAGTTTGAGAATGAACGGGGAAGAAGAAGAGATTTCAGATGAGAAACAGAGGTTGAAAAAGAGAGTAGGGATGGGGAAAAGTATGTTTAATGACACGAGGAGACTTGTAAAATGTAAACAAATCACAGGCTAAATATTATAATCCCTAAGAGATTTAGAGGTATGGTGCGAACTTCATAAAAGAAGCAAATAAAAAGATCAAAGAGAAAAACTAGGGATGAAAAAAAGTACTACAAGAAAATAAAATTCAGACAATAAAATATTTTGCACTATTAAAACTAAATGAAATCTTGATAAATATTTTACTTGAAGAAAACTTGAAAGATGGCAAGGAAGTGATCAGCAGAAAAACAAATTGAAGACGAGATAGACAAAATAATGTATGTCAGAGGGACTATCAAGGCAAGTGCAGCCACTATCAGATGCTAAGACAGTATCTAATGATGACAATGATGTCTATAACAGATACCATATAAATCCAAACAAAAAGCGTGTCAATGAATATTATTGTGTCATAATAATTATGTTACAATCGTTCAATGAAGGTGAGTTTATTTAGTAAACACATTCTATTATATTACAACTAATACACGTAAACCTACGCGTGAAGCATAACGGGGTCATAGATCACTCTGACCATCGAATTCTATTCTGGTCTGTGTTCGTCAACATGATTTTGAAGTGTAGAATTTCATGGTCTCCACTTCTATTGTACTTTATCACCTATTCTGTAACATATCCACATTTATTTTCTTAGTCTGATTTCGCGTCATCCACTCAGTTTTCAGGCAGTTTCCAGCAACATTCCTGACAAATTCTTCCCTATTAATTCATTTCCAAATCAAATTTAGTCATTTCTAGTTGTTTTTCTAGTCTAGAGTTCTCGCACTGTTCCCGCAGTTAAATGATTGTCTATTGTTTTTCCCCAGGTGAATGATGGTTGTTGGCATCCACACTTGCCGTTAAGCGAAGGAGTTAAGCCTTAGTTGTCGTTCCAAGACCAGATGTGTCACCTTGGTTGCATTGAATCCATGTTTGTTCAGGTAGAGGATGTTCTTGGTAGAGGTATAATTAATGACCTTGCAATTATTCATCCTCAATTACATATTCCAATACATTACGCTTATTTCTTTCTTTTCGCTTTATACCTCTTTGTGCTGTGCAGCAACAAGGGTAGAGGAGCTCTCTGGAGATAGCTTTTTGTGTGCTTCATATATGTTTGTTTTCGTTAACTCATTTATTTCTTTAATCCGTGTAGTAATGCTTTTTTTTAAGGGACACTGTCTGATGGTAGTCTGGAAGCATGTGAAAACCACCAAATCTGTTGACCTCTGGTGTAATCCAGCATTGGCATTGTGTTTGTTAGTCTTCTGATGTTTTCGCTTCTGGTTTCAGATCTTTTACTCCGAGGATTCTACGTAGATAAGTAATTTCTGTTGTAACAAGTTTTCTTTTGACTTAAATTGTTAATGTCTACGTTTGACATTGATAGCATAGGGATGGTATAATGATCGTTTTACATAGTGCAGTTTTGGTGTTCATGTTTACATATTTGTTTTTAAATATATTACTGTCATTTCAAAAAAATAATTCAGAGTATACACCTATTGCACATTATGCGCAATCTCCTTATTTACTACTTTAATCCTTGTGGAAATGACACTGATAGATTTATAATTGAAAGTTGAGTAATACACATGAGATCTACAGAAAGTATTATTACTATAATCCTTACCTGGTTGAGGTATTCTAGTTTCAGACATGGCCCTGGGCAGATTATATGTATGATCTACTCCGTGCATGTTATAACCATATGGACGTGGATAATAATAGCTTTCATTTGGGGGCACAGCATAAACTCCAGGTGTCTTCATCCACAGCCCACTGCTGCTTACCTAGCAATATCGATAATAAATGTTCATAAAAACAGATGTGTATTGACAAGGGAAAGTTATTGTGAAATTGATTATTAATATAGAAAGAGATCTGCAAATATGTTTTATCATCAGGCAATATCACTGGTCACTCTATGTTTATTTACTTGTTTGTTGTCACTGCCGAGGAAATGGTTGTATGACAGCGGTGGATGACATTTTCACGTCGCCTGAATATTGTAGATCACAAGAGTGAGTAAAGATTACTAACTCCGTAACCTATCATGAACATCATAGGATGAGCTAAAACATTTCATGTGTTGAATAACTACTTCATTCAGTTGAAAACAAAGAAACAAAATGGTTGAAAGTGGATATGCTAGGTTAGAAGATACAGATTTCGCAGAGCTATACATTTTCAACACAATATAGCAATCAAACTGTTATAATCACTACAATAAATGTAAGTTGTATTGAATGACGGGGAACCCCGGTAGCTTAGTGGTTAGCGAACTGGATTCATAATGTAACAGGAAATAATTTTAAAAAAAAACAACCAACAAACAACGTCTAGATCAACCCACCTTTAGGAAATGGGTACCAGGTCTACTGATAAAGAAATGGCCACCACCGTAATGCTGATCACATCAATTCTTAAGTATTTCCCTTTATGCTTCAACGGCGTGGAAATAGGAACTTTACTTTTTTTTATAAAAATCACAGAGCATGAACAGTTATACATGCTATGTGGAAAAAAGTAAAACTAACGGTATGTATAATGTTATGCGAACTCGATGTTGTCTTTTTAAAAAAAATAGGATGTTATATCAAACCATTTCTTCTTTATAGATGTAATTGACGGTAAACAAACACCATAAAAGCCGGAAGTGAGCTGGAGGCTAACGAAATGTAGTTTTTAAGATGAGTGTTAATTCCATGTACATAAAAAACGAAAAAAAATAACATTGTACATAGAGGACCTTTGTTCATTTGTGGCAGATTTATAGCTGACAGTGAGTGCTAGATGTGCCACCACCGCTGATGGCTCAACAAATCTGACCAAAAATGAAGAGATATTTGATACAGAAGTAGTTGAGCTGTGCTCCTGACAAGATGTTATGCAGTGTTATGCCGCACTGGAATACCTCCCATGTTATGCTACACTGTAATGTCTCCCATGTTATGCCACACTGGAATGCCTCCCATGTTATGCCGCATTGAAATACTATCTTGCATCTAAACAGCCCCATTAGACAGCCATGTCTTTAAACAACCTTAAATATGTCCTTTAAATAATCTTATATAATATGATCTTGTCATTAGACGTGAGAGAGTTCTGCAGTGCTATAGAACCACTATACTAACTGATGGATGCGAGTTTTAGACAATAAACAAACTAGAAAGTGGGAAATTAGAGGCAATAGAGATGTGGTTCTATAGAAGAATGCTGAGAATACCACATACTGCTAGAAAAACTAATGTAGAAGTGTCAAATGCGAAAAGGGACTTTATAATAATATAAGAAAAATACAATCTTCATGTTTTGGCCAATTCATGAGACAGGCAGGTTTGGAGAACATAGTCACAACAGGCAAAATTGAAGGCAACAGAGACAGTTAGCGACAACGTAAGAAAATACTACTGTGACCATACCAGGATATTGTCTTTTCTATTGTTCCCCTTTCGCGGGTGTGTTTTCTTTTCACTTCAGCGCCTCGGGTACCGTCTATTAATGTGGCATGTCTTTATTTTTCTAACCTGTACAAATACGTGCTATCATGACCCTTGATAGGAATCTGACTTTCACTGTCCATTCTTTACTTTATTGCCATTATGCGTGTGCTCATTCACATGGGAGGACCATAGACTAGTCGCTGCATCTGTTAAGTTATTTTACTACCATTTTATTCTCATATATCACAATTATCTGCTCATATTCTCTTCCTTCTGTTTGCTCATTCTCTTCTGTTCCTGCCGTTTTTGGCCTCTTTTTCTCTCTCCCACCTGATCCCTCGTATCATCTCATTTTGCTCTTCCCTTACATCATGATTGCTTGTCTGTAGCATTCATTCTCTGTTGCCACTTTTGAGGTGAGTATTTTTATTTTATTTTAATGTAATTTACTTGCTACCATATCTTTTCCTTTGTTCATCTCACATTCTTCAGTCTACTTTCTCCTCCCTACTTACTACTAACTTCTCCCCATACGTTTTTCTCACCTGTCATGCTTCCACATCTTTTCTTCCCTCATTACCTATCTGCTATTGTCCTCATTATAACCCTATTTGTCTCCATGTAAGACTTGTTTTATTGTGGTCATTTGTTTGTCCTGATGAAGGCTTTATAGTCGAAACGTCGTCTGTCTCTGTATCTCGTTGTTAAGTTGTTTTATGTTTCATTTTGGTAACACACCTACCTATTTTTGTATTTCTTGACATTTTGAGAACACCTGTGTATTGCCAGAAAGGCCATGGGCTGTCAAGAGCTAGCTGCTCATAGCTAATGCGATTATTTTATCATCATCATAAGATTATTGTGATAATGGTATATCACTTTATGTAATATGACCCTTGTGGCTTCATGTAAATTAGCGATTTTAAAAATATATAACGCTATTTTAATGTATATTTTTCAAAATGGTGTCGTAAGTGAACTTTTTGATTCACTGAGACAAATTCGTGCTGCATTCCTCCCTTTTGTTCCCAATTCTGTATATTCTGTATTAAGCCTGGTCCGCCAGTAAATACTGGTCCTGGCTGTGCTATATTGATCCAGACAGAAACCAATTAGTATAAAGTGTCAATACTAAACGCTAACTGGAAGAAACGTATTGTATACACTGCATACTTCCCAAAGTGAAATTGTATATAGCTACAATGCAAGCGTGTTATCATGATTGTGGATGCGTGTCCAAATATGTTAAGATGTTCTCCCGAATAAGTCTCTCATGTGAAGTCTCTCATGCGAAACACGTTTTCAATACCGGAATATCTGGTATATTCGAATTAGTTTTAGCATAACCAATTCTTCCTCTTGAAGCCTTAAGACGTTGCTGGGAGTCCCCTTACAATATAGAGTATACATTTTTTAGGATATACTAGTCCATTTTATCTCAAGGACCCTATAACATTGGCGGAACATACCGCTTATATTCTTGTGTCTAGAGATCCATAGCTCAGACGTTTCTATTAGTTAATAGGTTTGGGAGCCAAGGTGGTTCCGTTCTGAGAGTTTGCTGTCATTGCTTGTGTGCTCACAGAGGAGTTTGAGATAAATACTTTGAGTCGTGTACTGTTTCAGCGTGACCCTCGACTGTACTATAAGACCTTTGAGCAGAAAGTAAACGTGACTTAGCAGGCTGATTTTTTTTACTATTTTCGTACATAACGTTGGTTTTCCTTGGCTTTTATGGCATGCAATTGGAAGTATACAAAGTCACCAACGAAAATCAAGACAGCTATTTAAAAAGTCACCAATGAAGTATTGTTTACTTTCTGTTTATAGGTCGATACTGGAGCCCCGTCATTGTTCCTTCTTCTGCGATCAGTTTCCTATGCTCATAAGTCTATACATGAAGGTGGGTCGCCTCCATTAATTCAGTCTTCAGGAGAAGGTCCTCACGGTTACTCCACAGCTTTATATTCAGATCTGTTTCTTGGGGCCATATTTTAGTTCTCACATCATCAAAGAGTGGGCATGTCTGCAGAATGTGTTCTGGAGTCTGGGGACCCTTTTGACATGGGCATTGGTCAATTTTGACAACGTTCACTTTGTGGAGATGTGCTTGTAGTCTGCAGTGACATATGCAGAGCCTAAAAATTGTGATCTGCTGTGATGCGCAGCTTTAGAATGGGGTCCTGTGGAAAGTTGCTGCCTGTTCTCTGACTTCATGTATGTCTGTATTTTCTCTTGATGAGAGTTTCCACTTCAACCAGTGACACTGTGCTGGAACCGTTCCCCTTTAGTACCCGTCCCTGTCAGCTGCCTCATTTCCTGCAATTTCACAGTGTTCTGAAATCCACCGCAGCACAACTTTATTGTCAGCAGACAGCTGATCCAAAAGCTCTACAGTTGTTTTTGTTAGGAGATCTTTAGGTTAATTTTGGATGGTATGAAGTACTGAAATGCAGTCGCACAAGAAGACCATATCGGCTCCCCTGAGTCTCTGTTCCTCTAGTCGTTGACGCCTGTAGATTGCCTGTAGCCCTGCCCTGTAGCTTGTCGACAATTTGCCAGTAGCGATTGATAGCTCCAGTTTTGGGGTACCTGACACGAGCATCAACATACCAGAACCTTCTTTCTTCTCTGCATCCTCTGACGATCCATCTATGAAGACATGAATCCACAGTGAGCTGGGGCACAGGGTGTCCAGGTTATCAAGTACCCCAAATGCACTGAGGGCAGCAGGGGTTTCCATATATCTGTTCTCAATGCCTGGGATTGTATGTTTTGCAGTGTGTATGGGTGAAATGTTTGCAATGTTGCTTCTAGCTGTTTCCACTCATCCGGATTGTTGCTGGTTACTTCTTCATTGACTGTCATAAGTTTTTTGATAAGTGATTGGAGCCCGGTCTTTTCAGTCGGCTTTTCGACAAACACCTGCTAATTTGTTCTCTCACGCATAGGGCGATGTTTCAGACGTCCAAATCTTTCAGTCTTTACTGTGATCCTCTCATCTCTGTGGTCTGTTAGATTTTGTAATCCTGCCGTCGCCTCCACTGAGGTTACAAGTGCGTTCGCTAGTTCTCCTGTTACAATTCGGAGACCTGCATTCCGAATTTTGTCAAGCTTCTGTTTGCTGTTGTTGCATATGTGCTCAATGCATATTCCAGAGCTGGACGAATAAAACCTACATACACCTGTCCCATGGTTCTTATGTCAGCTCTTCAATCTGTCCCAGATATTTTTCTCATCATTTGCAGTCTGCGTGTGGCTCCTCTTTCCATCTCTTCAGCGCGCGATCCCCATGCAAGTCTCCTGTCAAACTCCAGTCCCAGGCAGACCGTGTTACAAACACTGAATCTTAAGTAACTCAATTTAAACCACACAAAAAATTATGTAATCCTAGTTCAAAGATGTGTAACTTTATTTGTAAAATATGTAACAATGCTTCAAAAAATAATGTAACTCTTATTTCAAACATATTTTGTATTTTTATCAAAAACAGAATCTGTAACATTATTTGAAATAAGATCTGCAACTTTGTTACATACAAAATCTCTTACTTTAGATCAGAGTTTCCCAACATTTTTTTAAAAACATGCCCCACCTACATTTCAAAATTTCTGATACCACCCTATACATATTTTGAATATTCAGAAATTGTATTTTTCCCTTCTGAATTGTCCCCCTGAACAGTGAAATTGTCCTCCCCCACCTTTCCTGTGGGAAGTGGGAACGTTGTGAAATACTTTAGATCAAATAAAATATGTTAAAGTTCCTGTAACTTTATAATATTAAAAAAAACAGTCTGTAACATTATTTCAAACAAACTTTCGATTATAATATGGAACTTATTATTTTAAAACGCAACAACATCACTTCAAACAGTCTGCATAATTTAAACACATCTTGTAACATTACTTCAGTCTGCATAATTTAAACACATCTTGTAACATTACTTCAGTCTGCATAATTTAAACACAACTTGTAACATCACTTCAGTCTGCATAATTTAAACACAACTTGTAACATCACTTCAGTCTGCATAATTTAAACGCAACTTGTAACATCACTTCAAACAGTCTGTAGCTGGATGTAAACACATCCTGTAGCTTTGTTTCTAATACGATATATTAATTCAAGATGCGTAAAAAATTACCTTTAATGAACTATGTGCAAGAGAAGATATATCACACCAGTGTAACTGATATTTTTTTTCCTTGTCTTCTTTTGGCTAAAATGTCTCCAGTGGCTTGCCTGGGATCTAAAAAAAAGCTTGTAAACTATCTGGAAAATTGATCATTCTGTGTATTATCCTATTAAATATCGGCAAAGTAGTTACTTTTATGTGGACACTCTATTGGGGCAGTGGCTTCAATTTCTAATAGACCTATATTTCTTTATACTCCCTTCCTAATCCCGAGTAGAACTGCTGTGGTACCCAGGTCACATAACACAAGTTGAGAACCACTTTAGAACAACATAGGCCTATATTCTACATGTACATGACAAATACCTTAGGCAGGCTGCTATTGGCAACTGTTCCCAGTGTTGATGGTTGACTGTGAGTAGGAGACACATGAGGCGATGAAGGACGAAGTTTTTTCTGCTCATCTTTCTTGTGGTGTTTTCTTCTTCTAGAAAAAGTGTATAAAAATATATGCCGTTAGTATTTCTGCAGACATACAAATGGCGTAGTTAATGAAGATGCTTTTTATGTGTATTATTCGATAAACATATTTCATGAAAGCAATGGCAAACTACAGGATTAATGTGCCTAGTAATTCTATTTTGATTTGAAGACATGTTGATTTAACACCAACTTACAAATAACCAAACAGCCAGGAAGAATGAAGTTAAGGCGAGCGAGTCATCACGTTGCTACCGCCATTGTTGTTGACAAATTACCACTCATGTACACTATCACCGTAACTGTTCAACATATGCGCTGAAAACATAATGAGAAATGTAAAAGATGACATGACATTTGCTGACTTCCAACCTCTTACTATCGACGATCAGCAGATCCCAGAAATTAGATATGTTGACGACACAGTTCTCTTAACAACAAACGAAGGTGGTCTAAAGCAAAAAAAATACTATCGTGGGAATCTATCAACAAAAATACAGAGAAGCACACAACTTGTTCTTAAATATGAAGAAACACACATTATGACAACGAATAAAGTGAAAGTACAACCAAAGTTCATAATTGACAATTTCGAACTAGAGAACGTAACAAATTTCGAGTATTTGGGCACAAACATAAATAGCTCAGGAGACTGCGCTGTAGAGATCAAGAGAATAATTGCAATGGGTTATTGAAACTTGAAACCAAATGGAAAATCGTTGGCAAGATACCAGCAACATTGCCACACTATGTATGATCAGACCAAGTGTATTTCCAGTGACAATATACGGTTGCGAGGCATGGACATTAAATAAAACAGTAGCAAAGAGAATCGATGTTTTTGAAATGAGATGCTGCAGAAGAATTTTACACATACCATGGACATATAAAAAGATAAATTAAGAAGTGTTAAGATCAATAAATGTATGCATCTCTAAGAGGGCTGATTCGTTAACAACATCATAACAAGAACGCAGAGTGTTTTTTTGGTCCTATAAAGAGACATAACAGCATGGAAAGATTAATAGCTGAAGGCAGAGTTAACGGCAACAGGGCGCCCAAGACGACGAAGGTGAAGTGATATTTCAGAATGTTTAAATATGTCTGTAGGTTCGGCAGATCAACGGGCCCAGAATCGTGGAGTGTTAAGAGAATCCATAAGAAGACCACGTTCTGGATAGAATATGTCACATGATGATGATCATTAGCACTCCTTGCCATTCATGAAAAACATATTTAGTTCAAGTGGTTTTAAATATACCAGTGCTTTTCAATAAGTTCCGGGTCATATTTTTCTCACGGAGCACGCTTGTGGCCAAGGAAAGACAATGCACAGTTTTCTTCTGGAGAAATGATTCTTTCATTCTTCTAAATTGTAAATGATTAACATAAAATCATCTCTAATTGTTAGCTACTTTCTTTTCATACACGACCGTTAGTCTGATTTGGTTATTTCATAATTATGACTATAAAAATAATGGAGATCGTGGTTCATATATTTCTGTCATAATGATCTTGGAGGATACAAATACCAACTCTCATTAGTATCCTTCAACCGAAATACCGCAGATATAATAAACATCGCTGACAGATGATAGTAACAATGTCCGTTAGTTTTAATATGAAATTTAAGTTGCTTTATGTTGGCAGACTTCAACTATATTGTTTGTTTGGATCAGCTCTAATGGAAGTATCCTGTATCCAATTCTGCAGTCAGGCTTCTTCGGAGCTTTATTTTATACGCTGAGGGCCCTGTCTCTCAGGGGCGTGCCAACGTTGGATAATAAGCTTCACCTTCACATTCACAGGGATTAAATATCTAAATGTAAAGAAGAAAAGCTGTAGGGCTTCCACACGAGGAAATCCTCACTATATATATATATATGCGTGACATCTACTAGTGGTTTATTGTGGTCTGATGGTTGGTCAGTTGAGACTTTCAAACTTTTAACTCGCGAATATTTCAACAAAGAGCTGAGAAAGATATTAAAGATATAATTACAGATATCATTTCATGTCTCTACTTCCAAAAGGCAACTGCAGAAGGTAACATAGTACCAGCAAAAAACTAAAGTATATATATATATATCATGATGAATGGACACAAGCTTGAAGAGGTGAATACCTTCAAATACCTCGGATCCAGTATATGCAGCGATGGTAAATGCAAAGCAGAACTAAAAATAAGGCTGGAGATGGCTTTAGCGTCCTTGTCAAGGCTAACTGTGATTTGGAAAAGCAACATCAGTGTTGGAGTGAAAATCAAACTGTATAGGTCGCTGGTGCTTTCCGTTGTGTTGTATGGTTGTGAGAGTTGGACACTCACTGCGGACATGGAGAGAAGATTACATGCTTTCGAGTATAAATGCTACAGAAGAATTCTACGAATTTCCTATAGGGAACATAAGACCAATGTGTACGTAAGAAATAAAGTAGAGATGTGTGCAGGTGTCCAGGAGCCATTGCTTTCAATAGTGAAACGACGAAAACTAGCATGGTTAGGACATGTATGCAGGCACGATTCCTTGTCAAAAACGATATTGGAGGGAACTGTCGAGGGTGGAAGAAGCAGAGGAGGACAAATAAAGACATGGACAGACAACATCAAGGAATGGACAGGGTTAGATATTTCCACACTCATCCGCATCGCTGAGGATAGAATTCGCTGGAGGACTCTGTGTGCTGAAGCTTCCAATGTGGTACCCCTACGACCCTGAAGGGTTATGGGTTTTATTGATATATATATATATATATATATATATATATATATATATATATATATATATATATATATATATATAAGGAATAAACAGATATGTAGAGAATGTTGCCATTATCACAGTATATTACACACTTAACTTCAACACACTGGCTACGTTTCGGCTAAAAAGTCTTCTTCACGACATAATAAGCGGCATAAAATGAATATTAAATGAATATTACAAAAAGACATATAGTATGATGAAATATATATATATATATATATATATATATATTACTTAAATATTGGGATGGTTGATGAAGAATATACCGTCTAGCATAATTTCATTGGGGGTGGGGGGATAGCGGCACCAAAATACTAAATAGTACCATCCTGTTATTAATTATGCACATTTATCAAAAAGGTTATCTAGCCCCACTGCTTCTGACTAAAGACAAACTATGTTCCCAGGTATCAAATATGGAATAAAATAATCAGTTACCTCTCAGGGTGACGACGAAGATTTAGTGATACCACTGGTATATACTGGAGTTTAGAAAACATATACTTGGTGTAAGTAAATTAAATGAATGCGTGACAGCAGTAAAATTGCGTACCATCTTTCTCTGTTAATAGTTTGTAGCCTTGTGGCGCTAGGTTTTTCCACATCCTCCTGTTTGGTTTGCTGTCATTCATTTCCAATACAGATATTCTCCTTTGTCACAATACCTAATATTGTCTAACATCTTCTACCGTTTTCTCCTACCGCTCTTGATCTTCAACTTGCCTATTGTCACGATGTGCACCACCTTCTTCTGTTGTTATTATGATGTGCAAAAATATACCGACTGTCTCTTTCTGATGTACGCGAACTGGTATCTTTTTTAAACTAATTTCTCTTAAGATATCTTCATTATTATTTTTATTTGCCATTAGTGCTCCTAACATTTTCCTAAAAACCACATTTCTGCTGCCGCTATATACTTTTTCAACATTCTTTTGATTCTCTCAGATTCACTTCCATATATCAGTATTAGTCTATATAATTTATTAAAAAAATTCTTTCATTTCAATTGACAAGATATATCTTCTTCTTCTTCAGCGTTCGTTCTCAAGCTCCCGTTGGACCTGTCTTGTTGCAGGACCATTGCAGGAATACAATTTCCAGCAGGATGTAATCCAGAGAATGGAAATGCGTTGTGTCACCGTTTTATTTGCGTAAATGATCAGACACATCCGTCTTCGGTGGTTACACAGATATATATTACATATTCTTCATCCTGTGAAATGTTGTCTTTGCTTGGACAATTTTACATTTGATTTCTTCCGTCTGCTGTTATTAAGGTGCTCAAATGTTTGAATATGTTGATTTGATTCAGACAGGTTCCATCTACTCTGATGTTGCATTCTGAAGAACATTTTCTCTCTGTCATTACCATTACGTTTGTTGTTCTACTTTTCAGATTATGCTGTGCGTTTTGACTTTCTTTCGAAATGACATTTATCATTTCTTATAATTGTGCTTAGTTTTCGGTTATTATAACGGTATCATCAGCATATCGTAAGTTCTTTATATTATGCCATCATACTGATATTTCTGCTAGGATCTCATTCTTATTTTACTGTACACATTTAACATATCAATAGACAGACAACACACAACCGTATCTAACTCCTTGTGTAATGTGTTGAAAAGCTCTCGTTTGGTTATCCGTTTTTTGACTACTTTTTGTTGCCAATATAATTTCTTACTATTCTCAGATAATTACCCTCAATGTTTAAATGTTCCAATATTATTATTATGTTTTTCATGTTTCACCTTATCAAATGCCTTCCGAAGCATGCTCGCGGAGAGAAAAGGTTCAGTGCACGATAGGCACAGGCATAGCAGTCCGAGGTGACAAGCACTGTTCAGCTCTAGAAAAGTCCCTAACGTTCCTAAATATGTGTACAGATTCAAACTTGGACGAGGGGCTCACGGAGTTGGTGAGCAACGCTTCGGCTAAGAAGGCGAACGAGCCCGAGCCCAACTCTTCTGTCAAGTTCTTCCTAAACCGGAACCACGCTTGAGGGCGAGAAAAGGTTTAGTACCTGATGAGCATGGGCACAATACGTCTAATTACACGGCAAAGTGGAAGAAACAAATGGAAGGGGAATACGAACATGATGCAATACATCTCCTCCAAAGATATCAACAGACCACAATATTTCGCCTTAGAACAGGCAACTGCAGACTGTTGGGGCACCTTTACTGATTAAGGATCTCATACTCAGATGAATGTCAATGTAGATCCAGAACCCAGACCCCGGAACACATACTTCAGGACTGCCCAACATACAAAGAGCAGAGACAGCAGATCTGGCCAGAGGATACAGAATTGAGGCAAAAGCTATGGGGCCTGGAGAAGACCTGGAGAAGACAGTGGACTTCGTCTTGATGACAGGTCTGACGGCATAGCATGACCACAGATGCTGAACGCAGAAAAAGAAGAAGACACGAGGCAAGTTCTCTGGCTGCGGAACGCCTCGTGCAAGACAGACCTGAAGGACAAACCGTCTCGGCGTAGAGTCAGTGCACATTCGCTGCCTGGCGACAGATAGAAAGGCTGTCACAGGCTAGGGTAGCCCACCCGAATTGTCAAATCATGCCGAAATCGGATGTGCTGGGCCTACAAGGCGCATAACGGTGGCACAACGTAATCACGCTCCCGGCGGAAATCGCACGGATATCCGTGCTGGTTACAATGGAGCGAACGCAAAACAAACAAACATCAAATGCATTATTCTAGTTAATAAAACAATGTACTGTAGTTTACTATTTTTTACTGCGTACAATATGATAAATTTATATAATACCAATTTTAAAAAGGATTAAATAACAGTTCTACATAATCCCATGTAATCGTCTGTTGGATTTTGGTGTTCTGCGTTTGTTCTTAAATAAAAAAGGATTCACAATGCGTAGAAGATTGATTTCATTGTATTCGGATTTCACCATATGTACTTGGCCCTCTCAACGAAGCGGCACACTATCTGCCAAGAGTACCACTAATCCCCAGGGATATTCGAAAAAAAAAATTTATTGTGTAAACAAGACTTCACGAGTTGAATTTGAATTAGCAACCTCTTGAGAAGAAGGCTAACAACTTTACCACTGCACTACATAAATCACATACTCATATACACAGATACACCCTGCATTTTTCTTATCTCGATAAAGACCTTTTAGTCGACGCGTCGATGTGTTGTATCTTGCATTTGTTAAACATAAATTAGTGTCTTATCTTCCTAGACTCCGTCGACCGGGACCCTCTGGTCTTGATTTATTTTTAGCCACGCCCTTTTAATGACATTCCAAGCTTGGTACAGAATAGTTGTGCAAGTTTGAGTTATTGTTTCTGTTATCTGGGGTTCACGTTAACATAATATACACATATGTATTACGTTCACGAAATTTGTATCTATAGTCTGTTCTAGTGAAACCTATGTTGTGATAGAAGTGGCGGAATTCACTGACTTTGGAATGGAATGTCACCAGGTGTACGCAGGTGATAACTTCCAGAATATTTTAATATGTGCTAACTGAGCATCACATTACTGTTTACGAGTTTAGTTGGAATATGTGTGGTGAGAAGTGAGAATATGTGTGTGTATGTGTGTGTTTCAATGCGTTTTATATGCATATATTCTTTAGAAGGTAGTTAAAGTTCTTTGCTACTAGTTTTTACAACTCTTAAAGTTCCCGCTGCATATTATCAAAGCTTAGATACGTCTGCGTCAAATGTTCTCACATCTCTAATAAAAATGTTGTGCTATGCGTGTCTTTTGTTTGGGGCTAAAGACTATGAATGGTGCAATAAGGTATTTGTGACTTAAGCAACTTAATTAGAAACGAGTAAACCACGCCTTCAAAAGAACATTTATTGCACACTGAGGCATTGCTGAGCAACAAACGAATCGACCATGTGTTATCAGAATCTGCTAGACCACAAGCAATAAAATATAACGATACTGTATTGAAACTGATAACACTTGCAGCGACTTATTCAGTCGATAATATTTTTATGTAAACAGGAGCTAGCATTCCGTGGACAAAGAAAAGATGAGAGTGCCGCAAACAAAGGAAATTATTTAGAATTACTGAATCAAAATCAGTCCATGTTAAGAGATTACTTTCAGTCGTCTTCACTTCTAAAAGGCACTTCGCCAGACATCCAAAATGATTAAATTGAAGTAATAACTAATCTTTAAATGAGAGTACTAAATGTGAAATAAACTGATGCTGGATTATCGAAGTTATACGGAAATTTTACATGACTGGAATGTAGATAAAGTAAAAGTTGTAAGTCAGACATTTGATGGAGGCTCAGCAATGGTAGGGAAAAAAGTAGGAGTTAAAAATTAGTGAAGGGCTATGGCCCACGTGTTACCTTTGTCCATTGCTATGCGCGCTAACTGAACTTAGTATTTCTACATGGTTCGAAAAATATTAAACAAGTTCTTATGCCTTGACTACTTTTCACACATTTTTCAGTAAGTCTTTAAAAAAAAATAATTTTTTTTTATTATTGAGTCTAACGGGAATTGAACCACTCCGTTCAACGGCGCCAAATCGCATAGCAACTCTCGTACACGAGATTTTCCGTACTTGACCAAAGTTGTTTTTTTAATGCAAAGGGATTCAAGCTGCCACATGCTTGTAGTACGAGATGGAATATCCATTATAGGGAAGTATCATACTAAAAAAAAGCATTTCATAGAGTTCTACTCCATTTTAATGAAATTATTGACGATGAAGGCAGTGAATGGAACAATGAACGACGAAGGCAGTGAATGAGACAATGAAAGACAATGATAGTGTAACCTGCGCAATAGGGATAAAGAGATACATGAATGACCAAAATTGAGCGCAATTGTTGTGTGGTTTCGTAGCTTCTTTGATTCATATTGATCATCTTTTCAAACTCATACAGGCATTAATAATGAGTATTTTAACATGTCACAATGACATAAATGTTTCCATAAGAGATATATATATATAGCATAAGGAATGAGAACCTGTTGACAGCTGTATTGAGAAAAGCTTGCTATTTGGAGTAGTATGAGACGTATATGAGTATGAAAATATGTACAAATATGACGTATGAAACTAAAAAAATAAAAATAAAATATTGTTGACTTCTGAAATAACCGATTTTTAAACTACACAAATAAAATTCAGATTAAAATAATTTTCTCATCTAAAGTTTCTTGAATTAGTATATGAGAGTAAATTTAAGATTATAGCAAATAGTTATTCTATAATAAATTGATTAGTTAAATAAAACAGTACCCATTATTTGATATCAGCATACTAGAAAACAAACTTCAAAACGTATATGGGGATGACACAAAGCATTTACTCCCTAAAGAACTCCTGGCAGATTTTGTTGTAATGACGTAGAATCAATTTATCTGGAAGTAACAAAACTACTCAGTTCGGTGTTGACTATACGTACCACTACAGTTAACAGTGAAAGATCTATGAGCTCTCTGAAGAGAATCAAAACATATCTCAGAATTTACATGAATAGCAATCGTCTGTCATGTTTGAATTCCTTGGCGATTGAGAAAATATTAAGTGCCCTTTCATCAGAATAAACATTTATTGAGAGGGTACTGAACATTTGTGCAGAAATGAAGAAAAGATGCATGGAACTGCATTATAACGTTATATAAGGTATGCTTTTTAAACTTCTTAATAGTTTCTATAGGGCCATAAATACGTGTTTCTGGAGGGGAAAAAGGGCGGGGGGGCCTAACTATTTAAAAAAAATTAACTCTGCGTCCTCACTCTAAACATTCACGCCACACAACTGCTGAAAATAGTGTTGTGATGGTCGCTAATCGACTACGCCAGTCGACACTGCACCTGATATTGATAATTCATGATCTGATTCCATCGTATCAAACAGTATGACATTGATAACCTTTACACGGGTAGCAAAGAATATAACCACAGTGATATGCCATTCATGTTGCAAGAAATGAATATGGAGGGTTGACGTTGGTTCATTACCCTATCCAGCTAAGAATACTGTAACCCCATTCCTGAAAAATATTTTCCTAGAAACAATCCATATATACCCACCATAAATAATCCGCGTATATACAGATGGATCCGCACAAAAAACAATACCACAAATGATGGTTATGGAGCGGTGATAAAATACCCGAACACAGACCCAGAAGACTCCGAAAAAATATTTGGCCCATGTGGATGACACAATCTGCTCTAACTACGCAGCAGAGATGATAGCAATCGAGAAAGCTGTGAAATAAATCTATGTAGACTTCGAGAATGGAACTACCTCATCTGAAGACATATTCTCACTCAAAATCAGCACTCCAGGCCCTGGAGAACAGAAAGACAGTCTCTGGTTGCAACAACAGACAAATAGATCAGCTATTTACCTCATACGGCGTAGAAGTTACCCTCCAATCGACACCAGACCATACCGGAGTCCATGGAAGGAACATGGCTGACAAACTATCTAAGAGAGGTGCTGACGCCCCTCAGTTTTCTCAAAAAATTTCATAGTAACATGCAAACAAATTCTACGAAGCAACTACAGACAAAATGGCTGCGACAGTGGGCCAGCTCAAAGACTGGACGATTATTATACGAATACCTACATTAACCTAACCCAATGGACCATCTAAAACAACTCGGGAAAGCAAACTAGAGCCTCACATTCCAACTAAGAACAGGCCACGCCCCGTTAATAAACACCTGAACAGAATAAAAACATCTCACGAACCAAACTGCAGAGACTAACGTACAAGAGGAGACATTCGAACACCTACTGCACTGCCCAGAACTAACATACATTCGACAAGAACTACCACCACTTCCAACTATACACAACACACTCTACACATCTGCACCACAGCTGAGCAGAATCTGTACATTCGTCAGAAGGGCCTTGGGCTGTCAAGAGATGTCTCTGCTCACGGCAAACAGAAGTGAATCATCATCACCATCACTCAATCCGGCATAAAATAACAGATGAAAATGGTAAAATGGTAAATCATGAATTTCGTCTAAGGAAAGTTGTAAAAAAGACAGGTCTTTTATAAACTAGTACTCCAGCTTAGTGTCAAGATATACAAAAATAGGTAGGTGTGTTACCAAAGTAAAACATAAAACAACTTAACAACGAGATACAAAATCTTGACATTTTGCCCAGTGTTACCTCAGCCACCTACTTCCTGTTTAGAGTTGTTACCCTACACTGGTTGATTTATCCCTGGATACTCCAGCTTAGTAAAACTCACATATTTCACCCACAACCCCCTTTTTTCATCGTGAGGCAGCTCTTTTAAAGAAAAGTGAATCTCACGCAGCGTCACTTAACTTGGCTGTTCCGACTTTTTGGGTATATTTCATTGGCTGGCGATAAAAAGTATACGTAACGTGACCAATGGTCAGTCACATCAAAGATGATGGAGAAGAGCTTGTTTTTTAGCAGTGTAACACTACCTTTGCCGGCTGTCCAATTGGAGTTTTTTTGTAACAATCTCGCAATGACAACTCGTTCGAATATGGTCTTGATTCAAGTGCGGTTAACGTCGTGCCGTTTCACATAATATTGGAAACGTTGCATAAATGTATAAGTGATGTCTAAAATTCAACAGCTTATGAAAAACAATCAATTTCCTGTACACAATATCCTTCAATTAGTCTTGTCTTGTCCCATCGATGTGTTCCGCTAGGCGTCATGGGACGCCGACAGCCTTCTTTCTTTAGCTAACTGTGATGCAGCTGCCATAGTGCAGCCATTATGTTCTAGTATTTCATTGATGTCATCTATCAATTTACGTCTGAGTCTTCCCCTGTTTCTCTGTTCAGATGATCTTTTATTGAAGGCTAACGATGGAATTCTGGTTAGGTGGCCGAACCATTTGATCTTTTGTGTGTTAATTTATTCTGTGCACTATAAACGAATACCTTTGTGTTAGAACATTTTGTTATCTTATATTCAATGTACTTTTGTCTATAATCATAGTTGGTTAACCGCTTCAAATAACATAAGGAAATCATAAGTAAGTTACAAGTAAGTGATGGTAATTCTCAAGTGTAAGTGATGATAAGCCAAAAAGTAAATCACAAGTGAGTGCTAGGTCACAAGTCAGTGATGAAATCACACGTAGGCATAAATGATACGTCAATCACAAATAAATCATAAGTAAGTCAGAAATAAATTATAACTAAATCACAAGTAAGTTATACGTAAGTCATAAGTAAGTCACAAGTAAGTGATAAGTACGTCATAAGTAAGTCACAAGTAATTTATAGGTAGATCACGAGTAAGTGATAAGTAAATCACAAATAAGTGATAAGTAAATCACAAGTAAGTGATAAGAAAGCCACTGTTAAACTTAGTGACACAAGTAAATCACAAATAAATTACATGTACTACGTTACAAGTAAGTTACTGATAATGTATACTTATGTTATAAAATGACAAATACGCTAGACTAAAGTCACCAATACACATAACATACATGTTACAAATACTTACAAAATGTTACAAAATAAATCACAATTAATTCACACATTGTCAAGTCTCATATAAAGACATCTCATTTCTATTATCAATTAAATCAAAATTAATTACCACGAAAGAAATACTTTCAAATTATAACAATTGTTTTAAAGAAAATAAGCAAATGTATTTAAACACACTTACAGGCAATCCATAGTTACATTTAACAACACAGATCTCTTGTTGTATCGTAAGTTTCCTCACACAATCAGAAATCTCATGCTTGTAACGACATTTGTCCCTGCCTATACTCGGTACTGTCACAACTTAACGTTAGCAGTTCTGTTCCTGACACCTTATACGTGCACTAAATAAAAACGTACTGAGGCTTCAAAAGTCTGTTATAGAATTACTGTTCATTGAAGAAATGCGGATACAACTCCTTAAATAGAAATTGCGGTGGTAATCCGTGCTGTTGTTCATTTTCAAGAAAAGGTTATGTTATCACTGAATTTGAATGCTGAATATAAATATTTGACTGGCAGCCACTGAACGTTTTTAACTATCCATCAAACACCGTCGATAATGTGGGTATGGGGTTTCAAATGTACCCTCCCCGATTTGATAAATCAAAACATGACATTTAATACTATGGGGCAGGACCAGAAGCGAGTAAATCCGACTTTTTCCCTTAATACCCCCCGCCCCCCAAAAATTATATAAATAAATAAATAAAAATAAAAATAAAATAACACAAAATACAAAACAAACATCAAATAATTAAAGTACCATGTAAATGATTATATTTCTCACTAAAGTTACATGATCTAAATTTTATGTGTTATGTAACCCCACCACCACCCTTTTCCCTCTTTTACCGAACAGGCATCTACGATCCTGTGTCTATCAATATGTTCTGAAGTTCCAATGTGTGTTTGAGCGGGCTTATCTAATGTAAACGAGATTATTGTCGGATCTGCCTCGCGAACCAGATTCTTGTCATAATCAGCCGAGTACAGAAAAATCATGCATATATATAAAATATAATATGCTAAGTATATTATGGGGTAAATTTATATTTTAACAATATTAAGAAGCAGACAGTTAAGGTTTTTAGGACATGCAATGAGAAAAGAAAAATTTTACCATGTTATCTATCGATCATCTATTGACATTTTCACTTGTGCATTTACGCGTCGTTGGAGGTTGGGAGTTGGAGGTCTATCTTTGACCATTTGGGAATGAGACAACTATGGCTATACAAAACAGATCTGACGGACAAGCTCTACTGCCCTGTCTTGAGGATGGTGACCACAGTACAGTTTATTGATGACATCCTTGTCAGCATTTCACTTCTGGAGAACGAGGAAGAAGGCAATTCGGGTCGCATTGGCCATGGTAAATCCTTGTCTCTTGAAGGTTTCTTTGATTGCCTCCACCCATCTAGTTGGTCTTCCTCGTGTCTTGTAACCCGATCTCCTGCGTTTGTATGTACGAAGGGCTGGTGGTTAAACCCCCTTGTCTGCTGTCACTCGATGTAGTCTTGAAATGGGAGGGTCTTTATATCTTTCACATTGTCTTCATTTAGTCGTCGATCTTTTCTTGATACATTTAGAGCTTTCGCTTAATATCTCATTTCACATGATGTGATTTTTTTTTGCTAGTATCTTTATCAAGGACTATGTTTGACATTGGTAACACAAAGTTGGTATACAAATACTAATTTTCGTTTGTTGCTATCCAGATTGTTGAGTGTTTGAGTATTTGCGAAAGTCTGTAAGTCACATCATTTGCTTTCTGACATTTTGCAACATTTAGTAGCCACCAGAGAGATCGAAATTAGGGAGGAGAAGAAATTAAAGAGATAGAGGAAGACAAAGAGAGTAGCTGCCGGATGTGGTGTCACTGAGACATAAGAGAATATCTCCAGATAAACTGATTAACATAACAAGAGACAGACAGAGAATTGTGAAGAAAAAAAGTTATCACCTACGCCATTCGGCACGTCACTTGATTGATTGAAGTATAGAAAATTAATGAAAGGTAATGATTTCTTTTCCATGCCCAGAATAAAGGATATGAGTTGAAATGGGGCTTCGCAAGAAATGGGTATCATTATGGGCATAGTTGCTAACCAGCAGATACTTGGAGCTGCCAAATGTCGTGTAACTGTGGATATACTCAAGGAAATATCCAGACACCAGTCTTGCATACAATGATGATGGTTTGACAATCAACATAATATCCTAGTCACTATACGCTTGACGCATATAGAATAGATGTTCCTCTTAAAATTATTGGTAGATCCCATGACAACAACCTGCCGTCGGGGATGTAGACAACTTCACGTAGAAAGCCGCAACATTGATCTCTATTAGCACTATTAGGTGAGATGACCAATTCCCTTCCTTGATGTAACACACAAAAATCGACGTTTCGACCGAAAGGTCTTTGTGAAGAGCTTAACATTAGCACACGAGGAGTATGAAACGGAAATGCCTACGATCACATCATAATAACTATCTGGGATTTATCAAAATAATTAAAAAGTCAATTAGGGACCGTCCATAAATTACGTCAAAAATACGGGGGAGGAGGCCTGGAAAAGTTTAACAGCTGTTCACAAGAGGAGAGTGTGTTTGACAGAAGTTGACGTCAACAATACGATTTGTTCAAATCAATTCAATTGTGCGAATGAGAAAAATGTATCACAAAATATGAAAAATAAGTCCTTTTTAACCCCTTTTCTGAAAAAATTATTATAAAAGGTGCTTTAGGATTGAAGAGTGTTTTGTGACATAATTAAGCAGAGTGGGATCCCTGAATTCTTGAAACGATGATGACAAAGAGGGATAGGGTTTTTTTTTTGCTATAAAAGTGTTGATGTAACTTATTGACAACTAATGTTGGGCGTATTATCATTTGTATTGTGCCGAGAGGTTAGAGCGTTTCTCTCACATCCGTGAGGTGTGGGTTTCAATTCCCGGTAAGGACGTATTTGTCTGTCGGAGAGGAAATTAAAAGGCTCAGATTGTACATGACGTGGCGACAGTAATGTCATGTTACCTTTATCAAATAGCTACAAGTACCTCATCCTTGCAACTCCATAACGGAAAACATGCAGTAAGGATAATTTAAAAAAAGACACGTCAAACTGCGAACGAGAAGAAGAAGACCTCTGACATTTTAAGTAAGTTCTACTTCCCTAACAGGGGATGGGGGAAGAGGTGAATCTCATCAAATCTTTCCTGTACCTACGGACATACAGACAATTATTCAGACAGTCAGCGGGACTGTTAATAGAAAATGGTGACCCTAGCAAGCAAACTATATTGTATTAACTAGACGTGCTTTCGGAATGCTTGCATACACTCAACCATCATTTTGGTGTTAGCTCGTGAATTGGTTCACAAATTGAAAATCAAGTGATAGTTTACACGTAAAGACAGCAGTTAACATCTTTTAAAAATGTCATCTGTCAGTGTAATTGTCCTATAATTCTCTCATAATTGTTTTAATATTTTACACGATGTTTCACACAAATTTTTTTTTATCCAGTCCAAGTTATTCTAGATAGACTATGGCTTACAATAACATACCAGAAGAATGTATACTTAGATGCCCGAATAATATAAAAGTATATTTAGATAAAGGAAGAATGTATACTTAGAAATATACTTTTATATACTTAGATGATAGGGCAATATATATATTTTATCCACGGACATCTAGATATATACAGAGAATATTGTATTTGTATTTAAATCTTTGTTTTATCGCACCGTGCTATTTGTACTTACAATGTAACCATATAAAAAAAAAATTATAACCACTGTTCACACACAAAAAATAGCACTCCTATCCAGTGTCCAGCCCTATACCTAACGTCGAATATTACTATTTAATCGATAAATTACCTCTTTGTATATGTGAAAATATTTAAAATTGGGGGGGGGGGGGGGAAGAGGGGTATAAGGCCTATCGAGGTAACACTAACTGATAACAGATGGTCGAGCAGACATACTCAACGCTCTTCTTGAATGAGTAAGATCAATATTTTGTATTTTGAGGTACATGATTTTAAATCATTATCAAAGATGCGTAAATTGGAAGTAAATACAAATAAGGTATTTTTTGTTTGGTTAATGCGGCACTTCCATTTTGTCGGACATCCTCCGATATTTGGGTTATTTATATTTGTAAATTGGAAGTGAGGTGAGCGTAGTCCGGAGAGAATACCTAATAAAAACTTCGGTACAGTACAAGTAGACGCCACCACATGTTTAATTATTTACCCTATTTATGTTTGTAAAATTCATGTTCATCATTTAATAACTGAAAATTTAATTTATTTAGGGTTGGGGTTAGTTATGTAAAGCAGTACTATTTTAACACTAACCCAAAATCTAAATAAATTAATATTTTAACTATTAAATGATAAGAATGAAATTTAAAAACATAGGCAAGGGAAATAACTCTACTATGTGGTGGCGTCTACTTGTACTGTTCCAAAACCCTCCTGACCTCCCTCCCATTTTCCCCCTAAAAAACTGCTGAATCGGAACCATCATCCGCTATACCCATAGAGATTTATTGAAGCGAATATCTGAACACACATGGACATGTCCGGTGCGCAAAGAAATCATGAAAATTTTCAAACCTAAATCTAATAATTGAATATTTCGTATTGGTCCCCCCCCCCCTTCAAACGTGGGTCCAAATGGTCTCTATTGAGAACCACTGGTCTACCCATTTTAAGCATTTTAAAAATTACATATAACAGTATTAAATAATAGAATCGCACGTGAGTTGTCGGGGCCCGAGAGAAGAGCAAAGAATAGCAACACTGTTTACCTTCCATGCATGTCGTAAGAGGCGACTAAGGAGGTTATAGAATGGAATTGGCTGTCCCATTCCATTTAGGGTCAGTGACCCAAAGTCATGTTGAAGTCGAATGTGTTAGGCCGAAAGGTGCATATATCGTAACAATGCTATAAATCATGACACAACGCTTTCCGTTCTTCTGCCTACATCCTGCTAATCTGCAGGAGTTTGAGTATGAACGAAGAAGAAGAAGAAATAATAGAATATGCTGTTATATTTTTGTCATAGACTTTACTAAGTTCTGGATCACAAAAGAAAATTTGATGCTGCCAGTTAATCTAGTTAATACTTTTGACGTATGGGTTCATGGTACACTCTTTTACGTACAGAAATGTAAACATATAACACATTCCAGTAAATGTATCTCACAGACCGCACCTTATAAGAAAGAGATCTTGAAACTTTTTTTTTACACATAACCAACTCTGTGGTTTGGCAGGTAGTTTAAACTATGACATTTTGACAGCATACCTGAGATTAATACCTGGTTAGTTTGAAAATGTAAACCAGGATTATACAAGTTTGTAATGCGATCTTGTTGAAATCACAAGTTTTGGATGAAAGTATAATACTTTTGCTATAAAGTCATCTGCACGATTTGCGTACACCCAGATGGCTCAAATCGCAAAGAGAAATCTAAGCTGGTATTCAAGAGGTTCTCAAAGTGGACGATAAGACACTTCTTATGAGCGATAAAGGGTCAAGGAATGAGGAGGGAAGATGAAGCTGAGGAAACACTGAAACTATCTAGAGGTATGTTCTGTTGTCGGAGCTCAAAAGTGGAGCAAAGAACAGCGCAAAATCTAATTGTTATCTGCCAAGTGGTAAGGGCGACTAAGGAGGTTTTTGGGTTGTGTTGGATGTCCCATTCTGCATATGGTCAATGACCCAGAAATTGCCGAAGTCACGTTGCACTCCGTTCTCCTGACTACATCCTCCTGGTCTGCAGAAATTTTAGAACGAACGCCAAAGACGAAAGAAGAATATACAGGCACACGAAGATTAAAGCTATCTGCCCTTAGTAAGTGCAATAAAAAAGACAACATTGTGGAATCGCAATGAGAAGTATCGAGTTCTAGATGAAACTCATGAATCCTTACTTATTCCGAGTTCTAGATGAAGCGTGGATCCTTACTACGCTTATTCCGAGCTCTAGATGGAGTGTGGATCCTTACTGCGCTTACTCAGAGAAGTAGATGAAATACGTGGATCCTTACTACGCTTATTCCGAGTTCTAGATGAAACGTGTGGATCCTTACTACGCTTATTCCAAACAATGACAATCGTCTGTTGGAATGAAAATATATTTAATTACAATAACATAAGGTGTTACAATATAAAAGTTATATTAATTTATAAATTTTCTAACTTTGAAAGGGAAGAGGTTTGTCAGGTACGATTTTCAGAAACTATTTTTTGAGGGAGAACTGTAGAAAAAATAAGAAGATAAGAAATGTTATGGCTAGCCATCTATCTATCTGTCTGTCTATCTGTCTGCACCCATCCATCCATTCATCTAGTAGGCACCGAACTTGTATGGTTAACTAAATGTATTAATATAATATTGTGAAAGCGGTATATCATACACTAATATGCTTGGAATATTTTAACGTGTACGCATGTGTTGCCTTGTGTGTGTGATTACGTTGTGTGTGGTGATTATGTTGTGTATGTGATTGCTTTGTGCGTATTGTGCATGTGATTGTGTTGTGTGTATTGTATGCATGTGATGGCGCTGTGTGTATTGTGTATGTGATTATGTTGTGTGTATGATTGCGCTGTGTGTATTGTGCATGTGTTTGGTTGTGTGTGTATTATGTATGTGCACGTTGTGTTGTTTGTGTGAGTGCATTACGTGTATTGTGTATGTGATTTAGCCCATTTAAACATGATAGGTAAACATATACGGCATTATGCACAAATATTGTTAACAGAAAATAGCTACACGAGTGACATCATTACTAGCAGGTTCATATGTTACAAATATGGAGGAAGTATTTTATCCAATATCTAACTGTACCTAAAAAAATCAGACTCGAACTGTACCTATAAAAACAATCGAACCGTATTCCTACCTATAAAAGCCTAAACAAACTGTACGCATAAAAATAATCGAACCGTATTCCTACCTATAAAAGCATAAACAAACTGTACCTATAAAAGAACACAAACTAACATCAACAATGAATACACTTATTTAGAACAGCACCTGTCTTCGTTGGTGGTGTATGTATCAAAATTCAATCGTCGTATATTAAATAAGTAAATAAGAAATTAGAAAAAACTCTAAATGGAAACGTCTTTCTGCCCTATATACAATAAGCATAACAATGTGTTAGGTAGATGACGAAACGGTGCATTCAACATAAATAAATGTTTTCAGAATTCTAGATTTATATACTTCTGTATAATTCTATCAATTGATGGTATGAAAGGACGAGATGTCAAAACTCCAACAAGCGAATCTCTTTAAAAATAACTGGCACGTAGCTGGCAGGATCTTGCTATGGTTGATAATTCCACGTACACATCTTACAAGCATGGCTGGGGACTCAATTGCTATTGAATAGATCTGCTCAAACAAATTGTTGCTAAGCCGAGCAAACATGAAGTAACCAAGCGTTTCGTTGGTTAAGTGACAATTCAACAAACGACCCCCTAATGGCCGTTCCAGTGAAATGTTATAAAGACGAGTAAAGGAACACATTGACAAGCTTGGTTGGCTAAGTAAGTGGTAAATAAACAAGTCATCTTCAGCGGTCATCACATTGTCATTGTTGAGTATAGTTTGTTGTCCAAGATCTGGACAGCATTTATTATATATTATAAATACAATCGTCATATATGCAATAAAATAACATAAGTATCAATGGGCTCATTTTACGATTCATCTTCAAATATCGTTCAAATATGTGAGTGGCAACGCTGACTCATGGAGTGAAAAGAAGAAAAGTCCATTATCTGGCTGCATTTTGTGTCACTTGAACTGATTAAGGGTTGTTTTAAAGGACGCCATTGTATTTTGCTCATCTGTTGCAAATTCAGATCTAAATGGAACTAAATCACTGAAGATGAAGTTTAATTTTATTTCCACTTAACACAGATAATTAACAGAGCGAGGGGGAGAGCAGAAGAAGAGGGTAATATAACTATCTTTGTTTATGTTTGCTAATTAAAAGTAATGATTGTTGGTGGGTAGGTAAAGTGAAAGATGGGAATTATTCAGGTGACACATTCTTTTCAGAACATAGTATTCCTTATAGAAGCTCGGAACATCTCACGACTCTGTGCGAGTGCTGCATCACATGCCATGTCTAAATGAGAACTGTCACCAGCAATCGTTGTAATAACAGAAGCATTTATGGGAATATCAGCTCAGATACGCGTACTTTGGAAGTATCGATAATTATCTCAGTTAGTGATCTTCATACTCAGCAAACTAGTACAACTTCCTAGATGAGGGTTTGTATTTCATACTCAGCAATCTAGTACAGCTTCTTAGATGAGGGCGTGGATTTCATGCTCAGCAAACTGATAAAACTTCCTCGATGAGATTCAGGAAAATATCACCTTTTTTCAAGTAAAGTTGATTAATCACAGAAAGTGTTGCTAGCCACCATCGTGACCGGAATACTCTGACAACACATCAACAGAAAACTGGAACTGTCAGTCATAGTGTAAGTGTGGATGTACTCAGCGTTGATATTTCAGCACCTATGGATGTCTCCTGCGTGCATTAATGATGATATCAACTAAAAAACGTGTTTAATTACTCTGAAGAATCGTTTGTCCAAGTCGTCTTGAGCAACTCTTTTCCTATACATGGCAAGTTTTTATACGCTGTTATGTCTCTTTATATGACGAAACACCTCAGCTACCTTGCTATAATGTAGAGACAATCATTTCTAAAAGTAGCTGCAACAATTTTCATGAAGAACAAAGAATACATCAATGACAATATAGCTTTTCTTACATATTTGTTATAGTAGCACTAAAGAACCACAGAATTGGTGAAATTGTCAGATGCAGTTAAGAATAATTCAGGTAAAAACAAAGACAATGACTCCAGACCACTGCAACATGCACTGAAATGAGGAGGCAGATAAACTCGTCAAAGAGGGAAGAAGTAAATTTCAAATTGAAGACAGTACAACATCTGGTGAAACAAAGATGATAATAAAACAAAGCTTAAGCAAATAGTGGCTGGTTATATCTGGGAAAAAAACAAAGATCTTATTAATGAACATTACTCACTACCACCAAGAAACCAGGTTGCAATCTTCCGACCGAGAACTGGCCACTGTAGTCTCAACTATCACATGTACTTGCGTTAGAATATCATTTTTATGTTAAAAAGTGTAGGTACATTTTTTCTGTGCAGTTTTAAATCACTTTGCTGTAGCTCGTGATAGCTTGCTTACACTGATTTTTGTTGAACCTCCGATTGAATCCGTGACTTCAACCATATTGCGATATGTTGAAAATTGGTAAGACAAACATACAGCAGACCACGTGCTACAATACTGTCATCTTCATGAACGGAGCATAGCGGAGATAATTGTTCTACCCAAAAAATCTGAAGGGCACATTCTGATACATGTTAGTTAATTCATTGGAATTAACATAAATTTAGATTCGAAATAACATCGTACATTTCGAAAACAAATTATAGATCGCTGAATATAAGTCTTTCTCCCAATTTGCGACATAAATTATACGCAAATTGGCCATTGACACAGATAACAGTTTTCCTACTTGGAGCTAGATTTAAGTAATTACTGTGAATTTGGAACCATGTACCAATATTCTTACTATCTAGATATTTCGAATCAAGATTGAGTTTTAGTGTAAATATTTCCTATCAAGTAAATTTTTATCTGTAGATATTTCTTATCAAGATTAAGTTTTATCTGTAGATATTTCCCATCAAGATTGAGTTTATCTGTAGATATTTCCCCATCATGATTGAGTTTTACCTGCAGATATTTCCAATAAAGATTGAGTTTTATCTGTAGATATTTCCAATCAAGATTGAGTTTTATCTGTAGATATATCCTATCAAGATTGAGTTTTATCTGTAGATATTTCCCCTCAAGATTGAGTTTTATCTGTAGATATTTCCCATCAAGATTGAGTTTTACTACTGTTTTTATTATTTCAGAATGATTCACCTTAATAACAAATGTATACCTTATACCGTGACCTTGTAGCCAATAACAGAGCGTAAAGTGATACACATAAATTTCGTGTGACGTTCTCTATAGATGACCTCTATATTGTAGAAAGAAAATGAGTCATAGACAAGTTATAATTTCATAAAGAGTGAACGAGATAACTATAAATAATACTTTCTTTGGCGCACGTGTATTGTCGGGTTATGAACAGGGTGCAAAAAATATAGTGACAATGTTACCTGCAATGCATGTCGGACGATGCGACTAAGGTGGTTTTGGGGGTGTGATTGACTATGTCATCATATAGAAAGTCAAAATAAAACATACAATATATTGAAGTTGTGTGTGGCAGGCTGAAAAGCGCTGATATCACAGCCAAGCTGTTAACCATGACGCAACGAATTCCGTTCTCAGAACTACATCCTGCGAATCTGAAGGATATTGAGAACGAACGCAGAAGAAGAATACTTCCAGAGATTAGCAAACATATTGAATGAGGACACACTCAAACACATACATGAGATCTCCTTGGAGTACAAAAATAAAACAACCATTTAGGCAATGCCGTCTTAAAGCATAGGCCCGTTGGGCATTTGCCCGGGCGCCCACTAGCATAGGGGCCCCATGCGAATATGTTGTAGGGTTTCGGAAAACCTGTATAAAATTTAGTATTATTTTATAAAAATCTCATAATTTTGTGTTTATATGCGAACGGGCCCTTTAAGTTTAGCAATCACTTCCAACCTTGAACCGGGACCAATGTTCAATGAATACAACAAGCAAAATTTTACAATCAAAGGATGTGAACATCCTAGTTGCCACAAATCTTCTTGAGTCTCTGAAAAGCTATCTTCAGGAAACTAGAGACAAATTCACTGAATATGAATTCAAAGCCAGGAGTATGTGTCCAGATGCTGATTGTGATGGAAAAAAACGGAAACAAACCCGAAGTGTGCGTTTTAGTAGGTATGATAGGCCAGGAGAAGAATTACTTCTAAATAAGTCCGAAAAGTTCAAGGTAGAAACTTTCTTCCCTATTCTGGACACTTTAATCGTTGAACTAACAAGACGTGTAGAGGCGTATTCACAAATTTGAAATCTGTTTTCTTTCTTGAGTGAATTAAAAACCATTACTTCTGATGCACTAAAGAAAAAATGTGAACATCTTGCCAATAGGTACCACAAGGACTTGAGTTATGACGACCTTTTAAATGAATGTGAGCATCTCAAGCATTATATGGCTCTTGATGAAAATTGCGAGACTCCCTGCATTGTACAGAAAAATAATTCGGACAATTTAAAATCTGTTTTCCGAACATTGAAATTGCACTCAGAGTGTTCATGTGCATGATGGTGAGCAACTGTACAGGAGAACGTTCATTTTCAAGATTTAAACTTATAAAAAATCAACTTTGTAGTACAATGGGACAGCATCGTTTGAACTGGCTTTCACTCATGAGCATAGAAAATGACATCCTGAAGACCATTGACTTCAAGCGAATAATAAAACAATTTAATTTTCTGAAAAGAAATGCCGCAAACGCTTGTTATAATAACGTATCGTACTGAAATTTTTATAATCTAAGTATTTTTTTTCCATTACGAATTTTAATACCTTTGTTTGACCTTGTGTAATAGATGTAATATGTTAGGTGCTTATTATTTTTAAAAACATATGTAAATATCTGTTTTTGTGTTTAAATTTTTTTGTTTTTGTAAATATCATATGTAATACTATAAAACATGTAAATAAAATCTCTTTTCTCTATCTTTCATGTTTAATGTTGATTATAGTTGCAGCTGTACAGAATGTTTTAACAACAATTTTGTTGAAATTAGTATAGTGACAATAAAATAAATAATACATTATTTGTAATATTATCAACCATTTATTTTTTATTCCCGAGGGAAGGGCAGCACTCTTTCTTTGCCCAGGGGCCCAACACTATTTCTTTGCCCAGGGGCCCAAAATGGTGTAAAGACGGCTCTGCATTTAGGTTTAACTACTTTATCTGATGTCATTATTAAAGAAACACCAACTTACCCGCAAAGACAGCAAGCAACGCTAGTTACCACCGTGAGAAGAATGACTCCACCTAATACGCTTCCTGCTACAATAATTTGAACTCTCTGAGTAATCATGTTGAGACGTGTTCACCCAACAGACCTGTAAATGTATCATGACATTCATGTCATCCAGCAACTTATAAATATATCAGAAAATGTTGGACTTACATAGGACATGCATTGTAGATTAACTGAAAATAAAAACTATAACTACCAGCAATACAATGCTTACTGGACGTGCACAAGTCTTCAGCAATGCTTGCTAGCAACACATCTAGCAATTTACCTAAACACAAATAATTCTCGCGTAATTCCTTCATTTGCGTGATGTTTTTAGGTGACCATATTTGAAATGTTGTTAGGCGACGGGAGATTGCTCACATTTTGGCTAAATTTCGAATACTAAAAGACATGTTCTGTTTGAACATCAGAACTCACTCTTTTCCCTTCTAATCTACATTTTTGAATCTTCATCAGATGGAAAGATAGGAAGGCTAAAAACAAATCTTCCCATAATAAACCGTTACATCACATTGATTATGACTTTGGCCCTCAACAACATGCAAGAATTGCACACATTAGTATCATATCGCAACAACATGCAAGAATTGCACACATTAGCATCATATAGCACGAATTGGAGAGTATTCGTTTGTGCCCTCTGCACCGTACTCGGCGCTGAAGGAACATATAGATACATACGAGATTACACCACACGCGCATGCACACCCACACCCCACACACGCACAGATTATATATATATATATATATATATATATATATATATATATATATATATATATATATATATATATATAATAATAATAATAATAATAATATTGGTCGGTTTTCAACAAAGCAGTCATGCAAACAACATATGATTCAAGAACATATGTTCCTTTTATTCACATATTGAAATACAAGCAGGATTTTCTTCTATTTAAATACTTTTGAGTCACACAATATGTAGCTACTAACAATTTGTGTGTGAACATTCTCGCCATTTCTTGAGTCAAACTAAACAAAGTTATCACCTTTGACTGTTAGTCTTAACTATTAAGATTCTCTTCTGGAGTTTTGCCCATTTGCATTGGTAATACTCATCAGAATTCACATCAAACGTAGATTTCTTAGCTCTCTCGTTCTCTCTGTCTTTCCCTGCTGATATCTATTATGTCAGTGTCTCATTACATATAACAATTGAAACATATCACGTACAACTATTCAACAATTGTTTAAATAAATATCAACATACATTTCAATAACTTGGCTAGAATTAAAAGTGAAAGGGATTGATCTGCTTTGAACTTGAAAACACCGCATATTTCTTGCCATTCGGGAATAATTAGTGGTCTCATTAGTCCCCCCCCCCCTACACGTAACTTGGTTGATTCTCACTTAGTTAGTTTGTTCCTGTCGTGACGCAGATGACACATAGTGCAGAGGTTTTTTTATTCTCCATGTGGTGCGGTCCGCTGCTTGCAGTTTTAGTTCTTGTATGGTCTTGCAGTCTGTTATTTTCCCTTCTTGGGGTATGGTGTTTTTTAATGTTGTTTTATGACTTCTTCGTTTTCTATTACCATCAGGTGTCCACTTAAGGGCTTGTTGGTTTATTCTGTTTTCATCTAGTCTTAAAACGTGATCCAGGTATTTCCATCTGCTTCTCAAAGCGTGTCCTATAATACTATCAAAAGTTCGCTATGTTTCAGTTATACAGTATTTTGATTAGCTCTGTTGTCAGTGCATTAACTTATCATTCAAGGATTATAGGTTGCAACAACAAAATAACTACTGTCCAGTTCATTAATCAAAACAGATGCTTGCATAACAAATGACGAAGAACACTGGTTCTCTCACCTCAAAGGCAGCTGAGGTGTACTACACCGAGGAAGAGATCACTCAACATTAATACATCATGATATTATATGACCTTCAGCTTTCAAAATATATTTATAGTGATGCTCATGATTTAACTTAGAGGCAGTATGAGTTAATGATGATTGAACTTAGATGCAGTATGAGTTAATGATGATTGAACTTAGTATAGTCAGCCGTTCATGATGATTGGGAGCATTCATGAGCAATGGGAAATTACTGAACGCATTTTATTTCTAGAAAATTATTACAGACAAATAATGCTGTGTTGATGACTATATCCCGAACATGATATGCAGCCGATGTTTTAAACATATAAAGAAGTTGATATTCCTGTTAAGCGAGGCATGCGGATGTACATCTTTTATGAATTCTGATTAGTCAACGTAACCTACGATTGAATATGTTCAGTAGTTTCACAATGAGTTGAAAGGCTGCATACGAAATGAGTTCGAGCCGTGACTGAATTTCTCAAACCCTAGTAACTGGGTTTACGCCGCCCTGGAAGACACGCTTGAACTAAATTCAAAGTGAACTTTTGTATAGATTTAATCGTGACCATCAATCATATAAGATCTGTTGGATAATTGAAAGCAGCCGTCTAAAAAAACACCGGTTTTTACTTTTCCTGCGATTGTCATTGGCTTTCGATAAAAAGTATACAAAAAGTGACCAATGATAACACGGGAAAAGTTAAATTAGTCATTTTAGACGACTGTTTATCAAATGGTTTGTATCTATGGTTTATGATTTAATGACTTCCTATGTACGGAAGTAAGTAGTAACGTGACCCTCTGTATGATAAAGCTTTATGGCTCAAGCCTTTTTAATGACTTACTATTCCCGACAATTCATTGGTCAGTATAATTATACTTTGTGTGTTGAACCAATGAAAATCAAGGAAATAATCAAATAAGTTAAATTTGCTATTAGACAGTAGGTCTTATATTGGAGACGATGTTGGTAGGAAGTAAGCATGAATCACAAACTTTCAGGTCTTATATTGAGGACGGTGTTGGCAGTAGGGTAGCATGAATCATAAACCTTCACACATACTGTATTGCTTATACGTTATGCCTACACTATACACAACTTATTATTCATATATATATATATATATATATATATGAAAACCTATAGGCTCTCCATGTTTTGCTAGGTTGCCCATATTTTTTTATCCGACCCATAGAGAACGGAATTTAGTTTTAATATTAACTTAGTGTATTCTTGAATGTCAAAACAAATTCCTTCTCCTGAAGTGTAATTAGCTTCTTTAAATGTTGTGTTACAAACTTCCACAATAGCTAATTACTGTTCTCAAGCAACAGGGCGAAATTAGAAAAAGAACACTTTGAGTAAACGCAACACGGAATGTGACATTCACAAGAAACTGGATGGTGAATCTGTGCCGTTATTCATGACTTAGAGATGTCAGTAACAAGAAATCCGGACAACTAGAATTGTAATTATTCGCTTAACATGCATTCTTCAATATGAAAAGGAGTGAAGGTTGAGGGGGGGGGAGGGGTATGGATATCGGTTTCTTGTATAAATCGGTTTATCAGAAACAATTTTGAATGCTCGTGCCTTAACATATGAGGTGTATACTTACTGTATCATGGGCCTGACAATATACGACCTACTGAATAAATCCTTCATAATGACTCACTTGACTATTTTCGTGTTTTCCATTGGTCACTGTCACTATACTTTGTGTGACAGCCAATGCAATTCAAGGAAATAGCCAAATCAATAATTTTAAAAGGCTGGATTTCGTTAATGCAGAGGCGTAACAGGAGGATAGCTGTCAGTAGTATCAGATAGGGGAGTAAGAGGAGGCTAGCTGTCAGTAGTATGAGATAGAGGAGTAAGAGGAGGCTAGGGGAGTAAGAGGAGGCTAGCTGTCAATAGTATCAGATAGGGATCTAAGAGGAGACTAGCTGTCAGTAGTATCAGATAGGGGAGTAAGAGGAGGCTAGCTGTCAGTAGTATCAGATAGGGGAGTAAGAGGAGGCTAGCTGTCAGTAGTATCAGATAGGAGAGTAAGAGGAGGCTAGCTGTCAGTAGTATCAGATAGGGAGTAAGAGGAGGCTAGCTGTCAGTAGTATCAGATAGGGAGTAAGAGGAGGCTAGTTATGAGTAGTATCAGATAGAGCAGTAAGAGGAGGCTAGGGGAGTAAGAGGAGGCTAGGGGAGTAAGAGGAGGCAAGGGGAGTAAGAGGAGGCTAGGTGAGTAAGAGGAGGCTAGCTGTCAGTAGTATCAGATAGGGGAGTAAGAGGAGGCTAGGGGAGTAAGAGGAGGCTAGCTGCCAGTAGTATCAGATAGGGGAGAAAGAGACGGCTAGCTGTCAGTAGTATCAGATAGGGGAGAAAGAGGAGACTAGCTATCGGTAGTATCAGATAGGGGAGAAAGAGGAGGCTAGGGGAGAAAGAGGAGACTAGCTATCGGTAGTATCAGATAGGGGAGAAAGAGACGGCTAGCTGTCAGTAGTATCAGATAGGGAACTAAGAGGAGACTAGCTATCGGTAGTATCAGATAGGGAAGTAGGAGAAGGCTCAGTAGTTGTCAGTAGTTTCAGAAATAGCACTAATGCAAAGACGAAAACTATTTTTTCTCTCTTTAAAGTGGTGATGTTAGCACGACAAATATTGATATCTAAATGCATAGAAACCACGCAATGAAGATATATTTTATAATTTATGTTGTCGAGTGTATACGGGTCGACCTCTCTGGAATGTCAGTGTGCAAAACATGATTGCAAACATTCATCAACGCAACAGCTGAACCAGGTACGTGGCATATTACTTGACGAGAAATTAGACACTTGAGACACACGCCTTCAAGATGAAGACAGATATTGCGAATAAATTAAAATGTAAGTGTCTCTACTGGAACTGGCTAGAAATTGGATCCAATAACAGACAAATCTCACAACACATATTTTCACTTATGTATATAACGTGCTGAACAAGTGGTGAGGAAATAAGGTTATACATTGTCTAGTTAAAATTAGTAAGCCAAGACCATCGCTTATAGAAGACATGTTGGCGAATGGGAAAGCACACTTCTAAAATGACACAATTGTTCTTTTATGAGTTTTTCATTGGTTACTATGATTACACTTTGTTTCGACAGCCAATGAAAATCACGACTTTAGTAAATGAGTAATTTTGGTAAAGCCTTGGTAACGGCACCAAGATAAGAAGAAACAGAATTGAATTGATTAGAGCAGTCATGAATACTCTACGAGAAGACGAGGAGGAGGTCGAGCGAGACAATGTACATATTCAGAGAATGGTAGAAATGGAAGTGACTCGAGGCGTAAGAAAAAGTGCTCCCTCTCCGAAAAGATCAGAAGAGCGCGTAATCAGTAACTGACTGGGACACTGAGCATATACACTTTTAGATGGCTGATGGAACGGCAAGCAGAGCATATGGGAATCCCACCAGTGCTGTGATGCTTGTTCCTAATCTTCTTCTTCTTCAGCATTCATTCTCAAACTCCTGCTGGATCTCCCTTGTAGCAGGACCATTGTAACAGGACCAAATGGTCCTACTAGATTTCCAGCAGGATGAAGTCCAGAGAATGAAAATGCGTTGTGTCACCGTTTTATTTGCGCCAATGGTCCGACACATCCGTCTTCGGCGGATGTTCCTAATCAAGGATCAAGTTCTTATTCACTCTGAGTTCACAACTTCAGAAATGGTAGAAATTTGATCTCAGTGTACTTGGGCTTCCCATATATACACTCCTACCATGGATATCGACGGTAAATGCATTAGGTATGTTGATTATCATCTTCGCACACCGGACACGTCCATAGGTGCTCCGATCTCCGCTTCAGTAAATCTCTCAGGGTATAACGACTGATGGTTCCGGTTCTATATTGGTTCACTGCTCTTTTTGAAATCTTTGTCAGGGGTTCTCTTCGATCCACGCCCATCCTGACTCCCAAATCTCGCATTCTCAATATTGACTCATGCTTATTTATCTCACGGTGTGCGTGTCGACTGTATTGACATATGAATACGAGAGCTGAAGATTCATACAAACAATACACATTAAATTAATCACTCTTTAAAACAAGTGCCCTCCAATAATATTGAATCTGAAATTGACATATTTTAAAACAAATTATTCACAGAGAAAAGAAATAAAAACAATAATTTGTTAAAAATGTTATAAGAAGATGATGGAATTACATAGATCGTGTATTTGGAATGGAAAACTTTCTAGACAAACTTTCATATGGTAGACGAAGGGCACAATACAAGTATATAGTCCACAAGAAACTCACCGCAGAACTTTCATTTGCTCCACGCAGTACTGTCAGCTGGGAAAGTTCAGTATTATTTCACATTGAACAGTCAGCGGGAAAAAGTTCAATATTGCTCCACGCAGTACTGTCAGCTGGGAAAGTTCAGTATTATTTCATATTGAACAGTCAGCGGGAAAAGTTCAATATTGCTCCACGCAGTACTGTCAGCTGGGAAAGTTCATTATTATTTCACATTGAACAGTCAGCGGGAAAAGTTCAATATTGCTCCACGCAGTACTGTCAGCTGGGAAAGTTCATTATTATTTCACATTGAACAGTCAGCGGGAAAAGTTCAATATTGCTCCACGCAGTACTGTCAGCTTGGAAAGTTCAGTATTATTTCACATTGAACAGTCAGCGGGAAAAGTTCAATATTGCTCCACGCAGTACTGTCAGCTTGGAAAGTTCAGTATTATTTCACATTGAACAGTCAGCGGGAAAAGTTCAATATTGCTCCACGCAGTACTGTCAGCTGGGAAAGTTCAGTATTATTTCACATTGAACAGTCAGCGGGAAAAGTTCAATATTGCTCCACGCAGTACTGTCAGCTGGGAAAGTTCAGTATTATTTCATATTGAACAGCCAGCGGGAAAAGTTCAATATTGCTCCACGCAGTACTGTCAGCTGGGAAAGTTCAGTATTATTTCACATTGAACAGTCAGCGGGAAAAGTTCAATATTGCTCCACGCAGTACTGTCAGCTGGGAAAGTTCAGTATTATTTCACATTGAACAGTCAGCGGGAAAAGTTCAATATTGCTCCACGCAGTACTGTCAGCTTGGAAAGTTCAGTATTATTTCACATTGAACAGTCAGCGGGAAAAGTTCAATATTGCTCCACGCAGAACAGTCAGCGGGTAAAGTTCAATATTGCTCCACGCAGAACAGTCAGCGGGTAAAGTTCAATATTGCTCCACGCAGAACAATTAAGGGAAAGTTCAATATTATTCCACGCGGAACAGTCAGCGAGTTGTGTGTTGTTGGATCGAGAAAAGTCTGCATATAGAGTAGTAAGACTGTGAACAGCTGTGCTTGTCGAAGGAAACGACTAAGGACGTTTTCGAAGTCGAATTTGCTGTTCCATCCTATAAGTTAAAGTGACCCTAAAACCATGCTGAAGTAGAATGCGAATAACCGAAATGCACAGCTATCACATCGAATCTGTAATCAAAACAGTACATTTCGTTCTTCGGACTACACTCTACTAACCAGTAGAAGGATGAGAACAAACGACATAGACATTATAAAACAACACGATAGATTATGGCTAAAGTGATTGGGTACACACAACACATTCAATACAGAATTTTATTCATGTTAAATAGAGATATATTAAATAGAAATAAATACATAAAAATGATTTGCTATAAACTTAAAAGTTTCACTTTAAGTCGTAGCTATACAGGTATATTATTAGTTTTCAGAAGTGTCCATTGACAGGCGAAGCTAACAGAATCTACTGTGATCAAAAATGGTATATATTTTTTGGGGTCTGTTATTGTTCGTCCATCACAAGTGATGATGATCATTTGTTACATCCACTTTTCAAAATTCAGTTAGATTTGTGTCCTTGATTGTGAGTTCGTAAATAGCCAATAAGCCCTTTTCGGACCGCAAATGTCCTTGGACTAAAGGACATTTTTTGCTCTAAGACAGTCGGTCCGAAAATAAACATTAAATTTACTAGCAAATACAGTCTCAGAGATTCACTTCATGTATACAGTAGCTCTTTAAACATCATCCTCAAAGGCCTATTTGAAAAAAATGAATTTATCTTTTATGACTGGTGTAATCGACAAGGAACCTATTCAAGCCCGCATATAAGGAAGGTTGCAGATGTTCAAACACTATTCCCACGTAGGAAATCTGGAATATTAAATTTAGTATTATAAAATTTAGTATAAATTTATAAAATTATAAAATTTAGTATTAGGAGATTGTTTTTAAAAAAGTAGGTAACTCCCCCCCCCTTCCACGTTCTTTTTTCTTTCTTAAAGGTCTTAAACCTCCACCAAAAAATAAATAAAATGTCACCATATCCTTCTTTTCTAAGAAGCAAATGTAAAATGATTCTATCAAAGTGAAATATAATATTCAGGTCACAACATTCAGTGATTTTGCGTGACCCCATTATTGCGGTTTCCGGAACTATTTGAAATGAAGGGATATACTCTTATATATGTTCAGACGGAGAGACGTCAAGAAACGATGAGATCAGATTACAAGGTGGCTCCTATTGTCTGGGCTAATCTGAACACTTGGGCGTTTCTTCCAATCCTAAGTGACTTAAGGAAATTTATTGTGTAGATTCGGTTGGTTCTGCTCGGTTGTGGCAACATTTTTGTAATGTTGTAGTGTAGTCCATTATGCATCTAACATGCAGTAATAATAGAAAAAAATTATATTCAACTTGATTTAGAATGGTAAAACTTTGTTTGTTACCTGAAAACGCAAAAGGTAAAACCTTGATTTATTACCCGCAAGAGCAATAGCAAATCTTGATTTGTTACATGCAAGCGTAATAGCAAACCTTGATTTGTTACATGAAAGCGCAATAGTAAATCTAGATTTGTTATGTACAATTGCAATAATAAACCTTGATTTGTTACCTGCAAGCGCAATCGTAAACCTTAATTTGTTACATGAAAGCACATTTGTAAATCGTTATTTGTTAATTTATTACATGCAAGCGCAATAGTAAACCTTAATTTGTTACCTGCAAACGCAATATTAAACTTCGATTTGTTACCCGCAAGCGCAATAGTAAAGACAAGCCAAACACGTTAAAAGATTATTTGTGTTCTCCTGTGTCACTTCTTTCAACTCGTGCTTGTTAGTAGCATACAGTCCGAAAATGGAATTGCAGTGTTAGAGTTACAGATTGGCTGCGATATCTGTGATTTTTGACGTTTGTTTAATTAAGCTTTTATGTGATAGGATAGCAGGTTAACTTCCATAGTCGCGACGTTACTGGCTGGTCACAGTTATAGCTATTATTCTGCTTTCATGCAGCACACGAGTGAGACTTTTGTTTATGTACCGTTATAGAGTGCTTAAACAGTAAGAACATGACATGGAAGTAGTTCATCATTATCATAACCAAAACCAATGATCCCTCAGGTCGTAGGGGAGCCACTTTAGAAACATCAACACCTAAATCTCAACATGCTTCTGTTCTCAAATTTTTGTTCGTGGAAAAACTTAATCCTGTTTACACACATTCACACTCTCGTATCGACTATACCTGTGGGATTTCAATTGTTGTTTTAATATATACTCTGGAACACAAGGCTGGATTGCGCTAAATCCTTCTTGTACACTTTGGCAATTCCTTCAGCAAATTGATCCTGAATTTCTCAGCCTATGAAAAATATTCATTTTCTCCTTATTAAGAAAACTTGCCGTAACGAAAGCTCTTTCTATCAACTCTTCTCTCTATGTTACATCTTCTCTCTTTTCTTCCCATTGCAATTAGCTTAGGCCCGCTATGTGTGTTTCCATGACTCGTATGTCCGTTCATTGATGTAATTTTTCTTCTTTGTTGCTAGGAGAAAAGGTAGTAAATTTTACTTGTTTTGTGACTTTTCTACCTTTCCGTAACATGAAGAATTGAACTCATGAGCTTCATCTTCGCTGTCCAGTAATCTTTCCTGTCAGACGTGTTCATAGTATCTAAGTTCTAGGCTACTGTCACTGGTATGAATGGAGCAGCCAACAATGCATTCCCCTCTCCATCTAAGGGTTGTCCAATTATGAAGGGCTACGATATTCTATGCAAGATTCTATGATCTCCAAGGGAATTGTTACATCATACACAGACTTTATTTTACCACATCCCATGTAGTATAGATGGAATATTGCTGCTCATAACTGGGACACAACGTACACTCTGACAGCTTGAGCCATGATCAGAGTTGGAACTCATCTAGTTGCCCCATCATGATGTGCAATGTTGGGCTCTCTTAGTGTTGTACCACAAAGGAATATAGAATTGTACAGATGAAGTGATATGTGTCTTCCACAAGAAAAAGCCCCACCAATTGGTATGGCATCTACTGGAAATTTACTTTTGCTTGATTGTTGGTCTGGTAGGCCACTGGTGAGAACCTCAAGTATGCGGGAGCAGTAAACAATAAGCTCCTAACTTTCCTGAACAAATTTTCATGACACCAAACATTGTAATGCCTTGCATTGAATATCAACGTACATTCAGATGAAATTTATAGCATGTTAAAGGTTAAGGATCGTTGTACATCCAGATGGAATGTATAACATTCTAAAGGTACGGTCGTTCAAGAAGTGATTTATAATAGACATTACATTCAAGAGTTTAGACAACTACCTATCTATAAATACACTTAATATGGTCGGGTTCAGTTAACCCAGCAATAAAAGAGTAGATGACTCGAAACGTCTACTAAACTAATAATAAGAACATTCGTGTAAGTTAAAGTGGCAATATGCAAGTTAAACATAAATATGTTGATAATGTTTGACTCGGAAATGTTCGTCTTGAATAAAGCCACACATCGAGCCTTGATTGTCACATAAAACACGGGCCTTAGAACATAGACTTAGACTACTCCGCCTCAAGGACATAGAAAAGTAGTTAAATTACAACAGTTTTAGTTCTGGCAACCTTGTGTTTTAATAATATTAATAAACCTAAACTTGGATATATATATATATATATATATATATATATATATATATATATATATATATATATATATATATATATATATATATATATATATATATATATATATATATATATATATAATATATATATATATATATATATATATATATATATATATATATATATATTCGTTATTAGAATATATATACGTGTCATTCCATTAGCGCTCTGTTCTCCTGTCCAGCAGATATCTAAGAGAATGTAGCCTCAATTCAAGTAAGATATTGATTACGTGGTCTTCTAAATTTATCTTTACAGCGAGAGCACTCATTCTTCCATCAACCATGGTCGTTGCTATCTATGTCATTTTTTTTTTATGTGCACGATCTCCAATGTATATACACGATTCTGTACTTTGCAGTAAATCAATCACTGCTCATATTAGTATAGCACATCTCTTCTCAATACTATGTCATGAAGCAGATAACTGACTGCCAATGTGTCTGCTCTTTCGTTTCCTCTGTCACCGGCATGACCAGGGCAGTATACTAATGTAATAGTTAAAAAAATTAGTTGTACATGACACGGTGATACTTCAGACTGCCAAAGCATGCTGCGTAAGATAAAAAACGGAATCTATAGAAAATAATTATTTAAAAAAGCCACTTATTTAAAAAAATATTTCTTATTTTTTCTATACGTTTTCTTTCTACGCAGCATGTTTTGGGAGCCTGGGAGTATCACGGGGTCATTTGTACTTCAGTTATAAATCGAGTATCGCCGTTTTTTATTCTATGTCCATTTTTTGTGTTCTAGCTTGTGAAGGAATAAGCAGGCGGTTTCTCAAGCATATGCCACCATTCTAGTAGACAACAATACTCACATCTCAATTTATTAATTTCTCTGTGATGAAGTCATCTGTGTATTAGATTGTGTCTTGGAGTTTAGAGTACATCTGGACACGTTCATGTAACGTCATCTCGGTTCTGACGAAACTTCATTCCCTACAAGATTTTCCCATTTATCGTCAAAAAACGGTTTTCTTTTTGTCCACAATTCATTGCCCTTTCCTACTTCTTTCAATTAAATACTATGAGCAACGTGTCCTTTGCTTCTGTCATCCATGACTTTCCACGCTTGAGTCATTATCCGAATTTTCTCATCAAAGTCGTTGGTGTAAGGAGTGGTGGTCATTGCTGGGTACATTGAGGTATGCTCTTATCTGCACCATTCAGTGCCTACCTTATTGCTTGACACATCCATGACATCATAGCACTATCATCATAGTTTCGTTTTGAATTCTTTCCAATTTATATATCATCTATACCAGTGATTCCCAACATTTATTTTACCATGCCCCATCTAAGTCTTAATAAAATGCTGATGTCCCCTTCCCCCAGGTAACATATACACATTTTGTATATTAAAAAATTGAATTATCCCTAAATAAAACCTAATTACAGCTTGTTCGAATTGTCCCCCTGAACAGTCAAATTGCCCCCTCCCCCCTGTGGGACGTGGGCCACAGGTTTGGAAACACTGATCAAATCATATATTAACATCAATATAGAAAACTATCACCATGCTTTAAAATAAAAATAGTATTGTTGTTACATTTTCACACTCCTACAGTGCAACCACTCAAAAAAATGTTTACAACAGGGAGACTGATAAGAACATACTCTTTGTTGAAAAGTTAGCCTGAACTGTAACGTTATTGCTTCAAATTATTGATATTGAAGGATTTATATTCCCTCCATAGAATTATTTCAAGTGGTGCGACATAATGTTTTATAGTTGACTTTATTGTGTTTGTGTGGGGAAACAATCTTTTGTGAGAGGAGGATTAATCTTACATACGGATATGGGTGCCCACCGTTAAAAAAAAAGATTATGAAAAATGCTAAATCATTTCTTGGAGTCCCTATTACGCACACATTGAAGAACACACGATTGTAAAATGTGTTGTGTGTATGTTTCAATAACTAGGTCTGTTTTTGGCATATATTATTTATTTGCATTCATGATAACACTCTATTGTCATTCTTCAGAAAGTAACATTTCTTGTCCTTACTTTATCAGACAGTAACATTTCTTGTCTATACCTATCAAGAAGTAAACGTTTCTTGTCGATACTGTATATAAGTCAGAAGTAACGTTTATTGATACTGTATCAGAAGTAAGGTTTTTATGTCTTTACTCCACCAGAAAGAATAATTTCTTGTCTTAATCAGAAAATAACGTTTCTTGTCTTCAGTTTTCATGCTGAAACTTCTAATAACGGGAACTGTGACCTCAAACTGCTGCTTTAAGGTTGTGGTGACTGATTACTAGAACCACTTCCTGTATTATTTTGTATGATTAAAAACTCGTTATAACTAAATTGAACTAACGTTTGCGGTTGAAAGAAGCGTATCTCACCATAAGAGATACATTTCACTTAACCAATCTGTATCGTCCTACTATTGGTAATTTTCGTGGTGTAGGACAATCTAAATCGCGACCTACATTATTTTGAATGGCCAAAAGCTTTGACGATAACCAAATCTGACTTATGTTCACGGTACAGAAGAAGTACCAATTAAATGACCCCTTACCACTATAGTTGTATAGATCAAATGTTAACATGCTTAGCTTTTGCTGTAATTGTATAATTGTACAACACTTTATTACGCTTTTTGCGGTTTTCCGTGATAGAAATATGTTTTATGGATACTTTAAGTATATTTGGTTCGGGTATGCATATGTCCAAAAAAATAAAAAAATTACAGACTAAGGACAAATTGTAGAGCCTATAATATTATTTCTTTGTGCTTGGTACCCATTTCACTATATGTGTTTTTTTTTTAATTTTAGAGAAAAGAAATTTATTTTTGCAAAAGCTGAGTTTATAAATAAAGTGCTATCAATACTAAATATTTAATTTTAAAATACCAATTCAAATGAAACAAAATAAGAAAAATATACCTTGTAAAATAAAAAGGCAAACATTTTTTTATTATTACAATTATTTGGAATTTATATTTTTCAATTTAAGTTTCCAATGTCCATAGAAAAATATATGGCTTTCGCACTGGCTTCGCATATGAGTGGTCCTGGGTTCATTCCTCAGTTGAGGCGGAAATGTTTTTCAGATCGCAACGGCTCCCGGGTCGACCCAGCATTTAATGGATACCGGATTAATCCGGGAAGTAAAGACTGCAAAGGAGAGGAGATGGATACTGCCCTCATTTGCAGAGCCTCTGAAATGTGAGATCGCTAACATCTCGCACCCTTACGGCATTAATAAATGCTATGGGTTACTTTACTTACTTATATGGCTTTAAAGGGAATCAACGGTTAAAATTAGAACACGACAATGACGAAGTTATATCAGCTAAGTTGGTTTGTTAAAAAATACAGCTTGTAATATAGGGTGGTGAACATTGTGGTTATCTAGGTTGCTAGCCATAAATAACCCACACGAGCATCGTAATAGTAAAGTATTGAGTTTATGCAGGGTCGGAGCCAGAGATTTGCGAAGGGCGCCATAGCATGACCGTCTACAATTATAGACCTTTGCACAGAATTAATTAGGACTTCAGTCGTTTGTTTTAAACAAAATATTGTCCTGTTTTACGTTATTCACTATTTATATACTTGGAGTTGCATGCTGAAAATATCATGGCGACTCCAAGTATATAGTGATCAACAAAAAGTACGACAATAATCAAAAGCGTAACAAACGAAGTTCTAATCTTCTTCTTCTTCTTCTCGTTCGCAATTTGACATGTCTACACAGCAAGTCCTGTTTTTTTAATTAGATTCTGCTGTATTTGAAAGCTTCTCAGTGCTTCAATACATCTTTCTGTGAATATCCATCTCTGTGGGTCACTGTTCTTCCCTTAACTGGTTTAGTTTGCTGCAGTCTTGCTGGATATGTTCAGCTGTCTGTGGGTGGTCAACTTTCATGATTGTTTTATGAGGGTCCTCTTATCTTGGTAGATTTTTTCTTGATCTTTTTGTTCCTGCGTTGCTCCATCCTTTGCCAATTTATCTGCCTCTTCATTTCCTGGTATACCACAGTGGGATGGTATCCATTGTATTATTACCCGAAGTCCTAATTAAATCTATGCAGGGGTCTTTTATAACTGCAGACAGTCAAGGCCATAGTTCCCAGTTTCAGCTCTTTTATTTGTTGATTAATGGTAATCGATAACATGTGAAACATCAATAGGCAATTGATATCTTTCAGATTATCGGGAATCTGCTAACATAACAGACCAATATTTCATCCATTTAACACGCTAAAGATTGGTCCGATGTTTGATGATAGTTGCCGTTCCCTTGACAAAATGACCTGTGTATATCCTCTATAGAATCATTGAGTGCATCAATTATATCGTTACGCTTCACGTAACACTGTCAATATTACTGAAACATATCAGTTGTGCTCCAACATTCATGAATAGTCGAACAGAAATTACAGGACACGCTTCAATTATTTATTATTTTAATATGTCTATCATTGATGTCATTTCAGGACAAGATATTTTAAAATCTTAGCAGTCTGGTTCATACTAATGTTGGATTTCAAGAATAATAATAATAGTAGTAGTCGTAGTAGTAGTAGTAGTAGTAGTAGTAGTAGTAGTATCTTCTTCTACAGAAGAAGAACAAGAACAAGAAAGGAAAAAAGGAAGAATAAGAAGAACATTAGAATTAACTGTTACATAATGAGACACACAACGAACATAACAGTTTATCTAATAAAAATAACATTAAATTTGAATGGTGTAATGATTCAATTCTTATTCTACCCTATGGATTTCTCACATTCTTGTTTTACTTATCCAGTCAACTTTTCTACAGACAATATTGCATTAATTCTTATCGTCTTCACAGAGTAGATTGTTTAGCTACTTACATGTCTCCCAGAAGAAAACTATGATTCAGAATAGAAATATAAGCGAGTACACCAATTGCCTAAACAAAATATTTTCTGTGATTTGAGTTATTATAATATTTGACTCTGAGAGTTAGATATGATCTGTATTACTTGAAGAAAGTCTGTGGCGCTCTGATGTCGTGTTCGCTGCTTCCAGCGATGACAGAATAATGTTTGCATTTTGTGTATTCTGTTGTCCATACTGAGCGATGGTATGTTGTCACACTTGGGATTGGACCAGGAATCGCGTAAATATGGTCTTGCAATGTCCCGTTTTGGCAATGTGTGCATTCTCATCGTTTGTCAGCGTTTGAACAACCTCCGTATAAAGTTAGAATACTTGGAATGTCTGTTCTGGCTTCAACTATTCAAACAAATGTTATTCTACATAGTCAATGGTCAATGCTTTGTCAAGTTAGGACAGTGAGAACATGAATGTTAACAAAAGTTCAGACCTTGAAAATCGATTTCTACAAGATAAGGCTGTTTAGAGAAGACATGTTTGTTTGAGAAGTTTATTTCTTCAAACGACAAAACTATTGAGTAAAACATAGGAACAGAAGAAATTCTTAATAACATCTTCCCCGAAAACTATCAGACCAGTGTTTCGCATAAATTGTTTTAAAACCACGCCCTACCTCTTTCTAAAATTCTGATATCCCCCTTTGCTACATATACATATTTTTTAATATTCAAAAATTGTATTATTCCCACTCCTCACTGAATTGCTCACACGAACAATCAATTACCTCACTGAGTAAACAAATTACTCCATTCCTCCTGTTTGTCGTGGATCACACATGGGGAAACACTTATTCTATCTAGCCTGTCTTACTTTCAGTTTCTCATTGTTGCATTTATGCGTTCCAAATTATATATATATATATATATATATACTACGAGTATAGTTACATTGTTTATTTTTCAGATATTGAGAGTAATTATAGAATTCACCAAACTTGAACATTAAGATGACATTCTATCTATCTGTCTCTCTGTCTATCTCTCTCTATATCTATATATGTTCCTTCAGTGTCGAATACGGTGCATAGGGCAGAAACCAGAGCTCTCCAGTTTGAGGGATGTGATGCTACAGTATATAGTTATGTAGACTTATCACCAGTCATCCTGAAGAAATTTAATTTGTTCTATTGTTGTTTGATTGGCTGCTGATCCCAGCGGCCTTTGGGCTCATGACCTTTGACCATTTGTCTATTGTCTTTCCACATGCGGATGATGGTTTATATTATCTACATTTGCCATTAATGGTATGTTTGCACCTCAGTGTTCGTTCCAAGGCCAAATGTGTCGTCTTGATTACGTAGAGTCCATGTTTGTTCAAGGCTATCTTGATGTTTTCTATCTACCATCTCTTAGTCTACCTTTGCCTTTATGCCCGGATATTCTTGTATTATACGCTATTAGTGGTATTTGATTTGGGTACATTCTCATAAATGTGATCGAATCATTTTACTTGCTGTCTTTTGATATGTTAAATGCATGATATTATACATACTCTTTTCCTAATTTTTCGTAATTCTCGGAAGAAAATTAACAACTTAAATAAAATAAGAACAATGATAGTTTTGATCAAAGGTGATCGTTTTGATTAAAAATGATCACGGTACATTATGAAAGTCGTGTCAAATGCCATCTATTTGGACCAAGTGTATTTGAGAGATTGTAGTGAGCTGTTACCATCTACCTGGACCTTGTATATTAGAGAGATTGAGATTGTAGTGAGCTGTTACCATCTACCTGGACCTCGTATATTAGAGAGATTGAGATTGTAGTGAGCTGTTACCATCTACCTGGACCTTGTATATTAGAGAGATTGAGATTGTAGTGAGCTGTTACCATCTACCTGGACCTTGTATATTAGAGAGATTGAGATTGTAGTGAGCTGTTACCATCTAATTGGACCAAGTGTATTGGAAGATTGTTGCGAGCTGTTATAATCTACTTGGACCAAGTATATTAGAAAGATTGTTGTGAGCTGTTTTCTGAAAGCATGTCGTTCATGTCTATACATCTGTCAGGTTTTAGAATCCTCGACTTCTTGTTACCTGTTTACATTTCAATTTTCTTCAGATGTACAGGATAGATTTCTCGTGTTGTCTAGACAATCAAGATCGCCAACAGATAAGAAGAAGATTCTACAACACTTGATGTCAGGGCCGGAAATTATTATTTTTTTATAAATTATTGGTGTTTTTTTTTCTATAAAAAAGTCATCCGTTTATTTTCGTGTAAAATTTACCCCTGTTTTCCTACGAATTTGTTGACCTTTTTGTGAAAAATTGTTGAAGGAGATTACCGCCTTTATGGTAATTCCTAGTTCAAAATTCTGTTTTTGATTTGCTGGGGGAGGAGTTTTTACACCTCCCTTCCACCTTCCCTAAACCTACCCATTATATTTGGTATTAACATGAAAATAATATGCAATGAAATAATAGTTTAATATTCGGGTTTATTATATTAAGTTACGCATGTGGTTGCGTCTGTGGGTCTCACCAATGACCCACTAGACAAACCACCCATGCAACAGAAAATCTTAGTGGATGACATGCCGTTATATTGAGGTTATCTTCTTATAGAAGCTTCAAGGCACGTCATCTATACAATTGTACTTTTATATGTGTTGTTGAAATGTGTTTCATATTTACCTGAATATATATGCATGCACCCTCTGTGGTTGGGAGGGAGCCAGAGATGTACTGTGCAGCACTGGGAAAGAGGAAACTGACAAAACTGTTTTTTCCTATGGCTGAAACCCATCATAGAGGCACAGTGACTCAGGACGTGACAATTCGTTTGACTTGAACATTTGGTTCCATGCCTGGAGCAATAGAAAAGTTCGGCATAACCAGTAATCAATTGGTGGCGGGAATGAGCATAGTGAACCCTATCTTGGCTACAGTGGCTAGGAGCAGTGCATAGATTGAAACCTACCTTCCTAGAGGTGTGATAATTATCTGGCTCTGTCCCTAGGGGGGCGAAAAATGCACAGACTTCCCAGCAATGTAATGCCATTTAATGCCATTAAGTCAAAGGGTATGTGCCCATGGGCCGCTGGATCAGCAACTAACCAACCAGCCAACCATTATATTAAGTTGTATGTCAGTTCTTGTGTGTATTCTTGGCATTTTGCAGTTAACATTTTGAACAAACAAAATTTTGAAATATTAGCTTTTCCTTGACCAAAGGGGAACAATACCTAAATATTTTGGTTTCATGTAGTTCTACCAAGTAAATTTGATTATTACCCCTTGCTAGATTGGAGAATAAATCAGTAATGATGATTTGCAAATTACGTGTACAGCTTGAGAACGCATACAATTTAAAAAAAAAAAAAATTAAATTAAATTTAAAAAAAAAAGAATCGTCAAACTGTGTGTGTTTCCTATGCTTCTGGTGATGAGCAAAATTTAATTTCCGTGATTTCAATTTTCGCCTGTTGGATCATAGTTTGAGGATCGCGTGACCGAGTAGCTAGAACGCTGATGTCACGACCATGAGGCCGCTGGTTCAAACCAACTTTGGGACTGGATTTCAGTCGTTTATATGTAAAGTTAAAAATAAATCCTTTCTATACACTTTGTGCGGAAATCTATGGTAAAACATTATTTCCACAGCCTCTCATTATCAACTGGAAAACATGCAGTAACGAGAGTTGATGTTTTTGTTACAGCTGTAAACCGAATATCGACTTAGTACCTTTTCTAAACTGAGGTGGTAAGGTAATTAATGCCTTTTTTTTAGAGTTTAAGACTTTTTTTAACAAAAGGTACATTATGGGCAGCAATGGCTACTTTTGAACGAAACAAATACGTATATTAATTTAAGGAAACGAAATATTGATAAAGACGCATTCACAGTGGCGAAGACTACTGACGCATCCAGCTATCGGCCCGCTACAAATTGAGCCTCCCTCTCCCCTTTGGCTAACACTGGAGGACAGGGCGGGAGATTCTTGATTAGAAACTAGCTTCATAGCACGTGGAACATTCCCATAAGTGCTGCGATCCTCCGTTCCAGCAGCCATCTCAGTGTATGTAGACTCAGAGTCCTGGTCAGGTGTTGATTGCGTGATCCTCAGGCCTTCCTTCAACAGATGTATTTTTCTTATCCTCTACTCTAGATGCTCCCATTTCCTCCAGGGCGGGGAGCGGGGTCGAAGTGCGTAGCGCG